>JAZGTH010000148.1:0-415274 GCA_036877525.1 Chromobotia macracanthus
ATTGGAATCCTGACTCCTTTTTAGCCTGGACTCTACCATTGTTTGCCATGAGATTGGAATCCTGACTCCTTTTTAGCCTGGACTCTACCATTGTTTGCCATGAGATTGGAATCCTGACTCCTTTTTAGCCTGGACTCTACCATTGTTTGCCATGAGATTGGAATCCTGAATCCTTTTTACCCTGGACTCTACCATTGTTTGCCATGTGGTTGGAATCCTGAATCCTTTTTACCCTGGACTCTACCATTGTTTGCCATGTGGTTGGAATCCTGACTCCTTTTTAGCCTGGACTCTACCATTTTTTGCCATGAGGCTGAAACCCTGACTCCATTTTATCCTGGACTCCACCATTGTTTGCCATGTGGTTGGAATCCTGACTCCTTTTAAGCCTGAACTCTACCATTGTTTGCCATGTGGTTGGAATCCTGACTCCTTTTTAGCCTGGAATCTACCATTTTTTGCCATGAGGCTGAAACCCTGATTCCATTTTATCCTGGACTCCACCATTGTTTGCCATGTGGTTGGAATCCTGACTCCTTTTAAGCCTGAACTCTACCATTGTTTGCCATGTGGTTGGAATCCTGACTCCTTTTTAGCCTGGACTCTACCATTTTTTGCCATGAGGCTGTATATCTGTGTCTTTTGTGATCAGTGTTTGTCTTACTGGCATTGTTTTGCTCTTCAGCATGTCTCTTTATCTTCATTTGCCATGTGCTTTATAATTCCTTGGTTTGAGAAGTTCAGAAGGGCTAGATGATGGCAAAGAGAATGCCTCATTTTCAAAACAATTGGTGGTTCAGTGGTAGAATTTTCACCTGCCATGCAGAAGGCCTGGGTTTGATTCCCGGCCAGTGCAACAACAACTTGTTTTGATGATTGTTGATTTCAGCAGAATATGCCTGGTTGGAATACCTGACTCCTTTAAAGAATTTTCTTTACCATCTTCTCAACTGCTGCTATTCTTCAGGAGTGCTTGGCTATGTAATCATTAATGGTTTTTCTCATTGGATCTGTCCATCTCTTGTGGTCCAACACAAAGACTCGACCACCTGTCATAATGGGTCCAGTGTAAGCTGCACAGGGTGAAGCACAAAATGACTTAACCACTGTGTATGCATTTTTGTTTGCATATATGAGACAGGTACGTTACACATATTAGTGCCTGTATGAACTGAATTACCTGCATCCAACAGCAACTCTTCAAACCGTACTTGGTGTTGTGGGAAACACTGTGTTGTGGGAAACACTAAGTACACAAACACATCAGTACAAACTGATGTGGGAATTAACCTCCTGCTGTAGACGAGACTGCACATCCAGTGGCTGCAGGTGATGCCAAAAAGTAAAGCAAGTATTGTAATTTAAATAGTTTTACGATAGTTTGATTCCCCCGGGGATGTTAATTATGCTCACCACAAATGCAACCAAAAACTGCCCAGTCTGTGATGTTTGCTAAAAGGCTGTTTTATCTAGCAATGAATGTGTCCCATTGTATCAAAATGTCAATCTCTTCAAAATGGCTCTAGCCCAAAGTTGGAGGATACAAACTGCTCCTTCTGGCCAGTGATGGGTTAAATGCAGAGGTCACATATTGGGTATTCTTAACTTTTATTGTTGTTAAGCGTAGCGTTTTTAAACAATATATTGCAGTGAATTGGTCATCAGTTTCTAAGAATCGTTTGCATCGCTGTTTTCTGATTCTCCAAAGTGATGACCTAATACGTGAAGGGTATCCATTAACATTTCCAACATTAAAAATGTTCGTCTCAGTGTTTGATAGGATGGTGTGGTGCTTTGAAAGCAAGAACTGAGCAAACACAAGAATGCAATGCATTACGCAAGCCTTTTGTGATGCGCTGGGATGGATATCGTTAAGACGGACACTTCAAAACATCATACTGAACAGGGAAAAGCATGGGCAACACAAGCAATTAACATGTGTGATGGTATCTGTAATATCCCTCTCTGCAAGGAATTCCTGTCAACGTTGAACAGGCTTGCCTTTTTATTTTGACAACAATAACATCAGAAATCAATAAAATCCATACAAACATAGTTTAACAAAAAGTTACATAAAAATACGAGAAATCAAAGATTTTACAGATCCTTACAGCACCTGGTATTTTCATGCGGTCTCCCATCCAAGTAGTAATCCAATCACAACAAGCAATAAAAAACAGAGAAACTAAATTAACTTTTACATCTTCTGACATGTAAAAGTGCTTTTTTAAAAAAATATCTATGACATTGTTTGTAAAATTAAAAAAAAAATCCCCCATCTTGTTCTCCGATTTAAAATAACTGTACAGCATTTTGACATAATCCTCAACCAAATATTTAAAAAGAAACCACAGGTTCAAAATAAAACCTCTGTTTTTGGCTATATTTCTTCTTTTCCATATTGCTTTTTTGCCAAAATTAAAAACAAATTAATACGTTTCTTGTTAGATTCATTCTCTGGCATTCCTAACATAAACATTCTATTCCAGTTAAAATCCCCCCCGTTATCCCTTAAATCTTTAATTATTTTTTTAATTTCTTTAAAAAATGAGCTCAACTTCTCACAGAAGATGAAGGATTTTACATGTTTTAATTCTTTTTTACAAACTCTGCATTGGGCATTCGTTTCTTTCTGCATAGCACACAATCTCATTTCCGTAAAAATCACATTTTGTCTAATAAAATAATCAAAACATTCTAAATCTACATCCAGCCATTTCCATGTCCTATCCCTCCAGATATCTTTTTTTTCAATTTCATTAAAATGCCTTTTCCAGAGTTGATTGGCAACAGGTTTTTAAAAAACTTTGTTTATTAAAAAACAATAAAACAATTTAACCGTACCCAAATTAAAATGAATCAACTTTGCATTTTAAAAACACATTTTGTTTTCTTTTTCTTCCCCCTTCTTAATATCTTCCAGCCATTGCTCTGGAATTGCTTTTTTTTACCTCCTCATATTGTCTTTTTAAAACTATTATATTAAAATCCTCTTTCTCCTCCTCCACCTCTATAATCACTTGAAGTGGTAAAAATCCCTCTTTATATTCCCATAAAACATTTCTCATCTTTACAATCCCTACTTGCAACCACTTCTTAAAATAAATGTCACACTCTTGTACCTTTATTTTTTCATTTAAAAACAGAGGTGGGTTTAAAATCCTTTTCCTCCCCTCCGGATTAAAATCTACCTCTGTTAAAAAAAGCCTCCAAGCATTTAAAACCTCTTCATAAAACCGTGGGATCTCCGCCATCATCCAATTCTTCAGCTTCATCCATAAAATGTCTTCCCCTAGATTCAAATTCCCACATTTATTTAAATAAAAACCCATCATTTTTTCCACTCTGCTTTGTTTGTGTCATCCAAATATTTTCTTACCACCTTTACCCTCATCATTTTCATTTTTTGCTCTACGTCCACCAAACCCACCCCTCCTTCCTCTGAATTAAAACACTTGAACAAAAACAAACACAGAAAACAAACACAACAGTTTGGGTGAGCCTTTCTCACCTCCCTATAGCCAGCTCACTTCCTGTCTTGCTCACTAGCGCCTCTAGTGTGCTCAGGGTGGTATGGCCATAAGCGAAGAAGGTGGCCAAAAGTGGGCTATTTCAAGAAAGCCCACAGAGCCCAGCTCTCACTCAAGCGAGACAAGCGTCTCGGTCAGCAAGCGCAGGAATTAGCAGAGTCCTTTCCTTTGAGCCTTGTCACAGCCACTCAGCCACATTTAAGTTTCCCCTCTGCTTGTGAACTATACAAACGTTTTTAGCTTCTCTGTGCAGGCTACATTGTACCAAAATTCGGGACAGATGCCCACTCCCAAATGGTAATCATAATAACAAGGGTGGTAATGAATTACTCAAAATGACAATTAGTGCCAGGTGACTGCCCTTGTACATACAAGCAGGAAGCATAGGAGCAGAAAACAAAGTGCAATCAAAGAAAACAAAAACATGTTTGCCAAAATCTGATGTCACACAGGTTGGGCATTATTTAATGGAGAGAGACAACTCCTGATGATTTCTGGGCTATTTAAAAGGGCTTCCTTTAAATAGCCCACTTTTGGCCATCTTCTTCACTTATGGCCATACCACCCTGTGTGTGCCCGCTCTTTTCTGATCTTGGAAGCTAATCAGGGTTGGTCCTGGTTAGTACTTGGATGGGACACTGCCTGGGAATACCAGGGGCTGTAAGCTTTTGCCTTGCTTTTATTACTTAGATAATCCACGTCTCCCAGGCTTGCATAGGAGTCAGGATTCCAACCTCATGGTAAACAATGGTGGAATCCAGACTCCATGCTCCAACATAAAACCCCACAATACAAAGGATAACACTCAGAGCATGAGTTCAGATCAAGAGACATGTTGAAGAGCAAAACAAAGCCAGTAACAACCACTGATCACAAAAGACACAGAGCGTTAGTTTAGACCCTCACAAACAAGAACAAAAGCTAGAACAAATGGGTCAGGATACCATGCTCTGAACAGACTATAATCATAACAAGCACATTACACATGGAGCCTAGGGCTGAGACTCAATCCCAAGAAGAGCATGCTTTCTCCACTTTTTTCTTCACTTTTCTGGGGGTCTCCTGCATGTGTGGAGTTCATCCTTGCTGCTGTGGGCAGTGTTCGGTTAGGCCGCCATCTGACAGTCCTCCAAATTCAGAGGCTGTTAGGTCTCATGGCTGCAGCAGCCAATGTGATTCCATTGGGTTTGCTGCACGAGACCATTTCAGTTCTGGCTAAAAATAAACGGGTTTCATCCTAAAACCCACCCGCTAAGGGTGGTAAGAATTACGCGCCGAGGGCTTCGTACCCTTTCTATGTGGCTCAGACCCCGGTTTCTTACCTTGGGTCTCACTCTAGGAGCATTATGCCGTCGCAGGATTCTTACAACGGATGCCTCGCTCACAAGCTGGAGTGCGGTTCTCTATAGCCACCCAGTCTGTAGTCAGTGGGAGGACCCTCATCTCTCCTGGCACATAAACTGTCTGGAAATGAGGGCAGTGTTTCTGGCATTGAAACACTTTACACCTCAAGGGCCAACACGTCCAAGTCCGTACAGACAATACCACAGTGGTCTCATACCATAATCGCCAAAGAGGACTGCGTTTACACCCCCTGTTTAGGCTGGCACAGCAGATCCTTCTTTGGGCAGAGACCAGGATGCTTTCCATCAGAGCGATGTGTATCCCAGGGCATGCAAATCTGGGAGCAGATATCCTGTGGAGGCAGGGGCTGAGGCCCGGGGAATGGAGGCTTCATCCACAAGTGGTGGAGTACATTTGGTAGAGATATGGCACAGCGGAGATGGATTTGTTCACCTCCGAGGAGTCAACACACTGTCCCCTCTGGTTAAGCCTCACTCATCCTGCCCCCTTGGTGGGTGTGGCCCCTGAGGGGAGCCAGCTCTTAAATTCTATTCTCTCAACTGAGGTTGTAGAGACCATTCTGTGTTCCAGAGCCACATGTACTAGGAGACTGTATGCCCTGAAATGGCAGCTCTTTGTGTCGTGGTGTGAGTGACACCATGTTGACCCGGTTCACTGACCTGTTGGTTCAGTGCTGGAGTTCCTTCCAGAGCACCTCTCTGCAGGGTTGGCTCCCGAAACCCTAAAGGTTCATGTGGCCGATGTGTCTGCTAGTCACAAACCTGTTGATGGAGTTTCTGTTGGGAGACACCCTTTGGTGTCTCGTTTTTTGCGTGGTGCCAGACGGCTGAGGCCTTTCTGTCACACACGGGTCCCTTCTTGAGACCTTACAATTGTTCTAAGGGGTTTATCTTTGGCTCCATTTGAACCCCTAGAGTCAGCCTTGGATAAGTTTCTAACTCTGAAGGTGGCTCTGCTTTTGGCTCTTACATTGCTCAAAAGAGTAGGAGATCTGCAGGTTCTATCTGTATATTCTGCCTGCTTGGATTTTGCCCCTGGCTGTGTTAAAGCCATTTTGCACCCCAGACTATATCCCCAAGGTGCCTGCTGCAGTTGGTCACCCGGTGGTGAAGCTTTAAGCTTTCTGTTCTCCGTTTCTGTTTTAGGCTTCATTTGTTGTGTCCAGTCAGAGCCTTGAGGATTTATGTCCACCGCTCAGGTCAGTGGCGTAAAACCTCTCAGCTCTTAGTCTGCTTTGGTGGCAACAACCGAGGTAATGCGGTCACAAAACAGTGCTTATCTCACTGGATCACAGATGCTATTACCCATTTACACATGTTCAGACTCGGGGCGTGCCTAAGCGCTTTCCCCATAGCATCAAGCTGATGCAGCATCTCGTTCCCCATCTCAGGGAACAGGGTTACATACATATTCCGAGACGTTTCCCATTACATTTTAGTCAATACAACCCAAAATGCTAATGCTTAAATTTTTGCTTAAAGCTGCAGTCCTTAACATTTGCTTGTTAAACAGACGTCAATTAACTTGCATGAATACCTTTTGTGGAACAAAATATTATGACAACTTTAGTTCTTTAGTTAAAATGCCTCTTTAAAGTTGTAAGAATGAAACTAATAGTAACCTATAATTGTATTGTTTAGTGGATAAAAGTAGATTGTGTTGATTGTATGACGTCATTTCACCAAACCGGAAATCAACAGTGATTTAACGCAAGGTAAGCAAACCAATTAGATCGAATTTGCGTGTTTTCAATGGTGCAAGCAATGTTGATTCAACGTGACTTTGATAAACAAAAAGATCTTTTAGCGATGTCGGAAATCGACGTTGTTTCGATGCCGCGAGAGTGTCGTGCTATCTGGTTGATGTTTCCCACGAAACCCAGCCTGGCAGCTCAAATTATAGATCGTTAGTTTTAAAAACTCATCTATTATGATCGAAAATGAATAAAACACTTACCTATGTCGTAAGATTTCTTCTAAATTTAAAATATGTCTGATCGCATCTTGTAGTATTCTAAGTCGCGTCATATAAGTACCGTATTGTGGCAGAAGAGATTCTAAATTTGTAAAAGCACTTTTTGTTTTTAGACTTAAAATTCTCGAAGATACACGTATCTTTTCCTACTTATTTATACTGAATAAAATGAGCTGTGTGTGTGTTTGTGGTAGGTTACTGTTAGCAGGTCTGAGATTAAATGGGGGGACACATGCTAAATTCTTTCTGACTGCAGGAATTTAGACATCAAAACATATAACAAAATTTACAAAAAATATAACAAAAAATTACGCGATTGAAATAACATAGTTATTTAACTTTAGTTTTTGTTATTTAATTTAACCACCTTCCTAATCTTATTTATCTCAATTTCATAGACGTGCACAAATACATCACTTTGTGCCATTGATGGACTTTGTGAGTCTTTTGGAGGTTAACAGTTAACCATTTAACCAGTTACAGTACCCTAGCAACCACCCCATTAACTTACATTGTTAAAAACCCCTTAGACTTAATATTGGGCAGATCTTTATGATGTCACAACTCAGCATCAGAATGTCTTAAAGACTTGATATGGGTTGGGCCCATATCCCTCGGCCTAGTAAGCAGCAAAAAATGGTGACATTTCAACTTCATAGCCACGCCCTAGCAACCAGTTACAGTAGCCTAGCAGCCACCCCATTGACTTCCATTTAAAAAGGTTAACAGCATCAGAACATCGTAGAGACAATGGGTGGCCTCTTTTGACTCAGACTGCCAAGTAGTCTTTAATTGTTACCATGAAAACTGGCAAGTCATGCCCTAGCAACCATTTAGAGCACCATAGCAACCAAGATGAATTACCTATATCTCAGCACCAGAGACATCATAAAGACATGGGAGCTGGGTCTTTTGATTCACACACATATCCATCTATTGGTTTTACCCTGTTAACTGTCTAGTGACAGCCTAGCATCAATATAAAAAAATGAATAAGCCATATCCCAGCAGTACAACATTGTAGAGACATGCGGGTGGGCTTATTGACTTGGGCTGTCAGTGGGCTTTAGGTATTGCCCTTGCAAATTCCTGACAACACCCTAGCAACCATTAGATCACCCTAGCAACCTCCTATCATCATGACAAAGCCATATTATAGTATATATAGCATGTACAATCTTGCTAGCATTGTTTTAATATTCCCAAATTTTGCCACAGCAAGCACCACTCACATTTTCTTCAGAAAAATTTAGTTCTAGTTCTAGTATCTAGTTATTATTATTCTGCTCTTGGAGTCTATGGCAGCCCATAGAACCGTACAAAGGAAATGAAATTTGGCACACAGAAAGAGGACAGTCTGAAATGTTCCATACCAGATTTGGAGCCTCTGCCTCAAACTCTCTTGTCTGCTGTTAAAGCTTACAGCTGTTTCTCAATATTATCTGGAGATCATCCACTGATCAGTCACCAGTCACTGCTTGTTTTCGAACTAAGCATTTGAAATGCCATCTGAAAAATAAGTACTTTCTATCTGTTATCTTACTTTTCTATCTACTTTCTAACTTTCTGTCTAAATATCTGTTTGCCTTATGTAGCAGTCATCTAAAAGAATTATAATTTTTTTATATACTGCTTTATATTTTTTATATAATGCTTATATTTTTCCAAAAATATGTGGATAGCAACGATGCAACACAGCTGACAACATATGTGATTCTTTACTATTCTGCACACTGTGAGACTTGTTGCCTAACCTATATGTATTCCATAACCATTTTTGTGTTCTTTTTGTTCATACAGATTCTGCAGCAGGATCTACCTCACTGCAAGAAGGCACCACATTTTTTCCTGGGCATCTCAGGACGGTGTGCATGCACTGTAATACAGAGGCAGAAATTAAGACTACAGTCACTGAAGCCAAGAAAGCCTTATATGAATTTACCCACAAGGTACGCTTCTGGAAATGCCAGCAGATTTGTGGCATTTTGGGGGCTGCTTATACTTTAGCCAGGTGTGTAGCTTACATATATACTTCACTCCTTTGTCATTAATATTTAAATGTGTGTATTTGCTATTATTTATTTGATTTTCTTAGGTTGTTAGAGGAGATGCAAAAGAAGGGCTTGGTGGTAAGAAACATCTTCAGTCCTGCCTGCACCTTCTGTACCTTCATCTGTTCCTCAAAGCCCTGAAAAACGTGCGAAGAAACAACATATTAAGTCAGACAATGGGCCAGCATCCAAGAAAAACTCTAGCGAGTTCTATCAGAGGTAAAGTTTCACATCATTACCCACAGACAACATGTGCAGAGATTGAACATAGGTTCTCTTGCACATATACACAATCATTGACCACCTGGTTTCATTTCAGCACAGAGGGAGCAAGGTGGATCACTTCAGTCAGGGTGGAGATGGCCTAAAAGGGCTTGTATAAGAAGCACTCAATTGGTTACCTTCCTTTAACATTATTTTAAACATTATTTGCACACAGATTTAGGCAACAGTAAGGGCAAATAAGAAATAAGTGAAAGAAAAGATACCTTTAAATGTCACCCACCCACACATGCAACTTTCACACAGTAAATAAATAAATGTGATAAAAAATGTTTTTGGTTCTTATCCCTAAACTGTGTTGTGGTCATGTTAACATGTTTTATATTCAGCCCTGAAGATTTTATTGTAAAATTTATAATTACAGTCTAAAGAGGTCAGTAACATATAATCTCAACTCACGTAAATATTGATGAGTTTTCCTCTGACTCTAACAACCAATTCTTTTTGAGTTTTTTTTCCATTTTTGAGGTTTGTGAAGTACACTGTCACCTCTAATGACATCAGTGTCAAAGATTCAACCCTGTACAATGATTGTGCTGGCAGTGATGCTACAAAGTGGTGACGGTGGTAACAGGTAACAGGTGACGGGATGATGCAACAGCAAACAACAGGTTTTTATTCATCTGCCATAGTGGGAAGCCAATACGTATTCCTTGCAAAGACTTGAAAAGACTACATCCATCCACTCTTGGCAGGCGTCCTCCATAAAGGCCATGTAGACAGAAACTGTGTGCTGAACATGAGAGGCACTGCTACCATTGCTGGCATAGCAAGCAGCTCAAGATACGTGAACTGCATGTCCTTGTCCTGAGTATCCATATACACATTTACAAACATATATGAACTGTCAGGGGTGCACAGAGTAAAAACTAATAGAACATGTAACCACAACATGTTGTTTTAGCAGAACAAAGTGGGCAAGGGCATGTGCATTGATGTGCCATCCCCTCACAATAATCTATGGGAACCTGTTCAACCACTCCAGTAGGAGAGCCAACTTTCACCCAAGGCTGTTTGTTCACACTGACAGATGTCATTCTCTTAATTGACATTTTAGTTAGTGAGGAACACCTCTTTAATTATTAATTTAATTATAGAGGAAATCTTTTGCTGGAGAAGGGGTTGATTTTAACTGGCTGTTAAACAGCATCTGTTTTTTCCAACATCTTACACTATAACCCCTTCATATTGTTCTCCACTGTTCATTAGAAAAGTATGTGCACTGGACGCATTAACATCCTCAATGCTCCACAAGTTGCCCTGAATTGTGTGGCACTGAAACTTGAGCGTGTATTCATTGCACTCTTGATGGGCAGAGAAACCTGCACATCATCCTGTTGGTATTATTGCTACATCAATCATTCAATTAACTAAGAAAAACAGCGCAGACTGTCTAATCTGTGATTTCTTCTTCTTTGCAGCTACAAATAACCAAACATTGGCAACTCACTCAAGGACCACTAGGTGATGAGAACTTTTTTTGTTAGCTTTATTGTTGTTGACTTGAATTATATATACAATCAGTCTGCTTTGTTTAGAACTTCATGTTGTTTCTTTTTATCTATTCTTTACTCAGATGTCTTTCTATATAAGTATATGCTCACACTGTCTCTTCATCTCTTACAGTGAGAAGGGACACTACTGTCTGCTGTGAGTGAAACCTGTGTGGACTAATACTAAGAAATGTTGGTGAGGAATCTTTAGGACAAATAGAATGAAAGGACCTACTGGCTCCACACTCTCTTCCACGATTCCTTTAAATTTTGTATGTCAGATGTTGAGTATGAAAAGCTATGTGCATATTCTTTTATAGATTGTAGGATTTAGATTTTATCTAATTTATTTGCTCCCACTGTAGCCATAGTCCTCATATTGTATTCTGTACATACAGATGCTATTGTCAAGTTTTGTTCCTCTTGTCAATCCATTTGTACGTATTCCATAAGTAATGTCCTTAGAAGGGTAAGTGTAAATTTAAGGGCAATATTTTTGAATTGAATACATATTGTATATTCAATTCAAAATATGGTCAATGAACTAGCATGGTTTTTGTGAAACGTTTTCCTGCCAAAGAATACAATTTGGATTTCAATCCTTATCACAAGCACAGTACAGTCTTTCCAGAGGTAATATGACCATGTGGCCCCCACCACCTTGTAGAAAGCTAAATGACCAAGTCATGCTCACCATCTTGTAGAAAACTACAGGTACTTTAATTGTGGTCATGACCAATGGGGGAAATTTCACATGTAAGGGAGTAAAACTTGTTCTTCAAGCTTTATGATGCGTAATGCAGCCCAGCATCACGGACTGACATCATGGAATATTATCAGTGGTTTGGAATAAATGAATGGGGTTAAATGAAGGGGTTAATAGGAACTTGGAACCAGTTTTTTGGAATTATGTTCTTAATCCCAGTCACCCATTCAGTTCAATTTCCTAAACCAGATGATATAAAAAAGACAAAGGCATAATCTAAAAAATTGGTTCCAAGTTTCCATTAACCCTTATTCATTAATTTTGGTTTCAACAAAAAATGTGAAATCAGTTCCATGTTTTGGATTCCAAACCATTGATAATATTCCATGTCAGTCCAAACCAGTCAGTGACCCAAGTCCTACAATCAGTTCACCCCAGAAGCTGCAAAAATGGCAAAGCCATAATGTTCACAAGCTTCCTGAATAGATAACTTAGATAACTTCTTCAGAAGATGTGTCTTGAGTCTCTAGACTGATTTTAATTGCTGTTTGAAGAGTATTAGAATTATTAGAACAACCACAGAAAGAGACAAAATATAAAGGGAGATATAAAGGTTGTGCTGCAAGTCTGTTATGCTTGCTATTATGCTCATATGCTCATATGGTATTATGCTCAATACGATTTTTTTGCCCACCTGATTACACTTACTTTATGACACGCCTCATATCCGATGCACGTGTTTTAATTTGGCTTCCCCCCAAATGGTTTTCAGTCATTCACTAATATGAGCACCATGAAGAAATAGATACAAAATTTCTGTGGGTACAAAAAAGACAGGCTTTGACTTTTTGTGCGAGATCTTACTGATGTGTCTGTATCACAAGGACACCCCATTAAGGAAAGCGATCCCTGTGCACAAACATGTTGCCCTTGCCTTATGGTGGATTGCTACGTGGGCCGGCTGTCGTACACTGGTGCACTTGTTCAAGGTGAGTAACTCATTGGTGTCACTTTGTTTACGTTTTTTTGCCTCGCAGTAAACTGTGAGCTGCTCCATGAGTATGTGAAGTTTCCTCAGGGAGAAGAACTTAAGAATGTGGTGAGGGGATTCTACAATTCCTTAATAAAATCTCTTTGGCAGTGATCATGTTTTAAAGACACAGGCTTAGCTTGACATCTGATCTTATATAGTAAACCTACATATAAACGTAAGTTTGATTGGATTTACTTACAAAATTAAAACAGTCTTTCAAAACAGTCTTTCAAGTCTTTCGACTTGAAATTATAATTCATTTAAAGAACTAAATAGTAGCATCTTTGTAGCCAATGATGTTGCATATATTCCATTAAGACAACATAAAAAATGGCTTGTAAAAAATAGTCTCATGGGGTTATAATTTAGGCAGTCAATCACTAATAAATATGAAAGGAAATTGAAGATGGGGATAGGTGGGTGCTGTTGTTATTAAAACTATTGTAACCCACCTTTCCTGATTTTTCAGGACGCACAGGTGATCCACGGTACTCCAGTGCCTATAATGATGATCCAACCCCTTACATAGCTGGTTAATGAAACTCTATGCAGACATCGGCAACCTGACTGATGCCCAGTGATACTTCAATGAGTGTTTAAGTAAGACCAGAATTACTGTAGAATGTGCCTTTGGCCAGCTGAAAAGTAGGTGTTTGGGAAAACGATTAGACGTTGACATATCACTGGTCCCAAAAGTGATAAGCACATGCTGTGTCCTTCACAACATCTATGAAAAGCCCAACATCTTGGAGGAAATAAATGGCACACATGCCCCCATCACACACCTAGAGGCAACTGAGCTAAAAGTTTGGGAAGCCCTTATCTTGTACTTCTCAGATCAAAGATAAGTGTAACTCTATATAATAATTTGTACCTGTCATTTTAGCTAAATGGTTTAAATAGTTGTTTACTATAGTGCTGAGAGCACATTTTTTTGTTATTTTCTGTTACACTTTAAGCACAGTAAAAATCTGAATATATTAGTTCAACAAAACATTTAAACGCATATCTGTGTTTGCTCAATGTTTAACAACAACAACAACATTTTGTACTCTTTTTATTCAATATGAAAATATAAAATCTTCTAAAAATAGAAATATGCACTTTCGTGGCATAACATATCCTTAAATGTAACAAAACTAAATTCTTGCCTTCAACTTTAAACTTAAAATAATGCAACTGGGTAACTTCCTCCATCACTAATTTACTGTAACATTTTAAGGCTGGTGATGGTGGCAGACTAGGATCTTGATTAGTTAATAGGAGGTGAATGTGATTGTGATCTGGTGGATGAGTGTGTGGTTGGTATGGAGCATGGTTATGGGTGAGTTGTGGATGAATGTGATCTTGTTGGTTAGTGTGTGGTAGGTATGCAGCCTGGTTATAGTTGAGTGGAGGGTAAGGATCCAGGTAAGAAGCTGGAGAGCAGAGACCATATTCCTGAGGATGAGTGGATGGGGGGTGACTATAATGCTGATATGAGTGGTGATATGTAGAGGGATGAGAGTGATCTGGGAAAGCCTGTGACCAGCTGGCAGGTGGTGGTACTGGGCTGCATTCCAAAGAATTGAGTCAACAATGTCATCATCATTAATTCATGCTCATGCGGAGCTGTTTGAAGTTTGAGATGAAACTAAGAGTCCTCTTTCTTCAGTTGGGTAAACTTTTTGGCAAAGAAATCGAGACTGGTCTCTATCTTGTTTTTTTTCTTTTCCTGCCCACTGAATATGTTCCTACAGTAAGAAAAAACTGTTTAAGAAAGATACATTTTGGCAAGCTTGTAAAAAATTAGCACAATGTAAGGAAAAAGCACCAGGCCCAGATTGTGTTACACCAGCCTGTCTGAAATCCTGTGCTGACCAGCTGGCCCCCATCTTCACACAGATCTTCAACAGATAACTGGAGCTGTGCAAAGTCCCTATATGCTTCAACTGCTCTACCATCATCCCCATCCCAAAGAAACCCAAAATTACAGGATTAAATGACTACAGGCCTGTGGCTCTAACATCTGTAGTTATGAAGTCTTTTGAAAAACTGGTGCTGGCCTACCTGAAGGACATTACTGGACCCTTGCTGTATCCTTTTCAGTTTGCCTACAGAGCAAACAGGTCTGTGGATGATGTAGTCAATATGGGACTGCATTATATTCTGCAACATCTAGACAGACCAGGGACTTATGTGCGGATCCTGTTTGTGAGGACCCTGACTTCAGCTCGGCCTTTAACACTATCATCCCAAACCTCCTCCTGCCCAGATTAACTCAGCTCTCCGTGCCCACCTCCGTCTGTCAGTGGATCACCAGCTTCCTGACAGAGGCAGCAGCTAGTGAGGCTAGTCAAACTGACATCCAACAGTAGCACCATCAGCACTGGAGCTCCTTAGAGCTGCGTTCTTTCCCCACTGCTCTTCTCTCTCTACACAAATGACTGCACATCTAAAGACCCCTCTGTCAAGCTCCTAAAGTTTGCAGACGACACCACACTCATCGGCCTTATTCAGGACGACAATGAGTCTGCTTACAAACAGGAGGTTAAGGAGATAGCCGTCTCGTGCAGTCTTAACCTGGAGCTAAACATGCTCAAAACAGTGGAGATGACAGTGGACTTCAGGAGAAACCCCCCTGCTCTCCCCCTACTTACCATCATGGACAGCACTGTGATGACAGTGAAGAAATTCAAGTTCCTGAGAACCACCATCTCACAGGACCGGAAGTGGGACACTCACATTGACTCCATTGTCAAAAATGCCCAGCAGAGGTTGTACTTCGTCAGCTAAGAAAGTTTAACCTGCCACAGGAGCTGCTGAAACAGTTCTACTATTGAATCCATCCTCTGCACCTCAATACCGGTCTGGTTCAGCTCAACTACTAAATCTGACCTCAGAAGACTACATAGGGTAGTCCGGACAGTTGAGCGAATCATTGGTACAACCCCCCCACCAGTCTACAGAGCATTGAGAACCAGAACAACCAGGCAAAGGAACAGTTTCTTCCCTCAGGCAATCCATCTCATGAACAGTTGACAATAACGTGGAACACAACACAATTTATACACTTATACGCTTATTTATCTAACACACATACCTTCTCTATATATTCGAATCTACACATAATGTACCTGTACATACAACTGTCAATTGTCAATTTATATATTGTTATTTTGTATATTGTTCACTGTGAACAATATATTCTATAATATACATATATATATATATTTAATAGTCTCACTTATCGTCATTCAGCCCCACTAACGGGTTGTTTCCAGTGAAGCCTGGAATGTTTGTGTGAAACTTTATAACTATGATGTTCCCCCCATATCATGAAGTCCTGGTTGAGTCCACGTGCAGCATTGGTCAGGAGAACTGTCTGGACACCTGTGAGCTTGAACACCCAGATGAGCATAGTGATCATAGTGACCATTATGAGAACACAAACCAGCCATAATCATATCATACAGCATGTCTGAATATCATGATACTGGGAAAACATGAGTCTTATACCAACTGACAGTAATGTCATAAGTTATAAAAATGTTCTTTAAGTAATGTTGATAAAACATTCAAAACCTTTAATTAAACCATCAAATTTATCTGGTTGGTAGTAATGTTCTCAAAATCTTAGCACAAAAAAAATATACATCATTTATGGAACAGAACTTTCAGAACTTTTCTGAAATGTTTACATTTTTGTTTAACGTTTAAATGTTTAAACAAATGTTTTTTTTAAATGTTACTACTTGTTTCATAAGGTTCAGAGAACATTAAAAAGTAACATTACTCAAAATTTAATGTAACACAGAATGTTACCTTATCATTGTCCAGTAACATAGAACATTCATTCAAAGTTGCCTGGTCTTTTCTTGATGATTCATGGAACTTTTTTCTTCCTTGTGTAGCATTTTGTTATGTTATTACTTGTTTCATACAGTTCAGAGAACATTTAAAAGTTCATTTTTTAAAAAAGTTCAAAAACATTTTTAACATTATATATTTATAATGTTAAAAACATTTAAAACATTATACAAATGTTTTAAAATTGGATGTAATGAATGTTCAGAAATATCTGGTCTTTAGCAACATTCTCAAAATGTTATTTACACATCATTTATAGAACTTTTTCCTTGCTTAACATTTTGTAAATGTTACCATGTTCAAAAAAACTTAAAAAGTAACGTTCCCATGTTTGATGAATGATAATTTGGAATATTCCCTTAACATTCTCAAAACCAAGAGAACATTACTAAAACATTTATTTTTAAAAAAAAATACACAGTGAACTTCATAACTTAATGGCAATGTTTAAAAAGAACTCATAGAACATTATTTTTGTTGCCTAGGATTTCATCTCAAAATCTACAGAAATTGCCCGTGTGATAGCCGTGTGGGCAGCACGCCGTCATATAGTGCCATTGTGCTGCAGGTGACAAGAGTCTGAGTCCTGGCACAAACTGCCTGACCTTTCCTTATCCCTCCCTCTCTCCCACTTGTTAATCTCCATTGTCCTGTCCAAATAAAGGCATTTCTAATGCACATCCATTTATACAGATGTGTTGTAGTTATCATCAGTTCAGTCAACTTTTTATTCATAAATCAACTACAATCTTAGTATCCCTAAGTAGTTCTACTAATATACATCTTATAATGAACAATTAAAAAATGCAATAATACCATGGATTCATGTATTTCCATGTTGTACATTTGTCTATATTTAACATTGTTTAAACATATCTATCTTCAGCACAGCACTGTAGTAATTTTACAGGCCATAAAGTTAATAAATCCCCCCATAGGAGTCATTTCAAATCAAAACAGTTTTGTTTGCACTGTTACTATTGAGTAACATAAAAAAAAAACAGTTGGCATGGTCTTAGTTTGAAATGAAGTTAGTTTATTATTAATAGTAATTCATTAGAAATGACAAACAAGATGCTTTGAATCATGGCCCTCTGAAACGTAATCAAATCTAATTGTGAGGCATGTGAATATTTTCCAGATTCACAACAGTAAGATTATAATAATGATTCCATGACCTGATTTTTTTTTTAATTATAAGATAACAAAAGTTGAATATTGTGAGTTACAGAAAAATATTGTGAACCATTTATCACCAGTCCTGTGCTAGTCTGGACCACTGTGGCATGGAAAATGCCTCTTTGTAAATCAAATGCAAAACCTACAGTTTTGAATGTTACCTAACAATTGCATGTTAACTTTTAGACATGGGCCATGGTCGTTTGCCCTGGTGTTAGGGCAATTGTGTTAAGCTCTGTTTAAATGACTAATTTCTGCTATTAGATCTCTTGTTGTTCGTGACAACTAATCCTCTAAATAAATCAACTTTTTGTTGTCAAGATCTATGTACTAAGTTTTATCTCTTGTTTGTCCTACTTAATTTTTAATGCTACATTGACTCAGTTCTCGATATATAAGCACACTAACTTTGAAAATAAAAACCTTATTTGTGGCAAAGATGTGATAAAAATGACACTACAGCTGTGGGATAGTCAGAATTTTAAAATGGATATAAATAATTTTGACACTATACATATAAAATTTTTTAATTCACTCATTATTTAGATTTACATAGTTTAGGATTGAAGGTCTGGAACTGGGGTGAAACAATAAAACCATGAAAGGCGTTGAAAAAGTAACAAAATAAATTATGAAAACATGGTGAAAACAAATGAAAAGACTGTTTTAATATGATCTTTATATAACAAAATATATTAGAAGTTGATATCTGTTAATTTGAATAAAAATGGCCCCTGGACATAAACATAACTATAGTTAAAAAGGACAGGTCACTGATACTGTACATTTAGACATACTAATAAGGTCAGATTTATCATTCAACTTATTTTAAAGAACAGGACAATGAGGGTCATACATAAGAAATTGTAAAAAATGTATGTGGAAAAGAATAAGTTGTATTTCAAGCCTTAATATATGCATGGTGCAGCCTTTTCAGTGGCAAAATGTCCCCGTTGTCCCCACCACCTTGTAGAAAGCTATAGGTACTTGACCGAGGGCTACATGTATTTTCATTGTGGTCATGACAAACAAAGGGGGGGGGTAGCATTATTAGATCTTATTTGAAAGGGTTGACATAAATTGCAAAGCTTGGTGGGTCAAATTTTGAAACGATTCTGAAAGAAATGCTGACAAAATGCATGAACTACATCTGAAGCCGTTGACGAAAGCCCTCTTAGAGCCACTTAAAAGCAAAGCAAGATCAGTCATCTCGTAGCATTGCCAAGCAAGAACCCAGCCAACTCCCCCTGCTGCTTTTTATGTGGCTGACACAGTTCACTCTTCTCCCACAATGCTTTGGTTGTGGGAGAAGGTTGGTTGTTGAACATATAGTGTGAGGTGGGGAAGCTATTGTTTAAGTGCATGTACCTATGCAACTCAGATCATTTTTTGGGAGAAAGACTATGACACATGATGTTCTAGTGTCTGTCTTATTCTGAAGGATCTTGCAATATCTGATCTGCCTTTGGTACAGCAGAAGATGGTGATGAACTTTTGCTAAATTAATGAACATTAGAGAGATCTTCAGCTTATCTGTATAGGTTAGCCGTAAGTGTCAGTTTTGTCAGGGCTGCTAAGATGATGGTTTATTCACTGAGCTGCAATTGACACGAAAACGAGATGATCCTCCTCCTTTCGCACAGCTGTTATTGATGCTTTGTACAGAGGAAGATGAACATGCTGCAAAAACCATGTGCACAACATCTAGGTACTACTTAGCAGCATGCCCTGATGCATACCTAATAGATTTGGGAACCTGAGCATGATCTGATGAACCTGAGCAAACCACAGCCTCCAATGTGCTGTCATTGGCAACAGAAACTAAAGAGCTAAAGAAACAGATAGCAACTTCACAGAATCAACTTCACAGAAACACACCTCAGAAATTGAGGCCCCCCAAATATCTGCATTGGAAACAGTGGATCAAAAAGCTTCTGTCACAGAAAACAATCATGTAAGGAAAGTTCTGTATCAACAATGCCTCTAAAACGTAAACACGCTGACAAACCCAAGCCATGGGATTGCTTTAAATGTGGGGAAGATGGCCATATTGCCGTCTCCTGTGAGTCAGAACCCAATCCTGCACAAACTTTTAAGGGAGAAACAGTCCTAGAGGGATTCTCAAAACAACATGATAAAAGTGCTTTAAACTAGAGTCAGTTTCTGTTGTGGGCCGATCAGGGACTGAGATATCAAATTGTCCCCATAAAACCCAAAGCCTTCATACAAAGCCACTTGCCCTTGTTTGTTCATTTATAATGTCAGCCAGGTAAGGGACAATGTCTGCTTCAAAGTCTTCAGGCTGTCATCTACTGCCATGTCTTCCTTGCGGCCATGACCAATGAGGATTAGCATGGCCCTGTGAAATGTTTGTGCAAAGAAATAAAATGCATAAATAAGGAGCACTGTAAAAGGATACAGAAAAGATTAACATGCCTTTCTTGTGATCATGAGCAATTAGTCAAGTCGTGTATGCCCCTTGTATGTATAGCCTAAACATAAGTGTGGTGCAGACTTTCCAAATAGGCAAAATGGCCCTCTGGTTCCTACTATTTTGCTAACACACAAGGGCTGTAGTTACCTTGATCAAAGTTTGGTGCCACTTATGTTTGCTTAGGAAGTGCATATACTATAATTGAATCAACACAGAGAAGATTAATGTGGCCTATCTGAAACAAGAGAAATTCCAGAATATGAAACCACTGAGGGAGTAGGACAGCAAGGTGCTGAGATATGCATATTTAGTAGTCATGTGTAGCCAGACCTGGGGGTCTGAGACATGATACAGGCATATTAAGTAGCCATGTGCTTTTGTTTTCTTTTGTTAAAAAGTTAATAATTATGAATGGTAATTGATTTTTAAAATAACCTTTTATAATAGTATTAAGTTAAAGTTTAAAATAACTATTGACAATCATTAATGCATGTAATTACGTAATTATCTGACAAGTATCTGTGAATTTTTTTTATCAGTATTTGGACATATTTTGTCCATATTTTGCATGTGTACAAGACACACCGATCTTATATTTATGTTTCATAGAATCTGTTAAACTGATATACCAGTATAAGAACAAATCTAGTATTATACAAACATATTTTGACAACCATACTTAAATTTATAAGGCAGTTTGTAAGTTCGAGCAGAAATCGAGCAGAAATGCCCATGTAAATGAGTTTTAATTAATATTAATATACAAGCAGAAAAAACAATATAAATACTTACACTATATATAACAATTTGTACAAAAAGTGCTTTTACAGTGCTTTGTGTAGCTTTGTTTATTTCGGTCCCCTTCTCATCTCCTCCATCCACTGCTCCACAGTTTTTCCAGAGGCTTGTACTGGGGCTGGAGGCAAGCGGGCAGTGTCGAGGATCGCAGAGCCTACCTGGTCTGGAGGAGGCTGGCTTTGCTGTGCTGCAGCAGATGTGGCACTACCTTCTGCAGCAGAGCTCATGGGAGGAGGTTGGCCTCAAACACACGCTGTACTGCCTGTCCAGATGCATCCGCAGGTATGGTGAATGCATAGGCTGGGTGTGCATGTTGGACAGGTTCAGGATGCTTTGCCAGCACAGGTGGGAGAGGTTCAGTAGCCACCAAGGGAGCAGTAAATGGCTCAACATTTTGCCTTTCTTGTCTCTTGTTCTGTGCATTGTGCCTATGTACAGAAAAGGTAACAATTAGTACATGTGAAGCCAAGGGTGGAACATGGAGCAAAACCAATCAATTACTTAACCTACCATTGGGTAGGAGTCTGCTGGTTTAGCTGGAACAGCTATAATGTTGTTCAAGCCATGATTCCATGGCTATCCAGGACGACGTCTCTGATTCATCTGTAGTCCTGGAGAATGGCAACCCACCTATTTACCCTGACTCTGGCGATGGTCTGTCTGGCAGGGTAAATGTGGCAGAGAGCCAAGCAGATGGACTCAACGAGACAGCTGGCATTGGGCCATGGAACAACTGGAAGAGAGAAACAGGGTAGGTGAGAGCGCCCTTGTCATACTCTGACAGTTTGTCCCAAAGAGTGACAATCTCATCTATTTTCTCCTGCGTGATGAACACCTGATGTCTGAGGTCCACCAGACTCTTGGCCAAGTTGATTACATGGTCATAACTAGCTCTGCCGTCTGGTCTGAGGCACTCCACCTGTGGATAAAAGGAAATGATCTCCTGACATGCTTATTCGGTCATATCACTCTGCAATAAAGTTATTATCAATGAAGTAATTCCAGCTTAAATCAAGTGCACACAGTGATTTTGTCTGTTACAAAATTCAGTTACCTGTATCTGTGTGGCTGGCTCATCTGTCATGGGCTCAGGCAAGGAAGACTGCTTGATCTGTCTGGGATAATGACAGACTAGGAGGTTGTCGGGATGCTGCCTGTTGCTGAATGGGCTGAGGGGGCTTAAAGCTAAGCTCCAAGATCTCCAGGAGCTCACTAGCAAAGTCCAGATCCTCAAACCCCTCACCCCCCTCCAGATCACCCTCCAAATCCTCATCCTGAATCCCATCTGAAGCGTCGGGATCTGGGTAAAATGGGTGAAATGCAGACATTACAGCTTCTACACAGACGTTACAGGTGTGCACAAATATTTTACTTGTTTATTTGCCAGGGCTGGTGTAATCCTCGGCCAATTTATGGCCCAGCACCTGCTTGCGCAATACATTAACATACTGCTGCAGTTGGTCACCATACCGATGTCCTCTCTACTGCCACCTTTATCTGCAGACACAGCATGAACCTCGTTCCACTGAACTAATCCTTCTAGCAGGTACACTTGGAAGTGCAGGCCACTTGCACTTGTACCTAAAAAGGAAGACAGAGAGCATTGAGCACCATAGACAACAAATGCACAAACAGTGTTATTGTTTAGGAGTCATACGAACCTGGCACAAAGCGATTCAGATGGAGGTGGAACGACCCCCCAAAAACTGTCCTATCTACCTATACAGCTGCACACATTGGGGGTCCTGGATGCACTCAACATGGCGCTTCTGGGTCCACCAGATCTCCTCCATCCTCTCCTTGTCCAAAAGCCTGATGCCCATGGTGTCTGTTGCCACCATGTAGTCCTGAAGGAGCTTCTCAATGAGATCCTTGGTTTTCTGGGCCCCATGGGTGCGGTGGTGGCACCCTTGGGGTGTCTTGCCAGCTCTTTGGCAGTGGAATTGCAGCCACAGGCCTCCTGTAGACTCTGCACATCCGCAGTATCTCACTCAAAAAGGCAAGCGGAGAGGCATCCCATAAAGCAGACGTATTGGGGGTGGCTATCTGTGTTGACCCAGACTGCAATTTGATACATACAGTGCTACACATCCAACCTGACACTCAGCTGATCCCACTCGGTGAACATCACTGCCACCTTTCCTCTTTTGGGAACGTCATCTTCCGGTCTTCAGGCAGCAGCAGCTGTGGGAATAGAATAGAATAGAATAGAAAGAGCTTTATTGCCAAGTATGTTTACACACACAAGGAATTTGTCTTCCAGGAGCTTCCAGTGCAGAATTAAAATAAGTAGTTTTGTGAATGTTATTGCACATGTTATTTACAGTATTATTTACAGATGTACAATTCGGGAAGTTATATAGCAATACACAGTTGTGTTAAGTAGTGTGGAGGTGTGACAGTTTTAATTGTTCAGACTTAATATAGCCTGAGGGGAAAAAAAATGTTCTTATGTCTGGCAGTTCTGGTTGGTCTTCTCAGCCATCCTGACTGTCCATTGTAGTCTCCTGATGTCTGATTTGGCAGCTGAACCATACCAGATAGTTATGGATGAGCACAGGACAGACTCAATGATGGCCGAGTAGAACTGTTTGAGCAGCTCCTGTGGCAGGTTGAACTTCTTTAGTTGACGAAGGAAGTACAACCTCTGCTGGGCCTTTTCACAATGGAGTCAATGTGATTCTCCCCATAACTTGCTTTATTACAATTCTACTACAATAACCATATTTTACCATGAAATTGGTAGTGAAACCCTGAAGATGGTGGTATTGATAGATCTGCCCAATAAATAGAGTAACTAAACTTTTACCACATTAGCACTGTTTGTTTATTTATAAAGGATGTTTTAATCACTGTATTTGCCTAAATAAACATACAACATACAACATACAACGTATTACAGCATGTTTGTGATTTAAGTATGCAATTGACAGCCATTACAGGTAAAATATACATCTATATGGTTGATATACATGGCATTTATCACTTAAAGTTACCAACGTACATGGAAGACATGCAAATATTAGATTGCCCTTACCTGCCAAGTCAAAATGGTGCAGAGCAGTGTTGGATAAAGATGCAAAGGTAACTTTCCACCACAATTCAAAGCACTGTATAGTACTAATGCGCCTCTCCAGCTGCTTCGAAAACACTGCCTGTGAACCCGCCCACCAGGCAATAAAGGGGGACACTAATTGAGACCTCAAAATGGGCAAATGTCAAGTTTAGAATTTCCAGGCACATAAATTGAAACCTTCTTCCGGGCCAATCGCAATCAATACCTCAGACCAATATGGAAGCAGGAAAATTGTAACGCAGTGGGAACCAAATATTGGCTTGCCAGGGGGATAAAGATGTGCAAATCTGTAAGGTGTTCCATATTTTTTTTTTTTTAAAGTTAGCCAGGTGAGGGATTATGTCTGCTTCAAACTCTTCAGGCTGTCGTCTCCTGCCATGTCTTCCTTGTTATGTCCAATAAAGATTAGCATACCTTGTTTGTGATTGTGAACAGTTACATCAAGTATGGTGCTAGTTCTTGTATTTGAAGCCTAAACATAAGTGTGATGCAGCCTTTCCAAATTGGCAAAATGGCCCTCTGCTTCCTATCACCTTGTTGAAAGCTTGCTGAGACGCAAGGGCTATAGGTTACATTGATCAGGTGGTTGGTGCTTGTGTTTATTAAGGTAGCACACGCTCTGTATAGTGTTGGTTTTAGCAAGCACAAGGACCACAGCGCTGATCAAGGTACATGTGGCCCTTGTGTCTCAGCAAGGGTGGTTTAGAGGGTGGTTTAGAGCCATGTTGCCACTTTGGAAAGGTTGCACCATGTTTATCTTTCTCTGATACCAGGGGTGAACTTGAATAAATTAGTCATGATCACAAGAACGACATGCTACTTTTGAATGGACATAACAAGGAAGACATGGCAGGAGATGTCGGACTGGTGATTTTAAAGCAGACATTGTCACTCTTCTGGCTATCTTTAAGAGTGAAAACAAAAACAAACATCAAGCAAACAAATACATAAATAAGAAGCAGTTCACTGATAACTGGGTCTTTTATCTAGATTTACACTGACCTAGTGTATCTGCCTCCTTGACAGTACTGGGAAGACTTTGAAGCAGACATTGTTTGTTCATTCTTAAAGATAGCCAGGTGAGGGACAAACAATGAATAAATATGGAGTGCATCACGGATTTGCATGACATCCTTTTACTGTGCTCCATATTTTATCCTTTTGCAAGAACAAAACAAAATATATATAAATAAAAAAAAAAAAACAATATATAAATAGGGCAATGCAATGACTTACAAATATGTGATGGCCTCCATATTTTGATTTTAGTATGTGTTCTGCCTTAGCAAGCATCTTTAGGCTTCATATACCAGGGACAAACAATAGGCCGGAGAAATTCTCAAACCAAACATCTACCACCTCTGGCAGCTTACCTTCTATTTCGCAGCTAGAATCAGCGATGAACATGTAGGATCGGAAACAGATATTCTAATCCCTTTGAGAGAGGATATCTTGGTCGTTATAATGGCGGAACTTAAAAATGCCCTTTCAGAAGACATTAGCATTCTTAGGAATGAGCTGCAGAAGTTAAATCAGAAAACATGGCAGCAATCCTGTCAGGACCTCGATGTGATCACCCAGTCTGTATTGTTTTTGTCGGGGCGCGTGGCATTGTTTTGGCGGCGCACCACGTGCTCCGCAGTCCGCGTCTTCCCCCGACCTCCTTGTTACCCTGTCCCCTCGTTATCTCGCTCACCTGTTTCCCGTTGATTTCGTTCCCTTTATATTTCCCCTCTCGTTGTGCGTCCTTTGTCAGATCATCTCGATTTATACCACTACTGACCTCTGTCTTGTCTTGTCTTGTCTTGTCTTGTCTTGTCTTGTCTTGTCTTGTTCTGCCTGAGACCCAAGCCGTGTGTTTTTGTTGTCTCCCTCTGTTTGCCCCGCTTTCTGTTACAGATTCGCTGTCCAGTCATCCTCTCCATCTCCCTCTCTCTCCCCTCCCTGGATTACGCAGTGCCGCTCCTGCTCCCCGCCCGACCGCCTGCTCCTCCGCCCGCTTCACCGCCTGTCTACCGCCCAGCCTCCCTCCTGCTCTGCCCGTCACCCTCCCGGTTCCCGCTGCCCTGCATCTGTTTCTGTTGACTTACCTGCCGTGTTTAACGCTCTCTGTTTTGAATAACTGTTAACCGCAATTGGATCCCTGTCGTGTTCCTGACAGATCCATTTTAAAATGAATAGCATGAAGGCTGCTATCAGTAATGTGGAGGAAAGATTATCAACATGTCGCTCAAGATCACTTCATTATAGACAACAAGTTGCAGAACTTCGAACAGAGCTGACTAATCTAAAGGAAAAAGAATGATGATTTGGAAGGAAAGATGTGGAGATGTAACATACGCATTGCAGGGATTCCAGAGTCTGAGTTCTACTGCTGAAGGAAGTTTTAAACCTAGACACAGACATCCTAATCGACTGCTCGCACAGAGGTTTAGCACCTAAAAAACTGGAAAGCCCTTGGTCAACAGATTGTCAACAGACTCCACTACTACCAGGACGGCACTGAAGTTCTGCGCTGAGCCAAAGAACAAGGCCTACTTTGATAAAGGTGAGCCAATAGCCATCTTTTCACACTACACCACGAATGTGGGCAAAACACAGGCCGCTTTTAATGATGTCAAGAATTTGCTTTGAGGCTGACAATTTAGCCCATCTCTAAATCTCTGAAAAGGGAGACAACAAGGAATTTCTGGTCCCAGAGAAGACAAATTGAATCCAATGAGTCAATCTACTACTTTCTAATTTTGCCTTTTTCTACTTCGATATTACATTAAAGATACAAGACTTTTCAGAGTACTGTCCCGATACATATGCTTTGGTTTCGTATTACAGAACTATCTGTATATTTTGGCCTCTCTTTACTTGGGAAGTCGAGTGCGCAGGGATGCCATGCATCATAGTTTAATAGCTATAAGAGAGATTGGGGCTTTTGTGTTTAACTTAATGACGATGAACAGTTGGTGTTATGGATGTATGTATATTACAATCATTTTTTTGCATCCATCTTGCAATGGATGTTATAGCCACCAGATTAATTTAGATGGTTGGGGACCTACCAGACTTCATTTGTTTAATTTTTATTTAAAATTTCACTGTCTTGATTTATGGGGTTGTGTTCACAGCATTTTGTTCATTAAGTCTCCTAATGGTTAACACCAGTTCAGTGGGAATTTACATTTATTCATTGACTGATGGGTGCATGATTAATTTTCTAAGTTGGCCACTATATCATTGTGAGAGGTAGGCTGTATGAACTCCCCATTATTTTATTAAACATTTATGCCCCAAATAGGGATAATGCTTTCTTCAGTCATGTTTTCTGCCAACTTTCCGCAAGTCTTGGTCTTAGACATTAGTCTTTCAAGTCCGATGTAGTTCAAAATCTCTTCTTTCCAAATTTTTGCATCCATACTCTTCCGGCACAATGCAATTCTGCCGACAACAACTCTTCTGGCTTGGAGGAGACCGAGTTTAGTCTGTTTCAAAGTAAAATCATTAACATTCCAAGTTAATGATTAACATTCAAAGGAATCTTGGTATTGAACATGTCAGACATTATATTTATTAATAACCTCTTTCCAAAAATGTTTTTTGTATTTGTTTTTATTTTTTTGGATATCAGACATACAGACATATGACATATTAACAGGAGTTATATAGGTTCTCATTAACCATTTATACGAAAGGTTTATAATTTAAACCTTGTATTTATTGTCTGTGTTTGCTTTAAGACATGCATCATTCCAATCTGCCTCATCAATATCTTCATGCATATCGAATTTCCAAGCATTTAATTTATCCAATGTTGACTCAGTACTGTATTTGACCAATAAGTTGTAATACATAGATCTATGTCCCCTTCTTTCTGAATTTCCAAGAGTTATTTCCTCTTATTTTGATGAAGATGGTATACAACTTATCTGTTATGTGTATTATGTTTTTTGGGGATTTGAATATTTCTGGCATAAATGATTAAAAGAAAGTAACTCCATCTTCATATAAATCCATACTTTTCTGAATGCCTCTTGTATTCCATAACTTAACCTCCATCTTTATTACCTGATATAAACTGTGCATTACCCCAAATAGGAGTAAATTGTGACAGTTTTGGCATATCACCTATTTGTTTGTGCAGCATGCAAAATTGAAATTGTATTTTTAAGAAAAGGATTTTTTGGGTTCTGTTTCAATGACTTAATATTTGAAGAGTATAGATACCCCAGATTAACCATCAAAAATGTGTGTGCTTGTTCAGTGTCTGCACAAGATGGAGATGGTGTTGTACAGAAATAATTTAATGCTGAAGTCAGCTGAGCAGCCATATAGTACCATCTAAAATTGGAAAGCTGAAGCTCTCCCCTTTCATAAGGTAAATGTAATAGTTTAAGGCAAAGTCTAGCTTTCCTGTCATTCCAAATTGATTTGCGCAAATATTTTGTTAAGTTTATCATACAACACGTTTGGTAATGGCAGTTCGTCCGATGATAGATATTTTTGCAATACCTCAATAGTTCTGTCCATCAGGGTGTTAATTTATTGGGATTATTTTACTAAGGTTGGGAGTGATTTTGACACTTTAACTCCAAACCATCTGTAGTTGTCATGAATGGGGTGTTTATTATGGGTTTTTGTCTTCCTTAAGAAACAATAATACTGACTTGGAATTATGAATTTTATTTCTCATATTAGGAATACATTTTTTTTCAGATTTGTCAGAAATAAATAACATCATCTGCAAATAAAGAAATACGATGATACCCCCAATTCTAATACCTGATACATAAACAACAGTGGGGACAGAGGGCACCCTTGACGGGTAGATCATTGTAGAATAAAAGTGCCAAATCCACTTGAGAAATGTTTTGCCTAATCCAAACCTTGGAAGCACTTTAAAAAGATAGTCCCATCCTGTCAAATGCTTGACGTGC
Organism: Chromobotia macracanthus; assembly: GCA_036877525.1. NCBI lineage: Eukaryota > Metazoa > Chordata > Actinopteri > Cypriniformes > Botiidae > Chromobotia > Chromobotia macracanthus. Next base: position 28,699 of record JAZGTH010000148.1, read on the forward strand.
ATTTACCGATAGAATTACTGGGGTTTTTTTTCATTGGGTCTCTTGTAGTATGTTCAAGGCCCTTGTAATATTATATCCTTGTCTTTTTTTTGTACGAAGCCTTGTTAGATATTTATCTAATCATCTAGAATGCCATTTGCAAAGTATTTTTGTACCACATCCTATTACACTAATTGGTCTGTAAGATGAACACTCACCTGGGGACTTATTTGGTTTTATTATTATAGTTAGGATAGCTAATCTTAATGAATCTTCATAAAAGTGTTCCTGTCATAAAAGATTCATCATACATATCAAGTAATATTCTTACAAGCTGTCTCTTAAATGTCTTTAAAACTCTATTGGAAGCCCATCTGGTCCTGGCCCTTTACCACTGTTTATATTGTCTATAGCTTCACTAAGAAATTCTATTGTTAATAGGCTGTCTAATTCTATTTTCTCATCTTCTGATAGTCTTAAATTGCAGGTGGTCAAGAAACAAATTCTGCACTTTTCTATTTACATTATAATCTGGTTTATATAGTGTTTGATAATCTCTAAAATGGTTATTTATCTTGACTGGGTCTGTCGTTAAAATTACAGATTTCAGCTTTATTATTAATTGTTCTTTCAGATTGCATCTTCTTTGTCCTCCATGGTAACAGCTTACCTGCTTTTTTTCCCCTGACCATAGTGTTTGCTTAGTCCACAATAGGCTTTTGGCCACTTTGTCAGTTGTTAATTTATCATAGTTAGCTCTCATTATAGTTAGCTCTCCACAAATTGAATAAACGCTGGGTCCTGTAACAAAGAAGTCTGCAACCTCTATCTAGGACAATGCTCAAATTAGCCTAAATGAATCACCATAGATAATGCTGCATGATCACTAATTACTATACTATTGTACCAGCATTCTTTCACATTAGACAGCGATATTATAAATCCATAGATATTATAAAATAATCCAATTATATTATTGGATCGCCTCCAATTATATCAAATCCCTCCAAAACAGAAACAGTAAAATTATCGTTTCTCAAAAAATGATGGGCTGACTTAATTGGGACTATAAATATTTAGATTTAGTTTGTGTTAAAATACACCCGAGCAATTACATATCTTCCAGAAGGGTCTTGATCTATGAATAAAAATAACTACATCCCTTTCATGAGAACTAAAGGTTGCATGAAATGCTTGACCTGGCCATCTTTTACTCGAACAATGCATATCTGATGTAATCAAATGTGATTCTTGTAAAAACACTATTTTAGATTTGAGATTTTACCCTATTCAATACTTGTTTCATTGTTTCATTGCCCGGACATTCCAACTTGTAATTTTAATAACCAGACTACCTTTTAGTTTTGTTTTCTCCATAAATTACAATCTTAATATATAAGGGAAGATAGAAATAAGAAGATGAAATAAAAAATAAAAAATAAATAGAATGGTGCTAGTGAAAACGATCCCACCCCCTCCCACACTAAGTGTATCAGGCTGTTCCACTTTCAACTCCGGCATTCTCAAACGAGATGCCAACCACTCGCGTTAAATCTGAGAGATGCTGATCCAGCGAATAGCCAGCGTAGCTTAGCTTAAGATCTCAACAACAGTCTGTTCCTATTAACTCAAACATGCAATTTAACTTGTTATATTAAATTTCCCTTATAACATGAAAAAACATGTAGTTTGGCCTGTCAGAACAATGCCTTTTATACATAACCTATGAAATATATATAACAAAAACAACTCAGTTGTACCCAATCAACAAGTCAAACAAAAAATGTACAGTAGTACTCCCTACTCTAATCAAGGTCTAAACAGTCACCTGAAAACTACAGGTATGTGAGGTTTTATCAGGGTTGGAGCTAAAATCTGCAGGACATCAACACTCCAGGACCGATGTTGCCTACACCTGTTCTATTGGGACACACAATGCTACACTGTTCCGTTCTTAACAGAAAGCCGCTGCTTGGAAACAAAACCCAGACCACCCGATTTACAAAAGAAACAGTCTTTTGGCCAAAAAAAACACCATCCACTGGGTGTCTAGGAGTCATCAACCTAGAATCCGACAACACGTTGATGGTTCCGGACTGGGTGCCAATGCTATGTGAGACAATCGCGTAAGTATAGCTATAACTTCGTGTTCTGACTTCTGGAAAATCGTGATCTCTACAAAATAATTTGAAATAACACGCATCGGTAAAAAAACAGCTTACAACTCTCCAGCTGATCTGCCACATCCTGTAACAATTAGAAATTTCTCCCAAAACATTGATGTCTATCGATTAGCTGACCTGACACTTCTGTACTTGAGCTCTCAACCAGTGAGGTACCAAAACTACGCATCTCTTTTTTCCATATTGCGCACAGAAAAGTAAAAAATATATTAATGTATTTGAAATTAATGTATAATGAATTTGAAATTCTGTTAGGAAGTCCTGGATGCTGCTTCCTTCGGACTAAAGAGGAGAGGGACCATCTGGTTTGTTATCAGCATACAGTTCAAAAGCACACGGTTTAAAACCTGCATCTCTGATGGTATGGGGTTGCATTAGTCCCTAAGGCATGGGCAGCTTACACATCTGAAAAGGCACCATCAATGCTGAGAGGTATATACAAGTTTTAGACACAACATGTGATCCCATCCAGACAAAGTCTTTTTCAAGGAAGGTCTTCCAGCAAGACAATGCTAAACTACTGCATCCATTACAACAGCATGGCTTCATAGTAGAAGAGTAGAGTCTGGGTACTGAACCGGCCTGAAGGCAGTTCAGATCTTTCACCAATTTAAAACATTTGGCACATCATAAAATGAAAAATCCGGCAAAGAAGACCCAGAACAAGACAACATTCCCTCCAAAAAACTCCAGCAACTGGTCTCCTCAGTTCCCAGACGTTCCCAGATGTTTTTAGGTGACTGTTGTTTAAAGAAAGAGGGGATGCTACACAGTGGTAAACATGCCCCTGTCCTAACTTTTTTGAGTGGTGTTGCTGCCATCAAATTCAAAATAAGCTAATATTTTGCAGGTAATAGTAAAATGTCTAGCTTTCAACATTTGATGTTGTCTATGTTTTAGTGTCAATACAATACAGGTGTATGTGATTTGCAAATCATTGTACAATGGTTTTTAGTGTTTTTATTTACATTTTACACAGTTTCAACATAACATTTCACCTTGTAAAATAAACTTGGAGTACAACCCCATTTCAAAAAAAAGTTGGGACACATGCATCTTCACCCCACCATTGACATGCCAGAACCTAAAAATTGTGATCCCTATGGAAGGGGCTCTCCCACCCTCCACTCACAGGAGGGCATTGATGTCATCCTTCATCAGCTGATGGCACAAGCTGGTGGTCAGCTTCAGCAACTGCTTTAGTGTTCTGCAAGCATACTTTAACAGATATGAGAAATAATAATGAACAATCCTCCATAGGCACAAGTGCAATAAACCATAATATAGCTTCAAATGCATATAAATACTTACCAATCTCAAAAGCTGCTACTTCAGCTGTTAGTCAACAATTAGTTGACATTGTCATTTGGAGCCTTTATTTGCAGAAAATGAACTAGTAAAAACAAAAAAAATGCAGTGTTTTCAGACCTGGCGCAAAAATTCAAACGGCTCGACTTTGTTTGACATCCATCTTCCTCTTGATCACATTCCAAAGGTTTTTAAAGGGATTGTCTGGAGATTGGGCTGTCCATGACAGGGTCTTGATCCTCCATTCAAACCTTGATTGACCTGGCTGTGTGGCATGGAGCATTATCGTGTTGGAAAAACCTCCCCTTAGGGTTTTTTTTGTTTGTTTTTATCTGGCTCTTAGTCTGCAGCCAGTTAAATTGTTGTTTCCAATCAGAATCAAAACACAGATTAACTTTTGATAAGACCAAAGAATCTTTTCAAAGTAAGTGCTTTAGAGCAGAATTGTTTACAACATTTGTTCCATTTCCTTATTTGTGTCAAGGCTGACTTCATTATCTAGTGTGCCAGCAATTTCTCAAACACTGTTGAAACCCGAAAGAAAAATAGTAGCAAATGAGGTGAGGGGGAGACCTTTTCAAGAATACAGCTTGTCTTCTACCAGCAAAACCACAAGGTTATTCCTCCACATATACTGGTTAAATCCAATTTGGGTCAATTATTATTAAACACAGGATCGTTCTTAATGCATCCCTGTATCAACCAACCATTTACAGAAAATAAAAATCCCTAACTATCTAAATAATCTAAATCGGGGCACTCTTATCTGGATAGAAGGATAAGAGCACTTTTGGTTTGTGGTTCACAATAGTGGCAACATTTACCTGCTCAGTGTCTTTCCACCAGATTAGAGATACACTCTACACTATCTCTGTACACTATCTACAATTGTTTCTGCTGTCTTTCCATCCTTTAGAAAGAATGCAGCAGCAATATACGCACATTTTTATAGGTGTATATTTTCTACCAGTCTACACTTGTCTTGTCTCTTCACCCACATCTGGGTGCGCATCCCATATCACCCCCATTCACCCAGACACTTCCACGAGACAGCCATAACAAAAAAGATCTTCCAAACTTGCCCAGGGGTGCAAGTTATCCGGATTACGTCACTCACCGCCCACAGCCAATCGTTGACCCCCATTGCCTTTATAAGCACACCATTATTCATTCACTTTTCTTCATTCAACATGCTCTTTTTCAAACGGTTATAATTTCCTTGTTCTTGTTGTATGTCATTCTTTCCAGACTTGTTTGTATTAATTTGTTTGTATTAGCATTTAAGATAATACAATATAAGTCAATCAATCTACGCAATAGTTTACACAATCTTATATGACAATCTATGGAACGTGAAAGATTGTCCTTTGACAGCAGCAGGTCCAGAAACAGCTTGAGGGTGTCATAGGTCACCACTTCGAAGTTCTTCTTCACTCTTTCCTCATCCATCCTGTAACCATAAGCGCATGCGCATTCACATGCTCCTCAAGGTCGAGATGTTCAGCTTCCTCACTTCCCAAAACATGATAAGTTTAACTACACTGTCAATATTGAATAAGCTATGTTGATCAACTAGGTATCGACTAACTTGATTGATCAACTAGGGTCCTAGCATATGTTTCATACCAGCAGGGAGACCTGTCTCATGCTATTTCTTACCGACATACCATCTCAGAAAGGACATATATTTCTAAGAATTTTTGGAACCTACACTAGTGATACCTTAGTAACACTCATTAAATCTAAGGTGTCTAAACTATCTATCTAAACATGACACCGAAATGCATTTTTGATTAGTATTAAATATATATATTGATACAGAATGGACAGCAAACCAAACATCTATTTTGAAGCTGGAGAGCTGGTGCCTGGTTATGGAAAAACTCCACATGGTCCATGAGGAGGGCCCTTCATACCGAAGAAGCCTAGGGCTGAGCTAGGGGAGACCAAGGTCAAAGATATCAACAGGGGTGGGCATCCTGTTGATGACCTACTTGTGGCAAGTCAAAGTGCCATCCAGTTTGGTCAAAACCTTTACAGTGCATCCGAAAAGTATTCACAGCGCATCACCTTTTCCACATTTTATGTTACAGCTTTATTCCAAAATGGATTAAATTCATTATTTTCCACAAAGTTCCACAAACAATACCTTATTATGACAGCGTGAAAGAAGTTTGTTTAAAATCTTTGCTAAGGTATTAAAAATGAAACTTAAACAATCACATATACATAAGCATTCACAACCTTTGCTCAATAATTTGTTAAAGCATCTTTGGTAGCAATTGCAGTCTCAAGTCTTTTTGAGTATGATGCTACAAGCTTAGCGTACCTATCTCTTACTGTGCAAGCCAGTCTCTTTTTATTGTTAGGGGCCCAAGTGTAGAAGAACATGTTCTGTTTAGATTATAATGGTACATCCAAGGACCCCCGATAACTCAGTTTGACGTGTGCATGAGGAGACTCCTATAAAGACCCTTCCTCAACCAGGCAAAAATGGTTGTTCTTCAGACCAACTCGGCTTTATATCTCTGATAATAAAGTCTACCTTTTGGCATCAAAACCTTTGAAAAAAGTCTTTGAGTGGTCCTTCTAAGAGGTGGAAGAAACCACCACATCCTCCAGACATGACGCTTGCTATTCAGGCCAAAGAGTTTAATGTTTGTTTCATCAGACCAGAGAATTTTGTTTCTTATGGTCTGAGAGTCCTTCAGAGGCCTTTTGGCAAACTCCAGGTGGGCCATCATGGCTCAGTTTGGCCGGGTAGCCCTCTCTAGGAAGAGTCCTGGTGGTTCCAAACATCATCTATTTATAAATGATGGAGACCACTGTGCTCATTGGGATGCTGCAATGCTGCAGAAATTTTTCTGTACCCTTTCCCAGATCCGTGCCTCAATACAATGCTGTCTCTGAGGTCTACAAGACAATTCCTTGGACTTCATGGCTTGGTTTGCGCTCTGCCATGCACTGTTGACTGTGGGACCTTATATATTATAAGTGTGTGCCTTTCCAAATCATGTCCAATCAACTGACAATCAGTGGAAACAGGATACACACAAGCTCAATATTGAGTGTTTTGGCAAAGGCTGTAAATACTTATATGCATGTGGATTTTTTCACTTTTTATTTTTAATAAATTTGCAAAGATTTTAAAAAACTTCTTTCATGTTGTCATTATGGGGTATTGCTTGTAGAATTTTGTGGAAAATAATGAATTGAATCCATTTTGGAATAAGGCCGTAACATAAAATGTGAAAAAGGTGAAGCGCTGTGCTTACTTTCCGGATGCAGTGTAATTGGATGCTTAAAAATGACATTGGCTACTCCCTCATTTGAGTGCACAGGCAGAGTAAGGGCACTTTGCCCTTTCTGTGAGGGTGCACTGTTTGGTGGGCTTTGGGCACCATGAAAAGAGCACCTACAAGGAGCTCTGTGAGGCCAAGGACAGGGAGAGGAAAAATACATTTTGTTTGCCTTTTAGTAATGCAGTTGTTTATTATTTGTATCATTTAATTGTATACATTTCTTATACAGCTACTTGGAGTTCATCTTGCCTGTTTTCTGGTTTAGCTCACTGCACAATGGGGATACAAAACATAGAAGGATTTTATTGCACTATATAAAAATAGAGAATAATTCAGTTCGTAAAACACAAGACAACACAAAAATTATTTACGTTTGTGCCTTATATTACAAAGTCAAAATAACTTTGTATAAAATTACCTATATGATGCCAGTGTAATGAGTGAGGCGTACGGGGATCAATTTGCAGCATTTATTCGGATAACAAACAGGCAAGGTCCAGTAACAGCAAACAGAGTATTCAGAGGCAAGGCAAAGGCATACAATCAAAAACCAAACAACAGTTTGACAACGACGAGTAATCCACAGAAGTATATAGAAAACGCTCAGTAATGTCGCCAGGGCAAAACAAGACTTCGCAATGATAAAAAGCATGGACAGGGTTTATATACATTTGTTTATATACCCAGGTATGAGGCACTATGGGAATTGTAGTCCAAAACAAGGTTAATACTCTCAGCTTAATACAGTCAGCCACACACCAACAGTTCCCTGACAAGTTCATTGCAAGGTAAATCCACAATAAAGCTATTATTTATGTGCTTGCTTTGTTTTTTTAATTGATAATTCTCAGACTCTGCACTTGCAACTTATCCACAGTATGTCTCGTTAACTCTGCTGTGGGTAGTCCCTATTTCACACACTAAATGTCATCATGCACTACACAGATGGTGCTCTCCCCATTTATCCATTACTTTAACTATTTTACATTCCATTACACCAGGCAACAAGATGGACGCTCTGAGGAAATATTCTGCAGAGAGACCAGCAGAAAATCAGGGCAGTCCAGGCCCTTGCATCCAGGACCCTCCTGAGGTGCATCTGTACACCCAGACAAGAAGTATTGTAAAGGAAGGGCTTCCTGTCTACCCCTGTGCTCAGGGGTCCATCTCTCTCGAGTCCTTCCACAACCACTTAAACCATTTCATACCAGGTACCAGGTGACACACATCCACCTCAACACATGATTTCATGACAATTTATATAATGTTGCTTACAGTTACATGTTTCTATGAAGCTTACTCTTATTTTTATTAGAGATGAGTGTTAACCTGGAAAATTTCTAGGCATATTTGCTGGAGGGTTTGGAGCAGTGGAATGAGGAACTGCTGCTGCTGCAATAAATGATGCTCCACAACCGTTACACTGCTGCAGTGCCTTGCTCCAACACTGACTCATTGAGTTAAGTCAGCATCATCTTGGCTGCAGTTTTGTAAAAGACTTATCCAGGCTGAGAGAGTATACGGGTACATGTCAATAATGCCATGCTTTGTTGTTTCCTTTGTACTGCAGACTTGTTTGTGTAGACAGACAGTTAACAGGGCAAAAGACGGATGTACACTACCAGTCAGAAGTTTGGAAACACTTTTTCTATGTATATATTTTTGTATAAGTAAACTTATCAAAACTATGAAACAAATGTAACTTTAGGAATTATGTTGTGACTAAAGAAAATCAAAAATAAGGTAAAATAGGATATTCTAGCATATTCAATATATTCACCCTAGAATTTACATATATTTTCTTGACATTTTCCATCACCCAGTTTCTTGAGGAATCATCCTGAGAAGATTTTAAAAGCAGTTCCCCTTACACTCTTATTGGCTGCTTTTTTCTTCATTATTTTGTCCAAATCATCTATTTCAAAAACATTTTTTGTTTTTAAAATAATTTTTTTTTAAATCTCCTTGTCTCTAGATCATCCTGTCTCTAGTAGCAGAATACAATGTCTGCTTGTAAATTTAGCTATGTAGACTTGGCTTGTCGGCTCGCAAGGCAAAATGTTCAATGCTCTCATCCTTTTGTTCACTTTGGACAAAATTGTCTGCTAAATGACTAAATGTAAATGTAAAAACTTTATTTTAAAAAATCATAGTTTTGTAATAACAAAAATTAAATTGAAATTACTATGTTGGCACAATTATATTTTTATTTTTACATTTTTAACGTTTAATCAAATGTCTTCAGATTAAAAGATTTTTAAGATAAGAAATATTTCAGTCAAGTGTTTCCAAACTTTTGACTGGTAGTGTATGTTAGAATCAAAAGAGCCAACACCCTCTATGATGTTCTGGTGCTGAGATATGGGAAATTCATCTTGGTTGCTAGGGTGCTCTAAATGGTTGCTAGAGCATGACCGGACAGTTTCCATGGTGATAATAAAAGACCACTTCCCAGTCTATCAAAAGAGGCCGCTCACTTGTCTCTACTATGTTCTGATGCCTCTCACCTTTTTCAATGGAAGTCAATAGGGTGGTTGCTAGGGTACTGTAACTGCTTGTTATGGTGTGGCTATAAAGTTCAAATTTAAAAGTTAAAACCTTAATTTAAAATTAAGGTTTTTGTGAAAAGTTTTCTTGCCAAAGAATACAATTTGGATTTCAATCCTCATGACAAGCACAGTGCAGTCATTCCAGAGGTAAAATGACCATAACATTGTAAAATGTCCCCACAACAGTGTAGAAATCTAAATGACCCTGTGGTGCCCACCATCTTGTAGAATGCTATAGGTAACTTAATTGTGGTCATGACCAATGAAAACTAACCTAGCCCCTGCAATTTCATGTGCAGGAGAGTAAAATTTGTACTTTAAGCTTTATCAACAGTAAAGCAACCTTTCCTAAATAGCAAAATGACCCTATGTCCCTACCACCATGTAGAAAGCTATGGGTACTTGATTGACACTTACATGTCCCTTGGTCTTTATTGTGTTCTTGGTAAAAACACCATAATATGGTTCATCTGAAAAGGTTATTTACGAAATAATACAATTCTGATTTCAATTGTTAAGCAAAACAATTTGCTGCCTTTGTTGTTTGTTTAACAAAGGGCTTCTACATTATGTCTTCTACAAAGCCTCCAGTCATGTCTTCACTGAGGTCATGACCAATGAAGATTAATCTGACTCCTCTAAAAATTTAAAGTGCAAAACAGTACATTTTGTTTTTCAAGCTTTATCATATATACAATATGGTCTTTTCAATAACAAAAAGACCCTATGGTCCCTACAACTTTGAAGAACACTTTTTTATGTACTTGATTGAAGGCTACATGTACCTTGGTCTTCACTGTGGTCATGAAAAGATTGTGATCATGAAAAGATTGCCCTGCAAGAGGATGTCATGCAAATTCATGAAGCGCTCCATGTTTATTGTTTGTTTGTTTCAAAGGTAGCCAGGGACGGCACTTTGTCAGCTTTGGAGCACTGAAAACAGTGGAACTCAAAAATGGTAATTTGAAACTCATTAAATAAAGAATACGTTCTGTGAACCTGTGGTTAACAGTGCATGTAGAACAGCTAAGGTGTGTTGTTAGGCTGGATGCAAACGGAGTAAAGCATCTGCTAAATGACTAAATGTAAATGTAAATTTACTTTCGTAATGTTCAATTGACTATAATTCGATCCATTCGAGTTCCTGTCCTGTCCAGAGGATGAAGCATGCCAGCTTGGCATGGGTATGCTTTGCATAATGAGAGTACATGTCAAAATAAAGTGTTATTTTATGCTATTTTAATCAAGAACAAGAGGATAGTATTGCATGGTTTAGTATTGTATTCTGGCCTTAAAGAGATTCTGTTGGTTTTAAGAGGTTACCACTGTGCAGAGCATTTGCTTACATTTGCTTGATTAGTCTTAAATGTTGTTTTGATCGGGAGGTTTGGTATTGCTAATTCTAGTGCTGTGATCAACTCTACATCAAGTAGGACAAACATAAGAAACTTGATATAAAATTGATATAAACCAACTGAGTTGTGTTGACCCAACAAAACTAATTTAATCTTAATGAATTGAGTCGATATGTGTGTAAAAACTAAATTAAATAAGGGCAATTACTTTTTTTTATTAATTACAGAGTGTAAGTTTAATTGTAAATTTATGTTGTTGACTAGAAGTGATTTGGATTAGCTGAGCCAGTTCACAAATATTGTGTAACATTTTTTAACATTCTTAAAATTCCTTTCTACATAATTGTATATATTTAAATTGAAAACTTATATAATTGTGGCATATCCCATAAAAACAGTATGTTTTTATGACTTTAATTCGCTAATGTTACAATAAAACAACATATTGCCTAATAATTAAACCTGATTATCATGGCCATACCCACCATTGAGGTCCCTGAGGTCTGCGTACAGCACTGCTGACCATAACATCAACTGTACCATAACATTTGCTCAAATTGCCTTAAACACTTTTCCCAAGTTGATCCATTTACTGCTCATGCGCACAAGTTGGCGGGACCTTCACAACACTCTATACAGAGAATCGTTAGTCTGTAACGACTGGCTCTTTTTACTAAAAGGCGGGGCTTCCTTCGCTAGACAGGTAGTGTTGAGTACTGCAAATGATGATTGTATAGCAGCGTATTGGTAATGTCTGTAGTCGTTGATGCAGTACATACCTCGCGACCGTATGCGTTTTCGGACGTAGATTGAACTTATAGTGGTTGTGTTCTTCAAGCAAGATAAATAGAAATATGAAAACGTTCATTAAGTCTATTTTAATCAATAATTTGAAATTGATTCTTTGAATCGACTCTTTTAAACTGTTGCCATAATAACGATAGACCCGTGCCGTGTTCAAAACACGTATAAATAAATGTATCAAGATAATAATAACAACGGCATGAGCTTGGGTATATATCAAGGCCTACGGGAAAAATTAAGTCCGTTCATTTTCTCAACCCACTGAATCTCGAGTCGATTCTGTTCCTGGATCAGCCCGATTCAGTCAGTGTTTGCCTGTTCAAGTTGTCAGCCATATTAGCGCCCTCGGTCACCGGTAACTTCAGGACATGTATTCGGCTTGTTGGCTGTAATAACACGGGTGCAGCGTTTTAATTCTGCTTGCAGAACGGTACAGAAACAAGAAGATGGAGGCCGTCAAAGCGTTTAACGGCGAGGTTTGTTTCATACGTATTTGTATGATTTTAGACACGACTGGCTCGAGTGTATCCTCAAACTGGTTTCATGATGCATTACGTTAGCTTGTAAATTAGACCATTTCATCATCAAATGTCTGTTTGGTTGTTTTTATATTCAGACCCAAAGTATAATTCCAGTATTTCCCAGATGAATGCTGTTAGCTGGGCGTTAGTGTTTTGTCACCTAAATGAATATAAATTCTACATACATAGCAAAAAACGCAAACCGGACAAAATCCCAACCATTTAGCCAGTAATAGTAGAAATAAAACTATCAAGGGAAATAACGTCGGACCGGCAAATCTCGTAGCTTGCTTCGCAAATATCCAGTTGCTTCGCTTCTGAAATGCTTCTGGTATGGGTTGACACGTTGTGATGGACAAAAACAAATAGGGCGTATTATATGGGATTTATTTTGTGCCAATAAAAATGAATGCAACTTTTGAAGAAACTGACAAAAATAGGAAAAACACCTGGAAAATAAAAACAATAAACTTGATGGCAAAAGTGTAGCATGGGTTTAAAAGAAACTGTTTTATAATCTTTATCAAATCAGAGTTGTTCGGCACTCTGGCGCAAACTCACGTATGGGCGGAGCTTAACTATGCTTTACTCTTATTGGCTAGTGAGATTTTGATGGACAGCTCTCTGACCCGGAACAAAACTTAAGTTGTTTGAGAAGCATCTGCCAAATGCATAAATGTTAATATGTAAATATTAAACCATGGTAATCACAAATTACCCATTGTTTTGATCTTAATCTGATCTTTCATTCTTATGGACTGTTTAATCTAAAATAGTGTTTAGCAAAAAATCCAGTTCACATTTAAAAAACTTTGAAACTGCCTGAATTAAAAAAAACCTGTAACTTTCTTATCTCCCTTATATCTATATCACAATTGTTTAATAGAGGTTGCATTTTTATTGCACAAAATTGCAATAGTATTAAAATTGTTGTAAAAGGGTTCAAATAAAGTAGCTTTACTGTTGTCTCAATTGTAAATAAAAAGTAAAAAATGACTACAAGTTTAGTGTAATCCACAAACATAATTAAAGAAAATCCAGCAGCTCAAATATTAGAATATAGGAATATATTACAGTCACATTATTGCATGCAATGTTAAACTACAATATGTTTTCCCCACCTTTTTCAGCTGTATTCACTGAATGAATATAAGCCACCGATCTCCAAAGCAAAGATGACCCAGATCACAAAGTCAGCAATTAAATCTATAAAGGTAACATTTTACCCATTTTACTCTATGACCTAACATCTTATTTTATTAGCACTTAAATGTTTGGTAAAGTCAAATCAAAGAAAATCAACAGTAGAACAGTAGAAACTATGCATTTCTACATGTAGCTGTGGCCTAATGGTTGGATTGTAACCCAAAGGGGTTCCCATTGCTGGCAGAAAATTACTGAGGTGCCCTCGAGCAAGACAGCTTTCCCAATACAAAATGGCCATGATCGAAGATCACTTTGATCCTTTGCTCTCCAGGCTGTGTAGTGATAGCTGCCCCCTGCTCAGAGTGTGCTGCTTCAGAACTTGCCATGTGTGTGTTTACTCCTCACCGGTATGGGTTAAAATGCAGAGATCATATTTCAGATATAGGTTACCAAGTCAAGTCAAGTCAAGTCAAGTGGAGTTTATTGTCATTTCAACCATATACAAGTACATAGTGAAACTAAACAACGTTTCTCCAGGAACTAGGTGCTACATAAAACACAGAACAACACAGAACTAAAAGGCTGCATAATTTATACATAAAGTGCACAAGTGCAAATGTGCAGACAGCACAAGACAATACAATAACTTCTGGGGCAGACAATGGACATATTATGTCCCAGTGCCGCGCCGCCCAGCACACAGTTCTGTTCCAGAGTGGTCCTGGTGAAATAAAGATATAAGTGTTAACATAAGTGTAAATAACGACTATGTGCAGTATAAATATTTAGCAGCCAAAAGTATTTAACAGCAGCAAAAAGTATTTAACATGCAAAAAATTGCAGGGTGGAGGGTAAACGGTTGTGTGTGTATGGGTGCGTGTGTTCCTTCAGCTCCAGTTCTAAGTATTGAGGAGTCTGATAGCATGGGGAACGAAACTGGTCGTGAAGGCCTGAATGCTTCGGTACCGTTTACCAGTCGGCAGGAGGGTAAAGAGTGTGTGAGAGGGGTGTGTGGGGTCATCCACAATGCTGGTGGCTTTGCAGATGCAGTGTGAGGTGTAGATGTCTGTGATGGAGGGAAGAGAGACCCTGATGATCTTCTCAGCTGTTCTCACTATCCGCTGGAGGGTCTTGCGGTCTGAGGCGGTGCAATTCCCAAACCAGGCAGTGATACAGCTGCACAGGATGCTCTCGATAGTCCCTCTGTAGAACGTGGTGAGGATGTGGGGTGGGAGATGTACTTTCCTCAGTCTTCTCAGAAAGTACAGGCACTGCTGGGCTTTCTTTGTTATCGAACTAGTGTTGAGCAACCAGGTGAGGTTTTCCACCAGGTAAACACCAAGAAACTTGGTGCTCTTGATGATCTCCACAAAAGAGCTGACGATGTTTAGCAGAGAGTGGTCATTCTGTGCTCTTCTGAATTCAACAACCATCTCTTTAGTTTTGTTCACAGAGACAGGTTGTTGGCTCTGCACCAGTTTGTTAGCTGCTGCACCTCCTCTCTACATGCTGACTCGTCATTCTTGCTGATAAGACCCACCACGGTTGTGTCATCAGCGAACTTGATGATGTGATTCGAGCTGTGCATTGCTACACAGTCGTGAGTCAGCAGAGTGAACCGCAATAGACTGAGCACACAGCCCTGTGGGGCCCCAGTGCTCAGTGTGGTGTTGTTGGAAGTGCTGTTCCTGATCCGTACTGACTGAGGTTCCCAGTCAGGAAGTCCAGGATCCAGTTACAGAGGGGGGTGTTCAGTTTTCCCAGCAAGTTCAGTTTTCCAATCAGGTGCTTAGGGATGATTGTGTTGAACGCTGAACTGAAGTCTATGAACAGCATTCGAACAAATGTGTCTTTATTGTTCAGGTGGGTGAGGGCCAGATGGAGGGTGGTAGTGATGGCGTCATCTGTTGAGCGGTTGAGGCAAATTGCAGGGGGTCCAGTGAGGGGAGGCAGCAGGGTCTTGATGTGCCTCAAGATGAGCCTCTCGAAGCACTTCATGATGATGGGTCTAAGTGCAACAGGACGGTAGTCATTGAGGCAGGACACTGGTGACTTCTTTGGCACGGTAATGATGGTGGTGGTCTTGAAGCACGTCGAAACAACTGTGCTGCTCAGGGAGGTGTTGAAGATGTCCGTGAAAACATCTGCCAGCTGGTCTGCACATCCTCTGAGCACCCTGCCAGGAATGTTGTCTGGACCAGCAGCCTTCCATGGGTTAACTCTGTGTACAGTCTTCCTCACATCGGTCGTGGTTAGACACAGCACCTGGTCATTGGGAGGAGGGGTGGTCTTCTTTGTCGTCATGTCATTCTGTTCCTCGAACCGAGCGTAGAAGTTGTTCAGCGCTTCTGGGAGGGAGGCATCACTGTCACAGGCAGGTGATGTTGTCCTGTAGTTGGTGATGGCCTGGATGCCCTGCCACATGCACTGTGTGTCTCTGCTATACCATACCTATAGATTACCAGCAATGCGTCTATCACTTCACTATTTAATGAGAACTCAAGAGATTGGGAATTAACAGCTTTGTGTCCTTAAGAAAGCCACTTGTTAATGAGACTAATCGTAACCAAAGGGTTCAGTTTGCTAGAAAGACTTTGGAGCAATGGAGATAGGTCATGTGGTTTGATAAGTCCAGATTTACTCTTCAGAGTGATGGGTGCTTCAGGGTAAGATAGGCAGCGCATGAAGCGATGCACTCATCATGCATAGTCCCTACATAGTGTGATGATCTGGGGTTGATTCACTTGGTCAGGCCTAGATTCGGCAACATTGTCTGGCTCTAAAATGAGATCAGCTAACTATACCTGAATATACTGGATGTCCAGGCTTTCCCATCAATGGATTTCTTTTTTTCCTGATGGCACAGGCATATTTCAAGATGACAAGGACAGAATTTACTGGGCTCTAATTGTGAAAGAATGATTCAAGGAGCATAAGATGTTATTTTCACACAGAGGATTGGCCACCACAGAACTCATTTTCTAGACTGAAATAAACGTTTTAGGGCTGCAATGATACATTGACATAATCGATTAGGTCAGTTATGAAAATACATTGATTTGCATGGAATGCGTTGATGCCTCGCACTGTTTACTTTCATCCCTAATCTTTACTTTGTTTCACATTAAACAAGACTGTGGTAATGGTTAGTATGGCAACACAGCTTCATAGAGCATTTAGTTATTACTAGCGTGACAAGCACATAATATAATTGAATAGCCACTGGCAAATTTTTAGGATTCACAATGGCATTCTTGCCAAAGCCATGCTGAGTGGCCAGAACTGCACTAGACAGTGAGCTGTCTGCCACTTCATCTAATGTGAAAGCCACACTGACAGGTTTAGTAAACATAGAACTGCCATGAGTTTGAGCTGTGAGGGGCACAGCTTAAACACACCCTCTGCCCTTGCTTACAGACCATTTAAAGTCGTTGTTGTAGTTTAAAGTATTTGATGCGTTGGTCTCATTTACTTAATAATGCGCTGTCAACTATGATAAAACTTTATGGTCTTCTAGACATCATTTTTGGTTTTTTAGCTGTGATTACCAGATTGCGGTTGTGACTTCAACTGTTCATTTATACATGTATTCAAGTGGATATTTTAATTGAAGTAAACCATTTGAAGAATCACCTTTCAGCAACTGCTGTTGAAAAGTCTTGTTTATGAGAAAATGCTTGAATAAAACTTTAAAAGATTAATAGCAGGAGGTATGGTTATTATTTAATGGAAGGTTAACTAAATAAATAATCAACTGATTAGAAAATAAATAGATTAATAAATGGTTTGTTTTAACCCTAAAAAGTTTAGACATTGCAAAAGTTTATCGAAAGGTCACGGCAAATACATGCTGTAATCAGAGTTAAAGGTGGTCCAACAAAACATTAGAGTGCAATATTTTTTTGGCAAGGCAGTGTGGAATCACATTAGTTGTGCCTGCACGACTAACATTTAAAGATGAAGTGTGTAGTTTCTGGGTCATGAGCGTCAATAAACAAAGTTGCAAAAATAATGCCCGTTTCAAGCAAGTGTCAAATTTAAATTGCTGTTTTTTTCCTGTCACTTCAAGAGAAATTTTACAAATGAGGCATACCTTCATGTGATTCAACACAAGTGATTCATGTTGAAGAGAGTATAGACACAGTCATACAAGTCATTGGTCTATCACTGTCAATATAAAACCATTGTGTTGTTTTTTGTATTTGACAACTTTAAATTGTGCAACTACAATATCATAGCAGTAAACAAACAAAAATTGTGCAGTAACAAAATACTGTTTTGTTTATTGTATAATTTTAAGTATTTCTGCAAATACAGTTTCAGCTGTTATCCTGATGGCGACCCATGTAAATATACTACATCAAAATGGCTTCCTTTGCATACAGTATCACAGGAGTCTAAAAGTGAGATTTGACCTTGGAAATTGTGTCAGTATTGTGAGTTTTGGTTCTCAAAAAACACTTCAGGATGAGATGGTATTTTGATCAATTTGGCAGAGCTCTGCTGCATGACAAATGTCTCTGAAATGGGATGTAGTTTCAAGTCAGAATGTTTTTTGCTTAACATTTTTGGTCAGCTGTGTCCTTAGAATACATGTCCACAAAGTAGCTTATTTATCTAAGCATATTTTTTTTAAATCTCTGTTCCTTTTTTTACTGAATAAATTGACAGCTCTCTGTCTCAGTGCAATAAATAAGTTACTGTCATCACAGAAACTAAACCATGCCTGCAAAATCTATGTTTTGCTTGTTAGCATAGCATAGATAGTATAAAATAGATTAGTATTCTAGTAAATTATAACCTACAAACATTTTTCATGAAACTTTTCATGTAGTTGAAATAGTTGGTTGTTTTTTTTTTTGTTTATAAAGGTTTATGTTTATAGATGAATGACGATTCTTGATGCAGTGCCGCCTGAGGGATCGGAGAGCACGGTTGTTCAGCTTAGGCTTGCGCCCTTCTCCTTTACGCACTGAAATTCCTCCACGTTCCTTGAATCTTTTAATTATGCACTGTTAAAGGTGAAATAAGCAAATGTCTTCCTATCTTTCTTTGAGGAACATTGTTTTTAAACATTTCAATAATTTTCTCACATATTTGTTGGCAAACTGGTGATCCTCGGCCCATCTTTGCTCCTGAAGGACTAGACCTTTCTTGGATGCTGCTTTTGTACCAAATCATAATTACAATCACCTGTTGACATCACCTGTTTCAAATCACATCATTATTTAACCAATTTACCTGATTACTAGCCCTAAATTGCTCCTGTTCCAACTTTTTGGAAATGTGTTGCAAGAACCAAAATAGGAATTTTGTTTTTTTGAAGAAAAAACAATGAAAATCATGAGGAACACATTAAATAATGTGCTGTTGTATTGTCTGCAATGAAATACAAGTCAAAGTAAATTTAGAAATCACTACTTTCTTTTTTTATTTGTGTTTTCCATACTGTCCCAACTTTTTCTGATTTGGGGTTGTAATAATTAATAGGATTTACTTGAGTGGTCATAGTGATTTTGGCAGTTAAGGTGCCTTGTAACATTTTTTGCTGGTCCTGGAACAACATGCATGTCACAGAAATGTATACAGTCCTGTATACAATACATAATAAACATTAATAAGGTAATTGCCTTAAATGTGTTGTCGACATAAGATGTAATGCATGATAGCTAGCAGAATGTCCAAATCGTCTAGTGTGTGCACTACAGAGACTTTCAAACATGTCTGATATCTGGACATTGTGTTTTCAGATCTGCATGCCTTTCTAACAAGAAACAGGGCAACAGCCAACTTGTGTATAGGGAGAGCAGTGAAACCTTGACTTCAAAGAGTAAATGAAAACAAAACTTTTTCTTAATTTTGTGCTTGGTGAAGATAAGCAAACTGTAAGTCATTTGACCATGCTCTTGCTGTGAGGGTGAGTTTGTGTGAGTGAGAATTGTCTCTGGATAAATCTTGTAATTGAAACCAGTCTGCAGTTAGTGCAGTCAGTGCATCTAAACCAAAAGTGAGCCATGTATTGTGATGCTTGGCAACAACATGTATAGTTATCCAGTCAACAGCACTAAGCGTTTTATTTTTTATATATTTTTTTTTAATTTAAAACTTTTTAAAATATTGTTTGGTTCATATGAAAAATATAATACACAGTGATTTCATAGTGTGGGGTTGTTGACTCATTTGCTTTGTGTTTGCCATTGAGCTGTTTTGTCCGTATTCTCATTTGTATGGTGATTGTGACTTCTCTGATCCCAAACTCAGTTGTTGGGTTTTTCTGGAAGAACTTTTTCTGGAAAAAAAGTTTACAGGTGATGGGATGTACACCCAGTCTAGTTCAGCTGATGTTTGTGCTTCCTAGTGGTGCATACATAATGTGTAACAGGAAGGAATGTACTAATTTGTCCTAGTTCACACTTCCAGCATTTAACCTCTTGGACACTGGCTGGTTAGTAAAAATTATTTTACATTCTCAAACAGTATGTGTGTCAGGGTACTGGCTTCCTGTTCTGAGTCTTTCTAGATTATCTTGCCAGGATCCTGACATCCCCCTGTGTTCTGTGTCAGAGCATGCTGTTTGGATCCTGACTCCTCCTAGTCTTGGTTCTTGTTTTCTTGGAGTCAGGATCCGAACTCATGCTCTGGGTCCTTGTTTCTTGTGGAAGCACATGGCCTCTGTTTTGTTTACATTCGCCATGTGCTCTCAGGTCGTGCGTCTTGGGCCCCGCCCCCTTGTTCTCTTGTCTTCTTTGAGCTCATTTCTCGCATCTGTTCGTCCTTGTCTTTGTTCTATTTAATGCCCCTGTGTTTTCTGTCTTGTGCCGGTTTGTTACTTCTGACATGGTTTCTCGCACTTGTGTCTTGTCAAGTTTTCTCATCGTATCGAGTTTCTGAGTCCTTGCCCTGCCGTGTTTTTGTTCTCCGTGTTTTTTTTCTCGTTTTTTTGTTTTGCTTTGCTCATGGGTTGTTGTTTTGTTTGTTTATTTAAATAAAGACTTTTTCCCGTTAAAACACTTTCTGCAACTGGGTTTTTTTTCCCCTGATCGTGACAATGTGTTTTTTTACACATACACTGCCCCATGCATTATACACACAGTGAGAGACTAACCCAACATGTCATGTTAAAATTTAGTTTAGTTTGAGGTCATGCACTGCGTAATTGTGTGTCAGTTGATCTTTGTTTAAAACAAAGTTTAAATTCAGGAGTGCATTGATGAACTATTTAGAAAACAAACGCTTTAAAATAAAGCCTGTTGTAAAGTCACACCAATTGACGAAAATTAGTATAATCGCTTTCTGTTTATAGAATAGTGGCGAATTTAAGATATGTAGTTTTAGATTTCTGTTTTTGGTTTAGTGTATCCAAACTATTTTTGTGCATTACTAGTATAAACCACCAAGAGTTTTCTAACTGCATTGCTCTGTCTTTGACACATTATCAGTGGCGTTGCATACTTGGTATATTAAACTCCTAATTAATTAGTTGTTTTTCTGTGAATAACACCTCTTTGCCCTTCCCTCAGCAGCTCTCCCAGCTCCCCCAAAGCACTGAATGTCAAGCAAGAGGATAGGGCGAGAGAGTTTCAAAGAGATAAGGGAACCCCTAACCAGCTTAGGTAGTAGTGGGCTGTTTTAAAAATAGGATGGAAGAAGCCACATAAGAAATTACTCAAAACTCAGGATTCCCCAATGATTTGGAGAATTATAAGCATGAACCAGCACCATTCGATTTGTAGCAAATCGAATGTCAAATCAATAAAACGGTGTTGTTAAAACACCATTTCATTTGTGGAACGAAACTCAAAGGAAAATCCATATAATTAATCATCATTACATACACTTATTTTGTAGTACCTGATCAGCAGGGATGATTCCAATAATCAGCTTTTGTATTCGTCCAGCGGTCTTATTGAATCTAAGAAATATTATTTGTCTGGCCTTGAAAACAATGCTTCTCTGCTTTAACAGGACTTTAGAGCAAGAAGAAAGATCAGTGACCTTATTTGTGAGCATTAAACGCAGCAACAATCAAGGGTGAATACACATGGGTGTTTATTAAACTACACTATAGGGGAAACATGTAACATATAACTAGACATGAACATACACACATTAAACACATAACCAAAAGTAAGGAGAGCAGGACTGTGCCAGGAGCGAGGTGTACATGTAAACAGGTGGGCCAAAAAAACGGATAATGACTTAAGATCGGATCTGAGCAATAAAATTTGCAGTGTAAACGCAGCCCATGTGATGCACATGACACTTGGGTGTGGCATGTTTTTGAGAAAAGTTTGTTTGTGGTCATCATACATATCAGCACATTAAACAGTCTTTCTTCTTCCTGAAGGCTCCTTAAATGTGTTAGGAGAATGAAAGTATGATTTTATGATCTGGAAAAGAACACACCATATCAGATTAGCTATTTTAAGGATGCACAGTATATTGGTGACCTTATTGGTAAAAGACAAAATTGGCAGTTTTTACATTACTGGTATTTCAGTTTTTCATGTACAGGTATTACTGGTAGTTAAAAAATAATTTGTCATTTGTATCCTATTGGTGTGATTTTAAATCAGGTTCAGAGTTGGTGCTAATTAGCTGCTGTATCACTCAATGTAACCTGTGTTGTAACCTTATTTTTTTATTTCAAGTAAGTTGAGAATATTAAAAAACAGCATGTTTGAATGTAATGTTATAAATCTCACTGAACCAAAAAACTAGACATTGTGTGCAGTGATGCAAAAGCTTGTCTAGCAGTTACTTTGACGCAGCTTCTAAGAGCCTAAAACATTCACAAAAGGCCATTCATGTAAAAAAGCAAATCATGGACAGGTGCACAGTAATAAATGTAATTCTTTGGCGTGGCAGTGGGAAGGCCATGTCAGAGCTTGGGCAGGCTAGACAGACCTGCAAGCAGCGAAAACCAAACAGTAATGTAAATGTAAGTTGAACAATAATGCCATCTGCTGTTTTTGGAAGAAAAACATGTTTCGCTCAAGTTTTCACAGCATTAAGATTAGTTTTTAAACGTACCTTGCATATTGTGAAAAATGTGGCTGCTTGGGTAGAGTTAAGATCTTTCCACCAGCGAGAAACAGTGAAGGTGAATGAACTGAAAAGTGATTCTGTGCCTTTTGGTGATTGATACCACAATGCGTCGCTCATTTACCAACCACAGTTTTCTGGATGGAATGTGAATAAGAAGGACAGATTAAGTGCAAAGCCAGGGACTATTTTATACGCAAGCAACAAATGACTTGAACTTGATGCATGCATGAACGGTAGCCAGTAAAAAGAGATAAATGTAACACTTTTGGGTCTCCTTGAAGACCAGTCTTACTGCTGCATTCTGTATAATTTGCGAAGGTTAAATTGCACCAGCTGGAAGATTATGGAGCGTTATTGAGGACAATTTTAAAAAGTTGCAAATTGCTTACATTTTTGTTTACGCAAACATACAATGTGTGCCAAATTTCAAATGAAAACACAACGTTCATTTGCAATTGCATTTCCCATGTCTTACGAGTTACGACCCAGTCATATTTAAATTGCAATAGAACTTGAGATGGCATCTAGAGTACAGGACTCATGCTGAAAAATTTGGAAGAAAGGAGAAGGCACCACAGCAGTTAAAGATGTCTGCCTTGTGTACCATTTTCATAGAAAACAATTACCGACAAAACACGGACTGAGGCAACAATGAATATCTGTATGAATAACTTCTAATTGACATTTCAGTCATAATGGCCAAAAAATTTATTTTTCTGCTGCTTAACGATAGTACCAAAGTGGGATTGGTGGCCAACACTGGCAGGAAAAGTAATACAAAATGTGAAACACAAAACACTACATATGAGCACTTCTGAAATATAGCCTAATACATGTATTACTGCTGCCACAATTGGCTTTAACCAATCTCATGCATTTTATTTGTGCAGCACCATCTGTGGTGATGCATGTTGTTTTTATTTGAAGCTGTATCTCAGAATTTTGTTCCTTTTAGTGCATTTCAACCCCAATGCATCCAATATTCACCTGAGGTGGATAGCATTGCTGGGTATGAAAGGGGTCTGACAGCTTTCCTTCCTTGAATCTTTTAAACTAGAAGCTGCCTAAGTATTGGATGCTTTTATACTGTAAACACAGTGGTATGTCGATTTTCATTTTAAGCTGACCGCAACAAAGTTCATAAGTGAAATGAAGTTCATAACTTTGTAACATTGCAGCAAGTCAATTTCTACATTGGAAGTTGCCATCTGACCATTACTTTTATCCAAAATGACTTACAAATGGAAGAGTTTGAGTTCCTCCTCAGAGGTGGTTCCTTCCAAGGCATCGCCTTGCATTGTCTCGCATCTCCTGCATCGGGGCAAAAAAATTTGCACTTGATCACACACCGGACAGACTACAGTCAATGGCAAACTCTGTATACGCTCTGTGCTTCCGTGAGAGAACATAAGTCTCCCATACCAGCAGGTGTAAGTAGTCTGCATTCAGCATTTAATAAGGGAAATCGTAAGAGCTAGAACTGTGGATATACAAAGCAAGCAGCTCTTGCTTTTGCCATTGTTTACAAGAGCTGTGCTCATTACTGATGGATTCATGTAGCTTTCTTCAATCATGTCTGCTAAGTTGCAAATGATACTGGGATTGTCAGCTCTGTGACAAGAATGACAAATGTCAGTGCGTTGTCTTTGTGCTCTATTAGGACTGTTTTTTTGCTTGTGCGTTTATTCGTTAAACGAAACTGGTCAATCTGAGTTCTCTTTCTCGTCGACAAGCTCCACCACCAAATTACTGAAAAACAACCAGCAGCGTTCAACTAGAGCCAATGGTGTGGAGCAAACTGACAAAACTAAAGACAACCAACGGTCAATAAACCACCCAACATTACCTTATGACTGACCGTAAGCTTGGTGTGTCCTAGGCTTTGGGGAACACCTGTGTCTTCAGTTTATTGCTAGTGATGGTTGAAGTAGATTAGGTTGAAGTTGCCAGCTCTTTCCACCAGAAAGGAAGAGAATGTGTGAATATTTGTGAGAGTAATTTGGTGCCTTATTGTGAGGGAACAATCAGATGTTCATTTACTGAATGTAGATGGCAGGAGGAGACATTCACCATTGGAGTGAGTTCAGGTAAGAAGGTGAGGTTTTGGTGACTGTCCTGAAGGCCAGTATCAGAGATTTAAATTTGATGTGAAAAGCTACAGGTAGCCAGTTGAGTGAAATCAGGAGGGGTGTGACGTGGGTTCTATTTGGTTGTCTAAAGACCAGATGTGATGCTAAATTTCTGGCTGGAAGGCCGTCAGTAAGACATAACAGTACTCAAGTCTTGATATGATGACAAAGCGCCTTGTAGCATGCTGAGGCAGGAAAGGTCTGATTTTTCTAATGTTGCAGTTACCTGCATGACCAGACAGCTATGCAATAGCAGAGTATGTTTTTTTAAATGCTACACTTTTAAAATATATGTTTGTTTCAACATTATGTTTTTACAAAATATGTTTTTACATTATGTAATTACAAAATAATTAAGTTTTGATGTAGCAAAGTCTTAGCAGTTTTCTATGAAAGAATGCAGTCTTCTTTTCAATTTTCTTCTCACAATGTGCCAAACATAATTAGATTTAATTCTAATTCATTCTAATTAATAGTGCTCTTTAGTTTTAATTGCACTATTTAGTTGTCACCTTTTGGTGCAAATTGCCATTCTGAAGGAAGAAATGTGCCATGTGACCTGTAACACATTTGAAAGATGTGTTTTCACACTTGGTGCATGTCAGAGGTCTAAGAGTGACTTGCAAGATTTATGTGAACACTTCAAAAAATCTTAGACCATGCCGGTAAGTACTCTTTTATGCATTTTTAATGCAGAATATGCAAATGTGAAAACACCTTGGAACTATAGCTGTCAAAATTTTTTGGCTAAAAAATTTACATTGGCATCATTGCATGTTATGTGCATATGCTTTTCTAAATTTCCGATTAGATGGTTTCTTTTTGCAAAGCCAGTTCTGTTTGGCACAGTTTTAAGAGGTTCTTTTAAGGCAGTACTTGATTGTGCTTTGTGAGTGAGCAGGTTGACCTTTAGTGTTGTTTAGGCCACCACATAGATTGACTAGACACTGAAAAAAAATCCCATATACTTAAACATTGGGCAGATCTTTGGGCACCCACTTGTCTCTACTTTCAGATGGGCAAGTAGTCTGTAATTATCACCATGGAAACTGTCCAGTTTTGCCCTAGGGTTCTTAAACAACCATTTAAAGAACACTAGCAACCAACATGAATTAGCCTATTTTAGCACCAGGCCATTATAGAGACAAGGGAGTTGGCACACATCTGTCTTTTAGTTTTGCTCTGTTAACTGTCTAGCTACACCCTAGCAACCATTTAGAGCACCCTAGCAGCTCAATAACAACATGAATAAGCCATTTTTCAATATATCTATCATGCTAAATCATGTTATGGTCTTGTTAGAACATGCTAGTATCATGCTAAAATGTAGCGTTATGTTAAAATGTATTAGCATCATGTTGTAACCTTTTAGCGTCATGCTAATTAATGTTAAAACATCGTAGCATCAAGTAAAAATGTGTTAGCATCATGCCAAAATCTGCTACCATCATGCCCATTTTTAAACTTTACAAACTGTTACAGTCTTTTATTTTCTCAGTCTTTTAAAGCTTTCTCAAGCTTTCGCAAGTCTACTTTAGCGTTAAACTTTTTAAACCTTTTAAACCTTTTACTCACCATTTTAAAATCATATGGCTCATAGCGTGGGATGTGTGACAATTTAAAATATCACAGTCCTTTTTCAAACATTGTGAAAAAACATTACTACATTGTACTTACTCTGTACATGCATGTTTTTCTGGATAGGGTTAAGGGTTTGTTTAAGGTAATTACAGGCACGTACTTCAATTGTAAGTACAAAATATATTTGTACTTACAATATAAATATATATTCACATCTCTTTATCTCTATATCTGTTCAGGCTATATTTTTGAAGGTTAGAAGGTTTTGAGGTTCATAGCAGGCATACACTGCAGACATACACATCTACACCTATATATGCATATGTGTAAATCTATCTTTCACATAGTTCCAGTCTCTTATAAGAGTTTTTCTGTCTGATGAGACATGTTTTCTCTTTGCTTGGATTGTTTATTATGCAGATATTTCCATTAGGCAGTTATTTGATTGACTTTTCACATATTGTGTATTTTTTTTTTTATTGTATAGACATATGGTTGATATTACCACTGCTTGTCATAGTGTGTCTTTGGCCACTGACCTGACCAGGCTGAAAAAACAAGATTTTTGCTGTAGTTCTTGATGTACCTGTGTGCTTTCACAGCTTTGAGTGTTTAATTTTCCTTTTATTTTTTTGTAGTTATCTGTAGGCTTTGTTGTGTTTGTCATGTTTGTCTGTAGTCACTTTGAACCAGTACAACATGTTTCTGATCATCCAGGAATTATGGTGGACCAGGGTTATTTCTTTTAATGGAAACTAACGAAATAATAAAAACTAGGTGTGGGAAATCTTTTCGTTATCTGAAATTAAATTGAAAATGAGGCTGTACAAAAAGTCGTATTAACTGAAATTGTACTGTGTTTACTGAGCTAACTGAGTTAAAAAAATTAATAGATTATAGAGAATTTCTGTTTGTTTTTTAGCAGTATTCTATATTATAGGTGTGCTCATGTATTGCCAATCACAGCCTCATGGCAGCAAACGTCACGAAAAAGCACCCAGCAAGTCCCATTTGGGATTACTTTGACTATGACTCTGTTTAAAGGCTAATTAACAGTGATCCAACAAACTCCTGCACTGTGAGAGACAATGAGCATATATTAAACATGTTGAACCAGGGGTGTTTCTAGAGTTTAATCATCACTGGGGCCCAGGACCTCCAAAAATGTTACCACAGTACTTTAGAATGTCAAGGGGTGTCTGAGGATATGGACCCCATGAAGAAATGTTTTGCAAAAACAGCACCAAAACCTTATGCACAGTCACCAGAATATGTCTGTCTTTGTTTTGAGAAATTATTGTGGACAAGGGCTAGTCGACTGGCATCCCGCAGACCATATGTGGCCCACCAATCATCTTCATCTGGCCCTCCATAACATTTAGGAAAAATCAACTTTGTGTCTGTAGATTCAGAACAGCCTTCTGTTCTCAGTGACTAGTCGGCAGCAACTTTAACAACAAGGCACACTTTTAAAGCATTGGAAGCCATTGGTTTACTGTTAGAAGACACTGTTTGTCACCTGCTCCGGTTCCAAGCAAGAGAAAGAGAAGACTTTGAGATTTTGTTTGTATAATATTTAAGATTTAGTTTGTATAATGTTTTTGTGTAGTGTATTCTGTATAATAGTTCTAGCCATGTCAAACTGCAGTTTTATTTAAAATAGTCAGTACAATATCACTTTTAATGAAATTAAATTTAAATTCATTAAAAGGCAATAACACTGGATGCAAGATATATGCATTTTTTTTGGAAACATGACCAACAACAGCAAGAAATGACAAAATATGTTATAAGGTGTATATAAGATTTTATTATATGAAAATGAGGAATACTAATAATCAGTCTAATATTTGATAATCTGCCCCTCAGGTGAACGTAGTTGAAGATAACTGTGTAGACCTCTTTAAATTAGTGATTAAGCTTGTTTTCCTTGTGATCTTTTTCAGTTCTACAAACATGTTGTCCAAAGTGTGGAGAAATTTATTCAAAAGGTTAGTACTTATGTTTTTGGTATTGTTCATATTATAATTATTATTACTGTTTAAATTAACAATTTAATCAAAGAAAACACTGACAATGTGTACTTAACCCTTTAAAATTAAAAGCTATTTTTAATAAAATGATTTTTATTATCTCTGTTTCTCACTTTTGTATGTGTAGTGCAAACCTGAGTACAAAGTCCCTGGTCTGTATGTCATCAACTCAATTGTACGACAGTCTCGTCACCAGTTTGGTCAAGAGAAAGATGTCTTTGCTCCACGCTTTAGTAAGAACATCATTACCACGTTTCAGAACCTCTACCGTTGCCCCACTGATGACAAGGTTTGTTTTGTTCTCATGTCCCCATGATTATCAACTTGTAAAAGATTTGTCTAGGGTTAAGAGTCACATATTGCTGGGTCTGTTTTTCATTTTGCTTAGTTTCTCTTTTTGATGTTTGCACTGCAGAGCAAGATTGTCAGAGTGCTCAATCTTTGGCAGAAGAACAATGTCTTTAAAAGTGATATCATCCAACCTTTACTGGATATGGCAGCAGGTCTTCCTCCCCCCAGTGTTGCGGCCCGCTCTGCCAGCAGTGCTGTACCTATCAACAGCACGACCCCTGGTATGTTATACACACAATCCATCAGTAGGGCACAATGCATCACTGTGGCAACTTGTTTCACATGCAGAGGAATTTCTGTTGGGTACTTATAGTACATAAAGTACATTATTTGAGGCAATAATATGCATGTCAGCTTGCATTTAAAAGAAAAGTTATAATCTCAGTCTTGGCATTTACATCTATCCAAAGTGTCTCACAAAAAAGGAACACAATAAGCAGTTTGTTAAAAAAAGATGTGTTCTTTGTCATTGCATGTTTTTTACTTCAATGAATCTTCTAATTAGGGAGAGTTTAGAGGGTGGTTTTCTATTCCAGCTCTTATCAATCTCTTTAGTTTTATTGTGGTTCCACGCCTCTGTAATAAAACGGAAAACCAACAAACTGGTGCAGTTTTTTGCAATCCTGCATAATTTGTCACTTCACCATGAAACAAATGCAAATATTAGAAAAGGGGAAACAAAAATAAATGATCTAATTATTGTATTCTAACTTTTTTTTCTGCAGTGGAAGCTCCTGTCACCAAGATAAATTCCTTGTGTGTGTAAACATACTTGGCAATAAAGCTCTTTCTATTCTATTCTGTTCTATTCTATTCTGTTATTCCTAATTTAATTAAAGTTGTAATGCATTATTTTTATGAGGATACAGATGTCATTAACGTATGGCATATTACTGTTTGGGTGATGACAACGACAGTGTCCCTGCTGTCTGCTTACCCTCATCTGACTGATTATGCTCTTCTTTCCCTTTGCCACCTCTTGGAATGACATGTTTCTATGACCACTCCTTGTAAACAGAAAGCTAACGTTGTCCATTCCCACCAGGATTTTGCAGTTTTGTTTTTTGTTTTTTTTTGCAGTCAAAATCAATGATTGTGGTGACAGTGGTGGTAATTTCCAGAAATTAGCAAAAAAAATTGTTTTTTGTAATTGGATACAAACAGTGCTTTTAAAATTTAGGTACTAAATTTGTTGATTTTGTTTTTACTATGTCTGTGTTTGATTAACAAATGACAGCAGCAGTTGTATTAGGTTGCTGTCATTTAAAGACCTAAAGTAACACACAGATCCATTAAAGACAAATGCCCCAGACAGTTTTTTCCCAAACTGTTTGCAGGCTTAAGACATAACTAATTGTGTTTACATAAATACTTGACTGTGAATGTCGAATCCGTAACGTTGGAAATGCCAATATTTTCTTTTCCCCCCTAAAGGAACTCCAGCAACTCCAGTCACCCCAGTCAGCATAGTGCCGAGTCTCCCAGACTGGGCATCTCATCTCTCCAACACAGACACAGTGGCTGCAGTTGCCCAGATCTTACAGAGCCCTCAGGGCCAGCAGGTTAGATTTCTTATCTGTTCCAACAGCACTGTGTACAGTCTGCACTGCTGTACGTCTGCTCTGTTGTGACTGGTGCGTGTGTCTTCTAGTTGCAGCAGCTAGTGCAGAGCCTGCAGATGCAGCAGCAGAAGCCTCAACCCTCTCTGCTACAGGCACTGGATGCAGGTCTGGTGGTGCAACTGCAGGCCCTGACTGCGCAGCTTACCGCAGCCGCTGCAGCTAACACACTTAATCCATTGGATCAAAGAGTCTCCTCTTTCAACAAGGTGAGAGACAGTGATTGTTGTTATTTGAGATCATATTAAAAAAAGTACCTCTTAAACTTTAAAGAGAACCTTTTTACAGTGTCATTTTGATCCTGTTCAGTTTATATTTGTGCTTTGTATGTTGTACCTCATTATATCATTAGATTTCCAT
The DNA here is from genome assembly GCA_036877525.1 of Chromobotia macracanthus. NCBI lineage: Eukaryota > Metazoa > Chordata > Actinopteri > Cypriniformes > Botiidae > Chromobotia > Chromobotia macracanthus. Next base: position 58,967 of record JAZGTH010000148.1, read on the forward strand.
CTGACATTTTAGCTTAATCCTCAGATAACACTCTTACATCATCCGTTATGAAGCTGATCTACTTTTTTTGCCCTTATTTTTTACTCTGTGTTGTTGCAGAAGATTTTGGGTCAGTTCGATTTTGGCAATGAGTCAGAGTGCAGCGAGGATTCCAAAAAAGACACTACATCACAATTGTATGTACTTTTGCGTACAAGTTTTAAATTTGACTATTTTTAGGAGTGTAACAATATACCAACAATATACAATAACAAGTAACAATATAACAATATATGGTAATATACAGCAACAATATACAGTTCGGTTCATATCACGGTTTTGGCGCCTCGGCTTGGTTTGGGGTGGGGTTCATGACACCAGCAATGTGCAAGAACACAAGATTCATTTTTAACTTAATTTTAATAACAATTGTTGATTTAAAAGAAAGACATTAGAAAGACATTAAAACTGTCACTGCATTTTTAGGAGGCGTCACTTTTATTCAATTCAGAGTATAGTGTTTTTCTTGCAATGCCTAATATTTCAAAGCAGTTTTAACAAAGACCTTTAACAAAGGTGCCTTACAAACCCTCCAGGAAACCAGCCATAGGTCTATGTCACACTATATATTATACTATACACACTTTCTCAGCACAGTGTGCTGCAGGCATGTGTTGATTTATATTTATAGTTATATACTTGCAGAATATGCCATTCATAACTACTTTGCAGTTAGCTAAACATACTTTGTCAATGGCCATATCACTGCTCACTACATGAAATTAAATGTATCGAAGATATGAAGAGATAAAGAGATATCGAGGGAAACTTGGTTCTAAAACAGTCATTTTCTAAGGTAAATCATATACACAGCATATTAAAGACAGATGATATTTATAAACAGATGATATGGTGTATAATATTTAGGAAAAAATACAGCTCTTATTGTTAAAAATGTACTAATTACTGTTTAATCAATTGTCAAGGAAGAAAACTTCCTTGGTAAAGTGAGGTCCAGCTCAACAATGGGCCAGGGCTTGTTTGGAGAGCATACGGTATGCCATGATAGTACTGCGGTACATTTCGTGTTTGGTGTATTATGGTTTATCATTTTGGTTTTGAATATTGTTGCAACCCTGGAAATGATCATCAAAGCAATATCTATTCAAATCCTTATGTTTCACATAGTTTTCTATGGTATTAATTTTGTGCCTGTTAAAATGAACGCAAACTTTGTAGATATGAGCAAAAATAAATAATCTGAACAAAGAAAAAAACTTTTAAAATAAAACAAACTTGTAAAAGTGTAGCATGGTTTTCAAACAAAAGATTTTTTTAAAACTGTTTGCATTTACGCTTTCCCAGTTTTCAGTTTCAATTTACGTTCACTATTCTGGCACAGACCTCGTGGGTGGGCGGGCATAACTGTGCTTTACTCTTATTGGCTAATGCGATTTTGATGGACAGCTCTCTGACACGGAACTAGTGGGGCAGATTGTCGAGACAGATCTGGATGCGGTTATCAGATTTTTGTAGTGTTTGTTCTGTGTAGTAAGTGTAAAGTACTTATTTAATTAGCATTTTAGTTAGTAATTAATATTTAAGACTTGGGTAGTTTCATACAACTTTTCCTTCGAGATGAGCTCTCAGGAGCATCACGGAACATCATCATCATCATCCTTGTCAGCTGTACTCCTGTCACCCTCAGGCAAATTAATGTAATTCAGATAATCAATAAAATTTAGTTTTATTCTCGTACAGTATCAGTGCTGACTTTATTAATTATCTCAGTTACATTAACTTACTTGACAGTGATTTGAGTGTCCAGCTTAGAAGGATCACAATGACGATGCTCTGTGGTGCTCCTGTTTTTAGTTTTTACTCTCCATGCCCTTGTATTGGGAAAAAATGCATGTTTTATTGAAGTTTATCTGCCGTAATTACAGTAATAAACACACACTTTTTTTTGTTAAGGCTGTCTTGACCGTGTACTTTAAAAAGCACATGAAGCAACATCCAAACAGAGAAAAAATCATGAGCAGATTTGTGGTTATGTACTATTTATTTTACGCTGGTTTGTTATTTATTTGGGCTGAGTGAGAGCGAGAGCCAAGTGCATGACAATTGGCAACCCTGCTAACAGACACTACAACTATACAAATAACTGTATCCAGATCGCTCTCTTCTTCAGTGGTTTCTCCAGATCTCTCTCCACTTAAACCTAGTTCCAGGTCAGAGAGCTGTCCATCAAAATCTCACTAGCTAATAAGAGTAAGTGCACAGTTAAGTTCTGCCCACATGTGAAGTGTGTGTGCGCCAGAATGTTAAACGTAAATTCACGGATTGAGAAGAAAAACTGTTAAAGCATAAATGCAAACTCTGTTTGTTTGAAAACCATGCTACGCTCTTGCCATCGAGTTTACTGCTTTTAGAATGGAATAGAATAGAAGAACAGAAAGAGCTTTATTGGCAAGTATATTTACACACACAAGGAATTTGTCTTGGTGACAGAAGCTTCCAGTGCATAATTAAAATAAGAAAAAATAAGAAAAAATGTGCAGCAATAGAAGTAGTTATGTGAACGTTATTGCACAGATATGTTATTTACAGTATTATTTACAGGTGTATAGATAATGATTGTTATTTTACAGATGTACAATTTGGGATGTGCAGTTGTGTTGGGTAGTGTGGAGGTGTGACACTTTTTATTGTTCAGACTTAATATAGCCTGAGGGAAAAAACTGTTCTTGTGTCTGGCGGTTCTGGTGCTTGATACTCTGTAGCGCCGGCCAGAGGGTAACAGTTCAAAGAGGGAGTGCGCTGGATGTGTGGGGTCCGAAGTGATTTTTTTAGCCCTTTTTTCTCACCAATGATCTTCTCGGCCATTCTGACTCTCCGTTGTAGTCTTCTGATGTCTGATTTGGCAGCTGAACCATACCAGACAGTTATGGATGAGCACAGGACAGACTCAGTAATAGAAAAGTAGAACTGTTTGAGCAGCTCCTGTGACGGGTTGAACTTCTTTAAGTGACGAAGGAAGTACAACCTCTGCTCTGCCTTTTTCACAGTGGAGTCATTGTGATTGTCCTACTTCAAGTCCTGAGAGATGGTGGTGCCCAGGAACCTGAATGACTCCATTGCCACCACAGTGCTGTCCATGATGGTTAGTGCGGGGAGTGCTGGGGGCTTTCTTCTGAAGTCCACAATCATCTCCACTGTTTTGAGCATGTTAGGCTCCAGGTTGTTGTGACTGCACCAGACAGCCAGCTGTTCAACCAGCTGTTCAAATTTCAGAAGCTTAACAGAGGGATCTTTTGTAGTGCAGTCGTTTGTGTACAGGGAGAAGAGCAGTGGAGAGAGCACACAACCCTAGGGGGTACCAGTGCTGGTAGTGAGGGATCTGGATGTGAGTTTCCCCAATCTCACTAGCTGTTGCCTATCTGTCAGGAAACTGGTGATCCACTGACAGTTTGGGGATGGCACAGAGAGCTGGGTTAATTTGGATGACAGAAGACCAGGAATGATGGTGTTGAAAGCCAAGCTCAAGTTCACAAATAAGATCCTTGCGTATGTCCCAGGTCTGTGAAGATGCAGGATATAATGCAGTCCCATATTGACTGCTTCATCCACAGACCTGTTTGCCCTGTAAGCAAACTGAACAGGATCCAGCAAGGGTACAGTGATGTCCTTCAGGTAGGCCAGCACCAGTCTTTCAAACGACTTCATGGCTACAGATGTGAGAGGAACGGGTCTGCAGTTATTGAGACTACAGTAATGCTCCAGTGCTGCTCCAGTAATTTTGTTTTTTTGGGGGGACTGGTATAATAGTAAAGTGTTTAAAGCAGCAGGGGACTTACGCTGTTCCAGCGATCTGTTGAATATCTGTGATTGGTGGTTGTGGTTTCAAAAACACTCCAGTCAGTGCACTTGAAGCAAACTTGTAAATCCTGCTCTGCTTCAATAGTCCATCTTTTAACAGTCCTTATTACAGGTTTTGCTGATTTCAGTTTCTGCAGTTTATTTTTAGTTTCAGTTTTATTCAGTTTATTTTAGTATCATTTATATGTTTAGTACAATAAACTTTCTTTCTTGCAAGATATCTCTTAAAAAGGGAGATATAAGAGGGAGTTATATAATTGTTTTTTATATAATCATTACATAATCTGTCCACCCAGCCCTGACGATTTACGCAGAACATTTCACAGTAGTAAAACCGTCTTTCAGAACTTCAGTCCTTTTTTTTTTTTTAGATATTTGTTTGAAACAAGATTTTAAACAACCTGGTATTACCAATCATCTATGGAGATTTTACCTAGGTACAGGGCTGTATTTTGATATTTGATGGGTGTTATTTTTGTATGACATTCCTTTAACAGGAAAATATTTGTTGTATACTAGTGTATGTTTCTTATTGTTCTTTTTGAATTTCATTTCTTTTTGTTTTGATTTTCTGTATTTCTGTCTTTGCTACACTTAAGACCTGTGGTGCCTGAATCAATCAATAGCTCAATATTCCATCGGCTTGCTGAACAGCTTCAGCAGCAGAACCTTGAGCAGTTCCAGAAACAACTGCTAGAGCACCAGCAACATCAACAGAAGGTACAAGATAAGCTGGAGGTTGAACCAGTCAACCTGAAAGTTTATACACATTTATATTTTTAATGATAGACCATTTTATTTTTGACAGTCCATGACCACGGAGGGCCAGGACACCATCTTTAGACCTGAAACTTCTGCACCTCCAGGCCAGAGCAGTGCTCCACCTCAACTTCCACAACAAGAAACAAATTTGGATGACTCTGTTAATAACCAGCAATTGGCAAGTTTAGCTATCAGTCCTTAGTTGGGAGGAAAATCTCCCAACAAATTTTGGAAGTCATGGAGTTACAAAATTACCATTTGTGTATTTGCAGGATATGGATATTGATGAAGGGCAGGATACTGTAGAAGAGGAACTTTTTGAGTCAGAGGAGAAAAAAATCAACAGCACCCGTTCAAGAACACGCTCAAGATCTCGTTCCAGGTTAAACTTGTTATATTTTGTTAAATAAACCTCACTTTTTAGACCCCTTCTTTTTTTTAACCATAAGTAGAAATACGGGTGCAGTTTCGTTTCTCATATAAATCTCTTTGTCCAGGTCACCTAAGAGAAGAAGGTCAAGGTCACGCTCTGGCTCAAGGAAGCGTAAACACAGGAAGCAATCCCGCTCTCGGTCAAGGGATAGAAAAAGGAAATCTTCTCGTTCTTATTCTAGTGAGCGTCGAGCATGGGAAAGGGAAAAGGAACGACAGAAAAAAGGGCTTCCCCCCATCCGTTCAAAGTTTCTTAGCGGTAGGAATATATACACATTATTTTAAAAAGATCTAACAGTGTTTTGAAAGATGTCAGGAGTAGTTCATCCAAAAATGACTTTTTGGAGCATTTTTACTTTGTATTATGTTCTTCCTTTAATGCAACACAAAAGGTGATCTTGGGCATAATGTCAGAGTTTACCATCTGTTTACCATACAATGAAAGTGGATTATATTTTTAAAAGAATTAAAAAGTTACCTAAAACAAGTGAAACGGCTACACTGTATCCACAGTTTTTTCAAATTCTAGCCGATTTTAAGTCTATATTCACTGATGGTCTCTTAACTCTCTGGTCTCATTGGTGGTTGTGTTCAGTACAAAAATAGTGCCTTAGGATGCGTTGTCACAGACTGGATGATACATGATTGTTGAGGAATGAAAATGCAACCATAAATAGTTTCTGAGAGCTACAGATATGTACCTTGTTTGTAAATTAGAAGCTTTAGATTGTGTTGTCATGATTTGTTGTCATGTATTGCAGAATTAAGAAAATAACAGTGTGAGGAGATCAACTTGTAGAAACAACAAAAGCATGAATTTAATAAATAATACAGTATAACAACATTGATTGTGAATCAATATTTGTGTTGGGTTATAACAGTGTATTTTTTAATTTACCATGTCAGTTGTGTGAATTGTGAGTCATTTCTTGCTTTGTCTTTCAGTTTGTAGTACTACTCTGTGGGTGGGGCAAGTGGACAAGAAGGCCACTCAACAAGATCTTACCAACCTCTTTGAAGAATTTGGACAGATTGAATCTATCAATGTGAGTTGAGTCTTTGTAAGCCTATATGCTTAGGAACTCCAGCTCAGCATTAACCATTAGATCTGGTCACCTTTTAATTAGAGTTTTTATAAAAGATGTTTTGGAGGTTATAAATATTGGCCCCAACAATATGAAGCATTTCAGGTCACCTCTGCAGATGCTCTTTTATTAGTTTTTTTTTTTAACGTGGAAGCTAAAGTAAGAGTAGGTGGTACATACAGAAATGCAGAGATCCTTTAACTAAGAAAGACAAAGGAAAATGTACCAATACTGGATACACTGCATAACTGAACAAACAACATTGGGGGTTCCACAAGCTGATAAAACAGTTCAGTCTGTATCATGAACATTGTAGATGGTCCATTAAAATGTTTGAGACTTAATTCACTGTCACTCAGTAGAACAGAGCGCAAATCTTATTAGTTGTCCAGTTTTTCTGGCAGTGTGATAGAAAAGAGATTATAGTCTTTCTCTGTTAAAATAATTGTTGATTAATAAATTGTTGGTCGGTCAATTGGTTAGTCATTTATTCAGATTTTAATACTTATTCAAGTGAATTTGTCCTGGTGTGAAAAGACATTTAACTTTATTAAGTATTTTTGTTCCAGATGATTCCTCCCAGAGGTTGTGCTTACATCTGTATGGTGCATCGACAGGATGCGTATCGCGCCTTACAGAAATTGAGCACTGGTTCCTACAAAATAGGCTCGAAGGTCATTAAAGTATGTGGTTAAATATTTGTTTTTGCAATTTACTAAATACTGCCTGTCTGTGCAGCTGTTTTTTTTGTGAGAAGTGTTATGTTTTGAGTGTGTTTGACAAGAGCACTGTTTTTAGATTGCCTGGGCATTAAATAAAGGTGTGAAACAGGAATATAAACAGTTCTGGGATGTTGACCTTGGGGTCAGTTATATCCCATGGGAGAAGGTTAAACTAGATGACCTGGATGACTTTGCAGAAGGAGGCATGATTGACCAGGAAACAGTCAACAAGGGTGAAAACAGTTTTCCTATTTTTTTTACTTTCATAAATATGCATCAGGTAACTTTTGTTATTGGAAAAGTGCTCTGTCCCGAGCTGATTGTTAACTTTGTTTCCATTCCTATGCAGAATGGGAGGGTCAGAGGAATGCTGAGGCAGCCAACGAGACTCAGAGTCAGTCTCTCTCAGCTGAAGCTAGTACAGCCAACAGCACACCCAGTGAGGCCTTTACACAGCCCATTACCATGATGTCCATGCCGGTATGATTTTAGAACTAATTCAGGATGATGTGAGAAACGCATCAAACACCATTTGTTATGCCATGGTGTACATGGTTGTAAGTTCCTTATGCTGGGCCTGAATATAAAAATAGCTCTGAAAAGCTATAGGGAATAGTTCTAACTTTGTGTTAGAAGAGTGTTTATTAAAAATTATGACCTAAAAGCGTGATTAAAAATAAAAAATAAAATAAAAGACAAAGTAGCTTTCTGCAAAGTCTCAGTGTGACTAGTACACAGTTGCTAACTTTTGTATAGTAAAGAAAGGGCTTCTTTCAAATAATGCAAAGGTAATACACTGGGGCAGGAGTGCCCAATCTTGCTCCTGGAGGGCCAGTGTCCTGCAGAGTTCAGCTTCAGCTAGAGTCAGCACACACATACATGAATGTTACTGGTCTGCCTAGTAAGGCCTTTGATTATCTTGTTCAGGTGTGTTTGATTAGGGTTAAGCTAAACTCTACACTGGCCTTTCAGAAGCACGATTGGGCCCCCTTTTTTGTCTTCATACATACAGGCCCAAATTTAAAATTAACTAGATTCTAGGAGTGGTGTGGTATAGTATTTTAAGATCTGGGCCAGTTGTAAGTTTAAACTCAGGAGTGATTCTGAGCCACCACCACTGCATCTTTGATTAATGTTTGATTTTCCAAAGAGGGATTCCATTAATTAGGTCTAAATATTTTGCTTAAAATTTACATTCTTTTTTTTCTAGATTCCAGTGGCACAGACAGTCCCTGCTGTTGGCATTTTGGCTCCATCTTTCCCTGTCACCATGACAATGCCCCCACCAGGCTTTGGGCCCCCTCCTCCCTTTCTAAGAGCAGGATTTAACACGCCCCAGCCATCCCCAGGTATGCGATTCACACGTGAACATTAGGCTGGTCATTACCGTCTTTTTTAAATAATCAGTACTTTTTAAAAATTTTTTTAGGCTTTATGGCCACACCAGGAGTTGCACAATCAGCAGCTGGAACCAGTCTTGCCTCGGCCCAAACGTGTATGTGAAGTGGGATCTGATTTCCTAATTATCCCCAGGCTTTTATGCCATGATAATGTTTCTAGTAAAACAAGTTTACATTTCCTAAACAATTTTTTTGCCTCTTTCACTTTATAGCTTTAGTGCAGCCTTCAATGCCAACCACTCAAGAGATCAGCAAAGATTCTCCATTTGGATCTATGATTCCTCCCACCAGCACTATTCCTGGAAGTTTTAATTCCTCAGCAATGCCTGTGGCAGCAGTCTTCAACCCTGTGGGAGCACAGTCACAGCAAAGCAGCACTGACAAAACATCTCAGTCTGTCGAAGCTCTGGAAGCTCCTTCCGAAAGAACACTACAGGGTAAGTAGTTTTATGTGCTCTTAATTTTTAGGATAGTAGTAATTCATATAGCATATGAATTTACTTTACATAAAATAATTTTTTTGATATCCTGGACAGGAATGCAAAATGCAGTGCAAAGTGGGATGGGATTGCTCAGCATGCACCCTTCTGCATCTCTGACTCATCCTCTTTCTGGCCAGCGCATGGCAGGTCTATTTCCCCTGGACCTGCGACCCAACCTGCTCCAGGGAGCTGGAAGTCACTTCCCACTCCTGATACAACAGGGCCTAGCACATCAGGCCAACATTTTGGATGCTCCACTTCAAAACTGTTCCCGGGCTCCCTTCCCCCAAGTGGAGCAGTTTAATCGAACCAAGGCCTCTTTTGCAAGGACACCTAACCCTTTATCCACTGGATCTGAAAATCTGCCCAAAGTCAATAACAAAACACAGCCTAAGTCAGATGTAGATGCCCAACAAGAAGGAGATCAGGACTACCGCTTTCCACCACCAGAAAAACAAAGCACAGGGTTACTAAAGACTCCTCCTTTGGAGATGCATACTGAGCCTGTCCCTGCCAGACCACCTCTACTGGAGAGACCTTCAAGAACAATATTGCAAGCAGAGGGGCGAGAGGGTGGAAGAGAAAATATGTCAGGGGATTTCCGAGCAGAAAGTTGCTGGGGTCCGCCCAGGGGGGACTTTGATGAACGAGACATTAGAGGGATGTCTGGAGCTGCAAAAGGTTTCCAGGAGAAGCATTCCAACCCTAGCTTTCAGGGTCATTTTGAGAACCGCAGTGATTCGTCAGGACCTGCTTGGAATTGTGGAGCTGGAGCTTCTTTTAACTCTAACATGCACCAGGACTATGATGATCGTCACAGACCTTGGGAACGGCAGAAAGACTGTGATGAGAGAAACATAGACTTCTGGGGTGAAATGAACAGCAATCGTCAGAGCGGGGAGCGAGACCGGGAAAGAGAGAGAGACAGGAATCAGGACCGCAAATGTGGCAGAGAACGGAATTGTGAGAGAGACCGGAAAAGAAACCATGATAGTGAGAATGACAAAGACTGGGAGAGGGACCGCTTGACTCCTTTTTCTTCTCAATCTCAGCCTCTCCTGCTCCAACTTCAGCTTCCTAGGTCCCAACCACTGCTCCCTCTGCCTACCACACTGCTTGCTCAGTCCAAAGCCCAAGGACAAGCGCAGCCTGGCTTACCATGTATGCTAACACCACAGCACCAGCCTCAGCTGGAACAGCAACCGGCAGAACCAGCCATCGAATCTCAACCAGAGGTGAAGCTAGACATAAGTCAAGCCAAGTCCCTTAGGCCCCCTGAACAGATGGTAAGAAGCCAGGGGCAGGAAGAAGTCTCATGCATCAGTGGACTGGAGACAGACTCAAAGCTCCTGTTCCAGACTACTACAGAGCCCTCTTGTAGCCCCTCCCATACCTCAACTCCCACTTGCTTCTCAAATGAGCCTTTAAAAGAAGAAACAGCCCCAGAAATGTCTGTTTCCTCTTATTTGAATGCAGACATGGAAAAGACTGGGCCAAACGTGGACGCTGAGCTAAAGAAAACAGACACTGAGGAAACATAATCATCACTCAGTAGGTAACAACCATTTTGTATAGTTATCCCCTCTGTAATTATTTCAAAAGATACCACAGGACCCATTCAGTTCATCAGATCTTTCAGACACAGTAACAAATGATTTTTACCTCTCAAGTTACAAATGTATGTGCATTATAGGTGGCTCACACTAGAGGATCTCAATGGTAGGTGAGATTTTAATTTATTCCTTGTTTTTAGTTTTCAGTGCAACCCTGTTGTTTAAAAGTAGGTGTTTTTTTTCATTCTCACCCAAATATTATGCAGCCTAATTGTAAATGCAGGGAGAAAGACGTTTAAACTTCCTATGGAAGAGTTTGAGGATTCTGGCTGTCTCCTTTTGATAGATTGCAGAATACTTGAAAACAGCACTGGCTTGTTTCGTCTTTTATTTTCAAAACTGCAGCTGCAGAATTTCAATTGAATGCCTTTGTGATGTCCAGTGCTGCTTATCTTTAAAGCAGAATATACATACATTAAATACAGTAAGCACAGTATTGCATTTTAGTTGCTTTGAAAAGGAACTTAAAAAATTGAACCATGATGTATTACAATGTTAAATGTCTGTGATTTTTCTTCATCATACTACCATGAATCTACAAGAGCTGAAGTCAGTCAAGGCTGTAACAGAGAATGGATGTTGGGTGCAATCTGTTGTAGTTTCAAATAAACATGCTGTGTTTGTTAAAATGCTTGTATTTTAAAGGACTGTATTTCTATGACAGAAAAACCACCTGAATACAAATCATTAAAGCCATGAGCCAAATAAGTAAAAATAAATGAACCGTTACTTTGTAAAGTATTCATCATGTGCAATGGTAATTTTAGGATTTTACTCATTTTTGTTAAACTTGGTATTTAGTAATAGTTATTCATAGATATAAAAGATATATATTAATTAAAAAAAAACATTTTATAATATTGGAATTATTGTAGTTATCGTGTTGGTATAACTGAAGGTAAATTTTCACATTTGTAAATGCACTGCATTGTAATGAAGAATTTAGTTTGGGAGTAAAATAAAATGTGGGTGATATTTTGAAATCGTAATCAGCAAATTAGCACCACATTTGTCTACCTTTTGATAAACATTAAAATCTGAATGTAAGCTTACATTCAGGTAACTGACCATGCATCTGACCATATATATAAGCAAACATACTTCTGGTTTATTAGTTGGCAGTGTAAAGATGCTACTCGTCCAGCTATAGGCTCTGGGCAAGGGTACTGAAGGCTGGGGCGCAGTCATGTTCGCTTTTTCTTGCCAGCAAAGCGCTGAAGCTAAAACATGTTTAATTAGCAGAAAACAGTGAGTTGTGATTTGTGGTTTCACAAATACAAAAAAGTATGCACTGAGTCAAAATAAAAAGCCAGAGTAGGTTTGCAATGACCTTTGACCTGGCATGGTATAGGTAGAAGTGTATGAGGAGTTTGTTGCAGGTTTGTAAACATTTTCAGCCTCTGCTCTGTAGGCAATTCTGTAAACTGCTTCACTCTCAGCAGAAGTCTTCCGCTTTTCTCTGGGGAGCACCAGACCATATTTACAGTGTCTAAGTAACAGTGTCCTTATAAATGCTAAAGCTTCATTTGGTTTTTATGCCTTGAACAACAGTTTATTTTTTAAATCAGATATACAGACTTTATGTCTAACAACATAACTGGCCTATATTGTTTAATTTCAGGGCAATTTTTACTTTTGCTACAGGGCTGTATTATGATTTCTGTTGTTGAAAAGAGATCCCTGAAAAGAACGTTGCCAGCTTTGTACAGTTTTGCTCAATTGATTGCAGTTAGTTGGAAATCCATTTAATCCATGTTTTGTATTTTGCAAATTAAATCTTCTAAAATTCAAATTAAATCTTCTAAAAAGGATGTACAACTACACAGTGTGCACATAGAAAGTTCTAGCTTTGTCATTCAATTTAATTTATATAGCGCTTTTTTTATAATGTTGCATTGTTTCGTGCATCACACATACCTAAATGCAGTCATCACAACCTAAATGCAGTAACAGTAACACAATTCTCATTATGTAAACAGTGATAAGTTAAGTAAGGTCACATCACAAGCCACAGATCGATTAATTGGTTTAGCATTCAAACAATGCAAAACGTGTTCAAATTTTAAATTGCATCTGAAAAGAGGTAGATGGAGGGGAGAGGAGAGATTTATCTCTGTTGAGATGTGTAGTTGAGCAAACTGTAGGTGATTGGGGAAAAGTTACTGTGATGTCTTGTACAAAATTAAATACAAGGGTGTATCTGTTCCTTCACTTGTGTGATCAAAGTAACATTGCCTAATTTAGAATCTTTGACCTGTCACAGATAAGAATCTGACAATATTTTTCATTGTTTGTACAGACTGTTTTTCCTCTATTGCTGTATATTATTAAGTAATTGGGAAATTTGGTATGTCATGTTACAGTACAATTTATAATAGAAAGATACTTAATAAAGCTAGATTTTTTTCCAAAACAAGACAGTAAATGCAAAACCACAACTGTTCTTGTATGTACAGTCTTAAACACTATATGTTTTGAAAAATGTGTATTAGTAATTGACAAAAATTAAATTAAAAATTGTAACAGACATCCTGTGACACTGTCATTTAGCTCATTCAAATCTAAGTTCCACAGTATGAAAACCACAATCATGGTGGGACATTTTTTGACAATAAGAACCTATAAATATTGTCAGGTGTCTGAAATCTGTCAAATATTTTGGATTTTTTTTTTCCTGTCTAGGCAAGAGTTCAAAATAAACAGCAAATTATGGAAGCATATCAGCAAAAACAAATTAACCTTCTAAAAGCGATGATACCTTATTTGATGATTCAAGCAGATGCAAATTTAGGCCAGCAGGGGTCAGACTGACTCCTACAGGATTCTGAAAACCGTAACCTGGACTTAAACACATTCCTAGTGTACAAAAGTTGCTCTCTTCATTGTACTTTAAGAACAATTACTGCAGTTTAGCTTACGTTTAGAGTGTTTTTAAGTTAAATAAGACTAGATGGTTTATGTATGTCCTATGTTAATGTTATTGAATACTCAAAATATGCTATTATGAGGTTATTATGCAGACTCTTTCCATATGACAGTTGATTCTGAGATTTGCTTATATACAGCAACTGTCAGCCAAATATACTCATATTTATTTCAATGCCACACAGTGTTCACTTCTTCAGTTCAAGAGCTCTTATGAGGTCTTTTGTAATTTCAAGACTGTCAGCATAATGCCTGTTTCTATGACAGATACTAGTTTGAAGGTTTTATAGGACACTAACTGTTGTGGTCCATCATGGGGTGTAGCGACTAAGGCATTGCCTCAGACTTTGACACTGGTTTCACAGACATATTGTTCCCTTTGGTAAACCTCTCTAAAACACTAAGAAAGAAAACTTTTTAAAACATGTACAAGATTTTTAGCCTTTGGGCTTTGTCTGATATCCTGAAGCCAAATTCCTTCATTAGCAACCTCAGTTGCCTCCGAATTTGAGGCTATAAACTTCAAAATGTTTTGCCAAACTAGGGACTGACCAGTATGGCTTTTAATGGCTAATATTGATTTCTTGGCCATTAGCTAATACTGGAGTGGAGGGTGGCCGATGCCATGGCAGATATGATTATTAACTGAATAATTTAAGGATATAAAATGCTAAGGTATATCTATTAACCTAAATAAAAAAATAGTTTATATATTTCTTATGCCAATAATTTCAAAATGGCTGAATATTGGCCAATTAATTGATCGGTCTGTCACTACCACTGCTACATGTGCCACATGCCACAAGATCATAAAATTTGATTATAAGATGCAAGTTATCATGTACTTGCAATGATTCAGCCCCACAGCATCAACAAGTAAAACCCAACATTTGGGCAGCAAAGCTCTGTGTAGCACCCTCCTTTGTGGTTGCGCCAATCTGATCTATCGATTTACCTCATCAGTATTTCCCACTTAAGGAAATTAAATATTCATTATCATGTTTATTAATGACAGCAAGCATATGTGCTCCCTTGGGCCCTCCCCCACACACTGCTTACCAAACGGGCAGTAAGCTTACAGATTTGTGGCTTATGCCTCATCATTTAACAAGGTCCTGGATATAGATTCACTAAAATGTGATATGAGAAATTAAGGAACTGTGCATTCTGTTACTCCATGATATGACTATTTCCACAAGAGTAAATGGTTTGTGCAACATGGAGAGGAAGGCAAAAAACAAAGCACTGTATTCCTTTACATTTACTAAATGATACTGTTTGTAATGATAGTGCTAGAACTAGAAGAATAAGTTATATTGGCAAGCTTTCTACAAGCATACTATACAACTTCATATATACACAGTACAGGCAGGTTGTAACTTGTAAGATATGTTCATGCATTATAGCATACAATAAGCTTTAGACCAAAATGTTTTTTAACATCACAAGAAACATTGTAACATGTCAAAAATTATGACTGGTCTTTATAGTCTAATGTTTAGAATCAGACATAATTAATTATCTTCTTTTACTTGACCATAAAATCTAATTGGCTCATGAGTTCTAAGCTGTGATTTGCAAGGTCTTGACACTGCTTTTTGATTGATCAGGGAAGGCACAGGAAGGGTTCTTGCATGTTTAATCAAAATCTGGTCCTTTGTGTCTTATATTTACTCACAGACAAGTGAGTAATTCTATGTATTGCTCATAGAATCTTAGGTAGAAATACACACATCTATAAGCAGACTGACTGTTTGACTGGTTGTTTGTTCACCAAAAACTAATCCCATTTCTATGCCCTTCTGAGGGAGACTATATCGCCATACACTTGTTTCCATATTTCAACATATTTTTTGGATATCCTGTAATTCAAGTGCAGTATTGATATAATCATACATAGGCTACAGCTTTCACATCTCACAATTTAATAAATGATAACACTCTATAATAAGGTTTAATTCATTAAAATTAGTTAATTATCAGTTAAAGCAATGAAATAACATCAATAAGAAGTACTTGTACAGTATGTATTAATCTTGTTTAATGTTACATTTTACATGTAATAATACATTTATCATTTTTCAAGTTAAAATAACACGGCTATATCCTGAACATAAATTAACAATAATCAATTATATTCTTAAAAAACACAAACCTATATTATTGTATATAACACTTTATATAACAGTTCATGATACCTAATGCATTAAATAGTTAAACTTGGTGTCAAGCATTACGCATAGGCCCAACATATAAATGATGCATAAAGACCATGTTAAAATCTGTAAAATCGCAGTCATTTTGTATTATTTATATAATAGGTTGCAGACACTTCACAGCACGAAACCCAGGTAATAGTTCTAAGTATTAAAACTCTATAATAAAACTTAATTCACTGTATTTGTAACTTTTGTAAGTTCAGCACTGGTTGTGTATATCAATGACATAGCAGTCGATTTTAATTTTACATTTTCAAAACGCCATCTTGTATATTAAATTTAAATATAAGAGTAAAAACAAAAACATTGATGCTTCCTCATTTCCACGTTCCTCTGTCTTTCAGCCTGTGACCTGGAAACTGATCAAAGTCAGCCATCTTTAAGGACATCTCAGTTTTCTAATTGCACATTAAGGAGGTGAGGATCGGGTAGAGACGAAGCTTCCTTAGGAAGCATGAGCGAGGAAACAGGTGTATCCTATGCAGAAATGTTTTTGTCCCTGCCCACCGTGCTTGCATCCTTTCCCTGCATTTCAAGTGGGTGGAGCTAAGACACAAGGAAAAGAAGCAAGGAATAGATTGATGAATTCTAGATTCATTTATAGATTCATAAATTTTGATAGACATATTGGTAGCAGCTAAGAATTATGTTTTATACATGTGTTTCTTCATTAGAATGTAAGGAAAAAAGTATGGTCTGATTATTTTTTCTATCCAGTATTTTTATTTTTATATATAAATATTTTTATATTTATATCATATTTTTTCATTTTTAAAATGTCACTTATTTTCCAGCCCACCACAGTCACTATGGTCTAATGACAGAAGTAGCAAACCCAGGTCTACAAGTGTCAGTAATGAGGGATTTACAGATGCATCACATGCACAAAGATCTGGAGTAATAGCTTATTTAAAAAATGGTCACACCCTCTAATTATTGGATATGACAGAACATTAGCATTATTGCACAACCACTATTGCACAACCACTCCTAATGCTGTATTGTAAACATGGCCATTGTTATTATTTCATAAAATAAGTATTTTTTGAGATATTTTGTAAAAATAATTCTGTTCTACCTTGGTAATTATTGTGGGTCTTGGATAATGCTGTGGCACATTTCTGTCAAGGTTTTGGACATTAGGAGTTTTTTTTTTTTGTATAGCCCGACTATCTGAGGTCTGTTAGATCACTTTGACTGCATAGAAGATTTAAAATGCTTAATACATTTGAGCAATGCCATGAGAATTATTTACTTAATTTATGACCTAAACTTTGTTGTTGTTCTGTTAACTTCAGTAATAGAAGTTTGTGTGCCAGCACTGAAAGTTCAGAGGCAACCTTTTTAGAAGAAAGAAAAGCTTCTGTTAACCATGTCATTTAAGACAACTGCAGTAATTTGTGTAGAAGTCCTAGAACATTCCCACACATTCACCTACATGCAACCCACAACACTAGGCTATGTCGCATCTTGTATGCAACTGTACACGCCATTAGAGGGCAGTTGCACTACAATAAATGTATAGCTTTCCGATTAAAAAAAGGCTTGGATTTAAGTATTTCTTGCAACTACATGCTTATTGCTGCTCTTGTAAATATGAAGTAAGGATGTGGACTGTTTTGTTGTCTAGCAGTTTTACCATTTGACCTAAACAATACATAAGGTATCAATAAAACTCAATCCCTGCATCCTAAATCACACACTGTCCATCCCAAATAGTATTCAAAATCAGGATTAGTATGTTCTAAATCATAGTATATTGAAATGAGTATCCTTAGAACACCTGGATGGTCAAGTTTCTGGTGAAAATTTAAAGTTCAGATCCGTGAACACTTTAACGGCTGATATAAGAACTCATTGTAAGATGGTAGCATTACACTGAATTAACATGCTTCAGCAATTAATACATTAAACAATAAGTAAATATATAAATATTACATAATACCTTATGAAATACTTTGCTTCAAGGAGTTGTATTTTGATGTGTGTAATTCTTAACAATCACAATCGATCACTCTTTTGCTACGCCCTAAAAATGTATATATTTTTCCATAACAAAAACAGTACATAATTTTGGGACGCAGCATACGACTGACGTCTTGGACATGTCCACATCCGACCCAAACAAGATAGTATTAGGGTGTCTAGGGAAGTGGGTTGTCAACGTGTGGGTGCGCATAGCAGTTTAAAACAGTCTCTATGCAGCAGGGAAACAAAGTCCACGTTTGTTCACTCAACAGCAAAATACGATTGTAAATCCTGTATTTTTGGCATTAATATAGGGGATTTGGTCGGCACTCCGCCACTGCACTCACAACTGCTTTTTCGGCTATGCACAGTCGATCTTACCCTAAACAGATGCGCTATAGTGTGGTATTACGGATTATTACGATAATCGCACGATACTGACATTTTCCAGTATTACGATCATTTTAGACCGATTAAAACTAGAGATCATTCTCTCCTGCCCTGGTTGACTGCATCATTCAGAGAAATACAAAGTGCTATAGGCTTTTTATCTGTTTGTAACTTGCACTGCATTAACAAAAAAGAGAACGGAAGCGATAATAAAACAAATCAAAGTTATACAGGCTACGTCGATATAGAAAAATAAGCTTATTGAAGAGGACGAATAATGCCATAACTCTAAAACTATGCAAAACAAACTTTTATAGCGATTGATGTCTTGGAGGTGACCAGACAGCAGCGGTTTGTTTACTGTTCTTTCCCCACTCTGTTAAAGATCTTCTGTTTTTTTACTAATTTTGACTAGGATGGACAATAATGACGTTTTGTACTTTTATATGGAACTTTGTTTTGTGTTGGGGGGTGGCAGTGTCTATGGAAAAACTGGCTAGGATGTCATTTATTTAGATGATCTAATTCCAACTATTTCTAAAAATCCAATCCAAAACTGCCACACTCGTACAGGTCTAAACAAAGAGTCGGTGTAGGCCTGATACAAGTATCACCAGACAACTATTTAAATTACTTTGTATAACCCAACAACCAAACCCACGCTCCCCTAAACTAGCCTGAAGTTAGCTCCTGAAACACATGATTGGTGCTTTCCAGAGCATAGCCTAATTGGGTTTGCAGCTGCTTCACTCTGATTTGGGGAATGTGCTGTTTGTCATTTGAGGGGCATGAAAAAATGTTTTATGCAGCTCAGTGAGTTTGTTTGCTCAACCTCAGGTTAGAAAACCGGAATTTAAACTCTTCTTAATAAATCGCTTTGATTCAGATGAGTGTTCCCTCAGATATAACACAGATAAGCATATTTTCATTATTTGATCGTATCGCTGCATTTGACTGGTAAGTAAAAGTTGTCCATGTTTTTGTTTGCGCTGTTTAGTTACAGTATAAAGTTTTCTCGTGTTCATTGATAAACGGAAATCTTTCCGTGAGCTCATCTAATGCAATCTAGGCACCTTAGTAGGTTGTTTTTGTCAGACACTGCTCTATTTTTATTTTAGTCAAAGCTAACAAAATGCTTTTCAAGGATAGATTTTTATATGATAAAAACATTTTTTCTATGATTTTTGTAAGAATAAGAAGTTCAGGCTGTTACAAAGTATAATCTGTGCGTTGTCAGTGTTGACAGCCTGAAGACATTATCTAAACTCATAAACTGCAAATACATTGTCTTAACCCTGTAAATAATTTACAAAGCATCGAAAGTAGATGCTTCCTCAGTTTTCATATGATCACAAATAAATCCGTCCAGAGAGTTAAAGAGAATGTGTTCATGCTCAGGTGTAGCGCTAGAGAGGGAAATCCTCTTGTATGTATAACTATAGCATGGTAAGGGTGATTGTATGTTGTTTGCTACATATTGCAGAGGCAAATTAAATGGTAAACTATGAAAGGAATGTGTTCGATAATGTACTTTTGTTCTTTAAAACAGTTCTATGCAAACTGCAATATCCATGCATGTTTGAAATGCGCATTGAGTGTTACTACAATAAGAAAGGTGCAGAGTGAAAGAACTGGAACAGCAGATGTGTGCTTATCATGTTTTTAAAACTCTTATGTATATAACTTATGCTCAGTGTTTTTAAACTTACACATGTGGGTGGCAATATACATGTTTGTTTTACTAATTCATAAAGCAAAAAAACATGACTTTCAATCTCATAAAAAGGTGGACCAGCCGCACATGGTGAAAAAAAAATTTGGGTTCACGTTTGGTTGAATGGAAAGATGTGGTGCAAGGTGGTGAATTTGAGAGGAACGTTGCTGTAACAGTGGGGATTATTCAACCCTGTGGAGTGTTAGTGACTAAAACAAATACAAGCTAACCACCAAAGTAAGGCTCTGTGCAATGCTTACGTAACCCCATGATGTCCACTTTATAACTCTGACTTCCCAGGGTGCAGAATGAAGTTGTTTGTGATTTGCTTGTGTGTGCTTATTGTCTCTTTAGAGTTAGCCTTTCTTTTATCCTGTGTGTAGATTGTCACAGACAGCCACTTTGAGTTACTTTTCTAATGCCTAATTGTTTAACATAAGTTTATTTTATGATTTTAAAAGATATTTTTAAAGATTTTAAAGATATTTCCCAGGTCTCTTTAAAAAAACCTTGTTAATCTGTGTAAAGTCTTTTCATGGTTTGACTATTAACAGATAATCTTAGTCAATCTGACAATGTATTGCAGATATTATGTTTTGTTTGAAAGTGAGGGAAGCCTCTATGCACGTGGCTGGTTGTGTTAAGAGCCAGCTATAAAAAGCAGGTGAGGTAAAGACACTTGTTGAAAGGGTTTCTGGAGGCAGAAAGCCACTGTCTGGTAGCCAGTTAATGCTTTTTTCTAAAGATAGACGTCCTAACCACAGACATGCGTAGTGTTCTGCTGTTTGTGTAAAAATAAACCTATTTTTTTCCTAGCTTTATAATGACACCATCTTACACAAAATGTAGCATATTTAGTCAAAAATGCTGATTTTTTTGCGAATGCCACAACATTGTAAATGGTGACCAATTTAAAGGTTTGAGATGATAAATTCCACTAAATCAAGTTTTTCTGTGTAGTTCTCTTTCATGGCATGAGTTGCCATAGTTTATAAAGACAATAAAGACTACGTATATAATCTTACACCCATTCATTCGCTATATTACATAATATGGCATGTTTCTGTTTATGCCTGAACTGTCTTTATTTCATTATAACTGAATGTATATTGTCTGATAATGAACTAGTTGTAGATTTTAATGCAAGATGACGTTTGTGTGTGTACTCGCATGCTTGCGTGTTTGTAACTGAGAAGGTGATTGATCTGTCCAGTGTGTGTCTAGCTGACATTTAGAAAGGCATCTATTCTTTTAACACCAATCATAGGAGTCAACACAGCTGAGACAGGATGCTCTAAACAAAGTACTACACCTAGGACAGCCTCTGTTGTTCTCAGTGATGGATGCGTGTAGTAAAGCCACAAGCCAGAGCTTTCGATCCTTATTTCTTGTCTTTCATCTGGATCAGAAACCATATTGACAGCTTTTGCACCAGTGTTACCCACTGATAATTTTAAAGGGGCTTACTAACAAGAGGGACATCAGATAAGAATTATAAGATATAAGCAGTTTAAAGTTTTGTTACACAACTAAACACTATGCTTTGCATTTTTTATGCTTTGCTTCTGTGTCCATATTTAAGAGTGTTTCAGAAATGTGTGTTAATTTTAAGTGAATTACTTTAACAGTAATGTAACCAACAATAGCCTTATTGACCTTACTGAGGCTTCAGAAATCCTGTGCAGCTAAGACTCTGTAATCAAAAGTCAATTGTAGTGGTGGAAAATATCTCAACTTTTGCTGACAGCATCATCAAAGCTTATTTGGACTGAATGGCTTTGATTGAGTACTGAGAATTTGATTGAACTGAGAATTTCAGTTCCTTGCAGTGTTAGTGAAAGTTTAGACAAATACTGCAGTACTACACAAAAATAAATGGTTATTAGAGAATTGCACTGGCCACTCTTTTTTATGGTTTATGATTATAGCATTTCAAAACCATAAAGAAAATTGATGTCTATACAGCGTTTTTCTAAACACTGAATTGCACTTGTACACCCAAGTTGCATGAGTGGAAAACACCAAAAGGAGAGGAAATTAATTTTAAGTTAACCAAAAGACACAAACAAGCAATAATTGACTCAGAATTTTTATTTACCTTAACTGAAATAGTTGTAAACATGCATTTTACTGCTATGGGTTATCATTGTCAGGTTTTCAGTTCAAAGTAAAGAGGCAGATCAAAACAGTCAGTGAATGGACTGTGGGCAGTCTGTCCCTGTCACATGAGACTATGTGCAAATTAAGTCCACACAATGTTTGGTCAAATATAGAAGCAGCTAATGCCTAAGAACAATCCCTGCCTTTGAGACAGAAATTAGGCTGCAAAATAGCCAGTTTAATCAGGAAATGAGCTATGGAACCCCAGCTTCTTTGGCACAAAAACCCTTGTCCCACATTTCTATCTGCTTTCCCAAGGAATCACAAAATGAAGTGGTCAAAAACTGTATCTGTGACAACTAGAAGGGAAAGTTCAGCCCAAAATAAAAATGTAGACAGTATTTATTCATGCTGATGTCATTCATAACCCCTTTACAATGGGGTTTTGAATGATTATATTTACTTTGGATTATATTTTAGTTTGTATCTTTTCAAAGAGTTTTTTTTGAAAAGATACAAACATCTTTGTATCTTTTAAACCTTTTGTGTCCACATTTGCAAGTATTCAGTACCTTTACTCTGTACAGCCTTAAGTCTTTTTGGGTATGACACAACAAACTTTGTACACCTGGATTGGAGGATTTTCTGTCATTCTTCTTTGCAAATCATCTCAAGCTTGGTCAGGTTGGATGGGGACCATCGGCGGACAGCGATTTTCAGAGATGTTTGATAGGGTTCAAGTCACGGCTTTTGGTTGGGCCACCCTAGGACATTTACTGAGTTGCCCCTAAACCACTCCTGTGTTGTCTTGGCTATGTGTTTAGGGTCATTGTGATGTTGGAAGATGAACTTTTGGCCCAGTCTGAGGTCCTGAGCACCGTGAAACTGTGTTAATGCATTCATATGTTTCATTTATATGTTAATTTAGGACAAAAATCTAATCTAAATTAATAAGTAGTTACTGAATACCTGTATCATGATTGCACAGGCTGTATGTTTGTTGCTATTCCTGGAAGACCGACATTCACTTGTCACTAATTTATCGTGGCTCACCCTCAACAGCTTTAAGATTTTCCAAGAGAACAAAGTTTAAGATGTACATATTAGTGAGAAAGACACAAACCATAGCGTT
Organism: Chromobotia macracanthus; assembly: GCA_036877525.1. Lineage (NCBI taxonomy): Eukaryota > Metazoa > Chordata > Actinopteri > Cypriniformes > Botiidae > Chromobotia > Chromobotia macracanthus. The sequence goes on from JAZGTH010000148.1 coordinate 81,769, forward strand.
TTCAAGAAAATCCTTCTTCCAGCTTATGTAGTTCTGATGTAAATCCACTCGCCTGAGATCAAGTTTGAGTGTGTGATTTGCTGCAAGGGATTCATTTCTATGGGTCATCGCTGTCCCACAATGCCTCCAACTCAAGAAGCCTTTTGTTGGATTCTCCAGGGCTATTGTAGACAAAAATGATAGGGGGTTGTGCTATTTCAGTGCATATACTTTGAGTATTGCTACCATTTGTTGCTGCCATATATTATGCATTTTTTACCCCTTTTAAGTATTAAGTTGTTGGTTTTAAAAGAGCATGCTAGCACTAAAAGAGTTTCCTATGTAATCCTAAAGTAATAGTTCAACTTTCAAGTATTGTTGCCTAGTTCATTACTCTATCGTCCCTAGTGTCCTTTAATTCGAAAGGCGTTATGCCAAATACACTGTGTATAGTAATGACTAATCCGCCAGTCATCTGACTGGAACCCTGGAGCCCTCTGTGTTAGAAGGCATCAGTTCAACATTAAGCTTCACAAGATTTTCCCTTACTAAGAATGCTTAGATTTGTAAAGCAGTCTCTTTGCTTCACACATCATACCATTTAAAAATTAGCCCCTTTTTAAAAGTAAAGACTGTTTCAAAACATAGGTGTCATAATTATTACATAATTATGACGCCTATGTTTATAATAACGACTTTGTTAATAATAATAACGACTTTATTTCATCACATGCCTGTACTGTATGTGATGAAACTGATTGATAAAAGTAGTTATTTGTAATTGTGTGATTCCTCTGATTTTGTTTTATATGCTGATTATGCAGAGTATCATGCTGTTTGCTAAGCAGCATGCTAGCTAACAAACTATACTTAGTCTGTGAAATCAGTTTCTGGTGTGCACATATGCATATTTGTGGGATGTTGTGGGAGTTGTTGTGTATGTATTTGGTTGTAGTAGTCATGAGCAGGCGTAGTCAAGTTGTCAAGTGATGATGCAGTATGTGCATGCTTATCTGCCATTCTTGGTAAGCCAGAGGCATTTTGTATAAATACTGTCATTTGGCAGTTAGTGTTCCATTAACCAGCTGTTTCCTATCCCCTTTTGTGCACGTACATTGTCTGTTTTTGCAGGTCACCACATTACACTTAGATTGCATTTACCAAATAATTTACACACATCAACATGCATAGATAACTCTGTAGGAGCTTCTTTATGCCCTCAGAGAATGCCACATACCAGAGTGAGTCATATCTTGTGGACAGCAGTACAGAAAAGCACTGTGATGCTGTGTTTTATCACCACCAGGGTTTCCCTTCATCTCTTTCTTGCTTTTTCCCATGAGTGTAGATAAGCAGACTGGGTGGAGTTTGAGACAGAGGGGTCTCCTCTTCCGACTGCAGGAGATCAATCACAGCTCTTCTTGGGTGAAGCTTGTCTCTGCCTCCTGTCCAAGTGTGTACAAATGGAACATGGAGCAAAAGCAGCAAATCTTTTGTGGTTCCCTCATTAACCTGCCATGTGACCTGCCAGTGACCTGCCATGACCTCTCAGCACTCAGGCATCTGTTTGTGTACTGAGTTCCTGTGCAGCACAGCATCACTGCTGTTTCATCTCAGATGTGCTGTCCAGCAGGAGGAAGATAAATGACCATGAAAAATCAAGATACATAGCTCTTAGTGAACTGCCTAGTGAGCTGCCAAGCTATACAGTATTTAAGGCATAATAGGCACATTTTCTGGAACCAGGCTTGTTCTGAACTGTAGGCAGCAAATTTATGCTGCCTTTTATGGTACTGAGATGCAAAGAGAAATGTAGATTGTAAATTTGATATATTTGTCTCTCAGTAGGTAGAAACGATGATGGTAGAAATAGCATTGTAATGTGTATAAAATATGCAATATAGTAGTGCATGTGATGGATCTGACATGAGCATTGGCAAATCTCACAAAAAAAACATTCATAGCCACACACAGGGGTCAGTCGTTATTAAGCCTTTGTTATGCAAGAGAAAAAGAATACAATAAGTATTTACCTTTCCAGAATGCAATAAGTAGCAAAAAAAAAAAAACAACTTATCAAACAAGACATACACATTATGGCCAACACCATAAAACAAAAAAGGGGGAAATAAAATCCTCAACAACAGTAGCAACACAAATCCTGGAATAAACATAACACATTAAACTAAATTTAGAGCCATGGATAAATTTTAGTTAATGAATAAAGTTTTTGTTAGACAACTTTTCAAAGTGGTCAGGACCTCACATTTTCCCATGTTCCCTCTAGTAGAACAAAATTGGTACATTCTCATTTCCTTTAGAATTCACACACTAAATCAGGTCAGCTTCCTGCTAAACCTCTTTCTCACCAAACTGGTCCATTCAATTTTTTAAATATGATTTTTAATGCATTTTAATGTCTTATCCTTATGCCAGTCGACTAAGACCATGCACTGACTCAATCAATTAGCAAGTTTTACCATCAATTAGCATGATGTTAGCATGTTTTGGCATCAATTAGCATGATGCTAGCATGTTTAGCATCAATTAGCATGATGTTACAGTTATCAACTGTAATTTTTGCTTACAGTTTTATTTTGCTTGATCAGTAATGTGATAGTGCTTACAGCCAGCAGTGAGAGCTGGGAGGAGACCACTGACACCACTCTTCTACAGAGGTGCAAAATTTCTATTACCCAAACACATAACCACAAAACAATGCAGCATCTTAGAGTGCTTGAGAAATTCTGTAAGTTTTATTTAAACTCTTAACCTTTATGTTCTTGATAAGCAGCCACTATCAGATACTATGAATGAAATGGATGTGTTCAAAGCTCAGAGGTTTAGTTGATAGTCTATCGTCAGTGTTCAAATTGTAAAAAGATTCAAGGGGGGTGGTGTGCTATTTATTTGGTGTGTGTTTGGGGGTGGTCCTGTAGCTAAACTTACACAATGATTACCAAATTGTCTAATTTTTAAACATTTTTAACTAATGTTTTCTTAAATGAACATAAAGCCATCAAAGCAAAACATACGTTTAAAGATTTTGATAATTGAAGGGTTAAATTTAAAAATTAAAAAATTGCTGATAATTTGCCCAGAAATGAAAGTCCTGTCCTCATTTAACCATCCTTATATTGTTCCAAACCTGTATGAGTTTCTTCTGTTGAGCACAAAGAAGATATTCAGAAGAATGTAGGTAACCAAGCAGTTTCAGTTAGCCATTAACTTCCATAGATTTTTTCTTCATACCTTGATGTAAATTCACTATTAACCACAGCTTTACAGAGCTTATTGGTTTAATAAATAAGTTTCAAATTACCATTTTTGAGTTCCAACCTATTTTAGAGCTCCAAAGCTCTTAAGGTCCAGTCACACTACACGGTGATATCACATCTGGTTGCTGTCGAAGTTAGTAGGGGTCTTGGTAGAATTTTCCCATGCTGAAAGTCTAATGTGGCTGCACCTTTACTCTGTGTCCTAACCAAATGGCAAGAAACCAAGTCCAGTGACAAGTTGTCTGTCCACATCAGAAGCAACATGGCAACATGACAAAATCAATCACAAACCAGCATGTGCGCAGTTTTTCTCTCTTAAAGCCCACTCACACTTTTCTCAACAAGCTGTATGTCTGGTCCGCCACCAACTTGCAGAAGGAAGTATGCAAAAAGTGTTCCTCACCATAGCAAAAATGATGTAGCTATGGTGAGGGAAGCAATTATGGCAATAAATGGAACAGAAAGTGTATAATATAATATCATATATATTATATTAATAATATAATGTAATACATTGATTTACCACTCTTGTAGAGCATGTAGCAAAAATCAGCAGAATTAGGGACTCCAGATTATATGCATGAACCAGTACCACAATTATGTAGCAAATCAAATGTCAAATCAATGAAACAGTGTTGTTTAAAACACCATATGTTCATGGAAACAGTTCATTTAGCTCAAAGGAATATACATATAATTAATCGTCATTAAATATGCATATTTTGTAATACCTGTTCAGCAGGGATGATTACAATAATCAGCTTTTGCATTCATCCAGCAATTGCATACACAGTCTTATTGAATCTAAGAAACTTATTTCTCTGGCCTTGAAAACAACGCTTCCCTGCTTTAACAGGACTTTAGAGCATGTAGAAAGATCAAACACAGTTTAAGTGACCTTATTTGTGAGCATTAAACGCAGCAGCAATCAAGGGTGATACATATGGGTGTTTATTAAACTACACTACATGAAACATGTAACATATAACTAGACATAAACATACACACATTAAACACAACTAAAAGTGAGGGGAGAGAGAGAGAGAGAAAAAGAGAGGATGTTAAGCCCATACAAGTCAAATCAGCTAAGCATTCTGAATGAACCACCAGTAGAATCACCTTAATGAAGGGGCACAACTTAGTGCAGCTATTCTGTGTGTATAGAATATAGATACTTGCATTGAGCTCCAGTGCAGAGCACGAATCCAAATGCGCATGGAGAGAGAGTCCTGAGTGGTTCAGATGTGATGGAGTTCGTCAAGTTCCGGAGATCAAGGAAGTGATGTCTAGAGTCAGTCTCAGAGGGAATGAGCCACGGGGAGGGGTGCCAGGGCAGAGGATCCTTGTCTGAAGAGTTGAAGAGATCACGAGCAACAAGACGAAGACTAAGGTTAGACTAGACTAAGACTATTGGCGGTCATTTTTAACATCTGTCACGCCCAGTGAAACCAAAACAACCAATAGGTGTTAAGCAGGCAAAAGTTTCTTTGTCTCGCTCAACACCTTATTTGCATGTTTTATGGCCGGATGGCACATTTGCAAATATTAATCCAGGTTATTGAAGAAAGACTATTATGCCTGTTTTGGTAACACAACATACATAGTCTGATAGGAAATCAGAAGACGATCTGTTAGATATTAAATATGACAGAGTTTGAAATACATTACGTTGTGATTCATCCTAATGCATGAAAACAAACAGAACCTTAATCCAAACTTGCATAACTATCTACAGTTGCAGTTAAGATGCATAGTTTTCTAGCCAGCATACAGTGGGAATATATACAAATATCTACAGTTTAGGACAGTTTAGTTGTAAGTTAAAGAGAGTGCTCTCTCTTGGGCCATGTGGCGTTACTGAAACTCCAGGCGGTGCCCATGGAATTCTTTTGAAGCTGGTGCAGGGTGTCAAACTGTCCTGTTGGTGTCAGAGGTGCTGATAGCTATCTGAAGAAGTTTGCCTCCAGACTCTGTGGAGCGTCTTTCACCCCCACATTAGGTTTGTAAGTCTTAAGTATTAAGGGGTATTTTATGATCCACACATGATTCAAATATTAGGCCATGCCAGACACTACATGGTCCTCACTTATTTTCAGAATTAAATGCATATGACAGCTATGCATTGTTTTCTGAGAAGCTCCGGGTGCTGATGGTACTTTGCAGCTATTTTTTAACTTTTTAAAAAAAATTTTAAATGTTGTTTCAACAGTACATTTCTGGTCAAGTGCTACATAAACTGTGATCCTGCAGAGAACAATTAAACCAATCAGAGAATGACGTCAAGCAAAGTATGCCTGATAAATGTATCCAGAGCATTACACATCATGCTTAATATTTCTTAGTCTTTGTGTGTCCACCAATGTGGATGTAAGCCGTTTTCTGTAAATGTGTGAGACTTATGACTAATTAGACACTAGATATAACCATAAGAATAACAAAGTGCATGCATTAAATGGTAAAACTTATTGCACTACAAACCAGTGTGTTTACAATTACATAAATACATTAAAATAATATAGTAGGAAATACCCATTTGCAGCATAACAAACTTTTTTGTACAGTTACAAATAACCCAAAGCGGATGTCATCGGAAGTCTAACACATGTAAGTTCAAAAATGGTGTCACATGCTCTTACATCAAAATAAGTATAAATTAGTCTTCACATGTCTACCTGGTCTCGGGTCTCAGGTAATAATAAATGTGGTTTTACTAAATGGACCCAAGAAGACCAGAATACTATGATTTTTAAACTATGCTTTTCATTATTCATTTCAGGCAATATTTCATTAATTAAATCAATACTTAGTACTTTTTCTTACTACTTGTACTTCTGTGTGCAATGGAATCTATGCACACAAATACCTATAGTATAAATATCCAAGGACAAAATTGTAATACACAAAATCAAGAAAAGAAATATAGCTGCAAGCAGCAATCATGGGGCCAATCACAAAGAAGTCACAAAAAGTCACGCAAGCATGGCTGGCCATCAGAACATTTGCAACAATGAGACAATAATTAATTAAAGAGATTAATTAAATGACACACACCAGCTTATATGTCAATACACCAAAGCACGGCAAAGATACAGCCTCATACAGCTCGCCATTAAATATGTAAACAGGATATACGAGTACGGTGAGGGTTATTGATGTAAATTCCATAACGTTTTTTCTAAGTACTGTATGTAGATTCTACATACAAAGTTTCATGCAAATCAGACAAACGCTGTATGAGAAGTTAAAGTAGGTTTTCAATATTATAATAATAATAATAATAATAATATTTCAAAATGGCTAACAAGAAATAGCCTAGATTGACAAATTTGGTATCGTAGTACTCTACCTGAGCCAGAGAATCTAAAGAAAGAAGTTGAATAACAATATGTTATTGCAATCACAGGTTTTAAGCATTTTTGTAAATTTTGACAAATACGTGGCACTGGCTCCAGTACTGTCTTTAGATTCTACAAACCAAGTTTTTGGCTAATCGGTCAAACGCTGTAGGAGGAGTTTAAAAAAGTAGGTTTTCAATATAATTCAAAATGGCCAACAAAAAGTAGCATTAACTAGAACAAATTTTGTATCGTAGTACTCTACAAGAACTCCGTTTATGTGTTTACATGGCCTCAAAATATGTGTTTGCCACCAGAAACTCAGATATGTTTAACTGCTTTCTCTGAACCTCTTATATGGCATGAGCAAAACAGCAGTCACATTTACACAATAGTAGTGCTGCAACAACTTTGGTCTAAAATCATGAGAGTGGTCTCTTTGGATTCTTTGAGGCATGTTGAGTCACAATATCTGATATTCAATGGTTGGCCATTTTGGGCATTGACCATTTGGTTTGGTAACTTGGTATGGTTCTTCATCACCATAATCTGAAGGGACCTGCAAAGTTTGGGGCCGGTGCCACCTAGTGGTCAAGAAATATAACAAAATGTATGTAAATGCTTATATATTTTTCATATTTATATTTATTCAGTTAGCAGATGCATTTATTAAAAGCGACTTACAAAGAGAGAGAGAGGAAGAGAAATTAACATTTTGCCCTAAAAACCAACAAGCCCAAGATTACAAATTTACAAGTTACAAATTTACAAGCTACATTTACAAGTGGAAATCACTTTTTTTAAGTTGAACATCAGAGCATTAGGGATTAGTCAGGTGTTTGCGAAACAGGTGTGTTTTTAGTTTATTGAGGGATGTGATGATCTTTTAGGGGTTTGACGTAGGCTCCCTTTGATTGATTAAAGACTAGATGTGCTGCAGCATTCAGGATATGCCTAAAACACATGACTGAAATAACATATTGTCATGCAACACTTTTCTTTAGATTCTTTGGCACCATGCTGAGTTCTACAATACAAGATCTGTTTCAGTAAATAATATTTCCTCTCTGCTTTTTAAATTATAACTCCTCCAACAGCGTTTGTCCAATTTACACAAAAATGGCTATTTTTGCTTATAACTTTTGAAACTTCAGCCTAAAATCACAAGAGCTGTCTCCTTAGATTTCTTGAGTCACTTCTTGAGTCAAACAATATCTAATGTTTCTTGGTCGGCCAAGATTGACGTCAGCCATTTTAAATTTTGTAGTAAAATGCAATAGCTTATGAATGCAATTGTGTATCTTTAAGAAATTTGGTATGGTTCATCATCCTCATTGTCTGAGGGTACATACAACGTTTGGAGCTGGCAATTGTATAACAATTTATGAAACTTCTTATAACTTTTGATTCATTAACCTTATTGTAATAGGACTTAAGATTCCCTGGTTTATGTTGAGTGCAACAATATCAAATTTGTCACAGTTGATTGTACTTCCTGTCCTCCATTTTGAGTTCTTTTAAAATCCTACTTTTAAACTCCTTCTAGGTAATACTCTAATTTGTACATTTTGTATGCATAATCTAGGGACACTCCTAACAAAATGTTACTAAGTTTTTTAGTGGCACATAAAAATATTAGATGGCAAGATGCCAAAAAGGATGTCAGGCTGTCTCAACAACGCTTTGTACTGACATGAAAATTTGTATGTCATTGTGACCACATCCTGTCTCATAACAACTTGGTGACAGCACCACCTATTAGTCAAAAATATAAGTAATTTCATATAATTTTTAGGCCTATTTTTTAAAAACCATCATCAATGTTCACAAATATTTCGCTTTGTGCCCTTAGTGGGCTTGACCTCATAACTGCTTGCAATTATATTTTAAATTGTTTTGCTTATAATGTAGCCTACATAGAAGATGCACGTTTTCATAGGTTTTATATTACACATTGTTTGGAAGGTAACATTGGGCAGGATGTGGAACAACAATGTTTAAAATAATGGATTAAAATACATTTTTAACTTAAAACATTGTTTCAATGTATAATAATTTGTAGATTTTTCATCTAATCAATCATAGATTATTAAAATATTCGCTAATAAGTGTTTACAGCAATAAATGGCTTTCTTAAAGACAGGTAGGCAGTTTTTTGCAGAAACATTTCTTGTTTTGCCGGTTGTTCTTCACATCCTGATTTATTCTTGACACATCCACATGAAGGTGTTGATGTGCACGGAAAAAAATGTGACAATGCATAGACTCTATAAGTTTAAGAACACATTTAAGTAAAGCATGGAAAGTTTTCTAATTAAAACAATTAATTTACATACAATTCAAAACTATTGAGGAATTAAACCTTAAGATTATTGTTTTGTAATATGTGGTAATGAAATCATAATGTTTATTAAACAAGCATTTAGGAGATTTTTTCATGTGCTTATTTACATATCTAGTTCTAATGTTACAAGTGCAAGCGTTGTTCCAGTAAGCTACTACTGCTGTCTAATTTTTCGTTTTGGTTTTAGAATCAATTACTCGCTCCCTTACATTTCAAAGAATTGCGCAACAGTGAGCGTGCAAATATAAGCGCTTCATCTGCAAGCCTCCAGTCAGCGAAGGCTTATGTTGCCGAAAAAGTGGTCTAAATATATTTATTTATGAATATTTATTCAAAAATATTAATATTTATATTCATAAATATAAAAATAAGGCGCAAGACCATAAAATGTGCAATTTGGAGGAGGCTTTTAGCTTTCAAAACAAGGCTGCTATTATTAGCCTCTCCAAAATTGCCTACTTTACCTTTAAGTGCATCTAAATGTACAGATTGAATCTTGCACAATTTGTTTTTAACATCTAAATCTTAAAGATTTCAGCTTTAATTAAAAGATGAACTCAACAAACTGTAACACTGTTATATGCTGCATCATATTGTGGTGTTTCTGGGAATTAAGAAAGTATGTAAATGTAGTCCAATAGACTTTATCAAAGCTGAAAACTAAACACAAATTCAATCGACAAAGACTTGTCCTGGATAACTGAGGACAAGGCAGTGCAGATTAAAACTTCTGCATTCCACATAATAGGCCACTTGCAATTAACACCACTTGAACTAAATAGTCTTTGGTAATTTTTACACATTAACTGGGGCATTATTTTACATGCAAACTTCTTGCACTTTGTAGTGCTATACCTTTTTTGTGTGTTTTTTCCAATCAAGAGATAGGAGGATGCAGATACTAGAACATAAAACAAATGTTTTTTGTTTGCAATCAATTACAGATGTTCTGTCTGTTGTCTGTACTGATACTAGAAAACATAAGAGAGAAAGCATTCTGTGAGTATTTCACAGAATGCATATGATGCATCTGATCCATTATGACGGATCAGGTGTAAACCATATTGTTCTCTCCGGTTAGTGTCTTTGATGGTTGAGCTCGGTAATTTCTCTGTTCTGTCTCACAGTACACTGATAGCACCTCTCTGCTATAGCCCCTTGATATGACAGATTGTTTGGCACAGAACAAGTTAGGTAAACCTTATTTAGTTCAGTGGTTTAGATAATATAATTTAGATTCCCCTCATGTGTGGCACGCATGTCATTAAGATGGATTGCAGCTTGTGTAGGTTGCGGACAAGGCTAATGTCTGTGGGCAAGGTTTTTACGCTCACTTAACAAATATCAAAAGATGGTTCACTTCATAAGAATAATATATATGCATGTTCTTCTGCTTTCTCTTTATTTGTTAGTATTTAGAGATGTGCTATCACCTAAATCACTGTGATTTATCATTGAACCCTCACTGATTCTACTCAAGTGATAACAGCCACATAACAGATTTCTCTTTGCTGTTTTTCTTTTCGTCTCTGGAGTCTGGGATGTCTGGCTCTGTAATTAATTAGACAAGCAGCTTGCTACTAGATTATTATGTCCTTTACTGCAGTTTACCCATATATTCTTTTCTATTACAAACACACATACACAAATAAAATCAAACTCCAGAGGTTTGTAGCTGTTTTGCTGTGGTTATACCTTTATTTTCTGTAAAATATGGACACACTGATAATATATGATAGCTCTTGGGATCACTGCTGACAATTAAGTCACAAGTTTAATTTTAATGAGTAGTGGGTAATCTTTGGGTAATCTCTAGTGTCTGACTGCTTTCACAAACTGTATAAACTGACAAAAACACAGTTTTATTGAATCAAAGAACTTAACACGTGATCAGGCTAATGCTAATTTGGATCACTGAATGCCTTTCTTCATGAAAAATACTTTCTGTGGAGCTTGTGAAGAAAAGTACATTGTGGCATCTTATCTACACTATAAAATTTATCCAACAGATGAAACTGGCTGCTACAACTGAATCAATTTCCACAAAGATTTCAATTGGATAACACTATCTGCTACTACTACTACTACTACCAATAATAATAATCATAATAACAACAAGAAAAAATTTGCTATAAGCTTACTGGACATAGTGGACATTCATAATAAGGTGTATATATTATACACCTTACATTAATAAAAAATTTAAAATGATACTTCTAACATTATGTAAGGCACATAGAAGAGCCCTCTGCATCGGGTGTGTGTGTGTTCATGGCTTGCAGTGTGTGTAATAAATAAAGCTACTCTAAGCTACTCTCTCCTTATGACATGGAGAAAGAACTTTTGGTGATAAAACGGTGACTATATAGATTTGTATCACTATGGTCATTCAGAGTCTTTGCCAGGTCAATAAATGCCAGGTCAATAAATCTGTAATGAAAAATCATATAATTTAAATGTATTATATAAAGTCATGTATTTTACAGTAGTTTATATTATTACCTACTAAAAACAGGATTTCAGGATTGATTTGTTGTTTTGGATTTGTTGATTCTGAAATTGAAACAATCATTTGTCATAGACAAATTCTTTAAAAAGAATAAAATGACAAAAAAGGTGTAAAGAGATTTTTGTCTTCCTTTTAGTAATAAATAAACATCTCTTTTGCTAAGGAAACCATTCCTGATCTGCCTCCCAAACTTTGGTGTTGGCATGACAATGTATAAGCGCAAGAGAGAGCAACAAGAGAATCAATCAATGTTTTCATAAAGTGGTTGAGTTATACACAAAAAGGCTGGCAAATATATGATTCTGTGAGTGACAGTTTGTCTTGAATATAAGGAAGAAATTACAAAATAATTTGCAGCTCATTTTGGACCCAATGTATGGCATTTTAGATCCTTTTTATGCCCTGACCCCTTTTATGATGTAGGAGAAAGTGCTTCACAGGGCTGCATAACTAATAACTATCATATGCATGACAGCACAAAAACTGTTTAGCCTCAGACTCCAACAATGTTTTTGTTATTTCTTTTCCTTTTGCCAGGCAACACTTTTGATGTCAGCTTGACACTGGACACGTCAATGATTTGCAGAGCTATTGTTCTGTCAAACGTGTATTCAAGGTTGTGTGGGTTCTCACATAAACTTTCTGTCATTAAGCTGCAGAGTTTCTTTGGCCTAAAACCATATTCAGTTGTTAAATATGATGTTTCCTCATTTGTCATTTTGGATAAAACCATTTGAATTAATACCAACTTTTAAATATAGCTGCAAGCAATAACAAGCTCAAGGCCACTAAGGTCACAAAGTGAAATATCTGTGGACAATCACTAATGATTAATTAAGAAAAACTAAAAAAAAAATTAGGTAATCACTTACAGAAATATATTTTTGACCAATGGGTGGCGCTGTCACCAAATTGTTATGAGACACTCAGTATGTGGTCACAATGACACATGCAAATTTTCATGGCAGTACGGCAAAGCGCTGTTGGGCCTGAGATCATTTTAGGCAACTTGCAATCTAATATCTTGATGCGTTACTTGAGAACCATTTGATATTTGGTGTTGTACCAAATACCATTTGGCATGGTGGCACTTGACATAAGCCAAGGAATCTGAAAAATAAGTCTCATGACAATAAGGCAAATTAATCATAAGTAGTTTAGTAAATTTTATTATAACTTTTATTAACTTTATGAACTTTGGAAGGAAGTGCCGACAATGAGGGTGATGAACCATACCATGTTTCGTAAAGATACACAATTGCATTCGTAAGACATTGCATTTTGTAATGAAGAAGAAAACTAACGGATACAAGAGGGGTCTTCGCCCCTTCAGGATTGACTGACTTTTGCCTAGCCACAATATATACACAAGACAAAGAATCATAAATTCTATGGACAATTCAGGATTTGGTTGGTAAGGTACTTGTGACCCAAAGGGGCACCCAGCTGGGATAGTTAATGCTATATTATCGCGGTTTCCTAAGAAAGTCACAAGTCACACCCATCACAGGGGTGTAGATTATTTCTTAGGTTTTAAACCCTTAGAGCACTGTATTCCATAGTAATACAAATTAGAGCTTTTAACCAATCACACCATAACCTTTAAAAAATTTTAAATGGGGCCAAAAAAGGTCATACAATATGATCGAAGACTGAGACAAAGACAAAGACGGCAGATTTTGGGCAGCTGAAAATGACAGGTTTTACAGAAAATGTGTAGTGTAGTGCATGTTGGGAACAGACTGATTTTGACACACAGGTCCATTATTTACAGGTTTTAATATGAGTAACTTTTATGAAAAAATATGTAATAAAGTGGTTGCCCCGCTGACATAGCTTGTATTAGCCTCAACACTGGAATTCTCTCCTGATCTTTGAAATTCACTAGGAAAATAACTAAAGATACATTTCAAAGAAACACTTCAACAGTTGTTTTTCAACAAACATTCCTCTTTAAAAGAAATTAAGTACCAGATTTTTACAAAGTGACCCACATTTGGTTTTTGACAACTAAAAATGTGTACAATTTAACAGTTAACTTACATAGCCAAATTTAGATCACCATATGACTGGAACTGTACCGTATAGGACCTTAGAAATGTAGTTCCAAAAAGAAAGGTTGCTTAAAATAAAAATCTAAAAGGACATTAAGATATCTTTAGTTAAAAGCATGTAAACTTTAAGAAGAACCCAAAAAGTGCTTTTTATCATTTTTGAACCATCACCATTAGCATATAATGTAACATGGATTGCTAAAGTCAAGAGATTTCACTAATAAATCTATCAATCTCTGTGTAAACATAAAATAATGATGCTGGCATCTTTCTCAGTTTTTAGGGCTTTTGGGTCCCTTAGCATGATAAAATAAACTCCTGATATTTGGCACACACGTCAGAGTCGTTGGCATTATGGTTGGGCAAAGACTGGCACATGGGTGGGGCAGGGGGGCTTGGTAGTGCCCGCTGGTACAGGGCACAAAAAGATTGTGCATATATCATACATACATGCACACACCTATACGAAACTTAGTACATGTATTGGTCATGTTGACCCAACTTTCGCACTGGCACCCTTTAACTCTGCCGAACAGGAAGTTGGCCATTTTGGATTTTCTAAAAAGCGCATGCTGTGAACTTTTAAACACTCCTCCTAGGGATTTCATGTGATTGGCACCAAATCTGGTGGGCATCATGCCAAGACATTAAGGATTCAAAATTGCAAAGGATTTTTTGATATCTCTTTGATATAGTGTTGCCATGGCAACACATCATAGTGGACAACTGTCAAGTGTGGGCAAAAGCTTGGACATGAGCATGGTGGGAGGACTCTGTAGCCTCCCCCTTTGACTGAAGGGATGGGGTTAGTTTTACCTATGGTCACCAAACTTGGTACATGTATTGTTGTTTTGCCCTGGCAAGGCAATCAATTTATGGCAATTAACGGAACAGGAATCAGCTTGTTTCATATCTTCTGCAAGAATTGAGTGATATCAAATTTGGGAAATATGTTTGGTGTTATGGGTTGATCACAGTGCTGTGGCTTTTGTAAGTCATAAGTGTGTCACTTACAAAAGACTTAGAACAGACTTTAAAATAGTCCTCAGTTATTTTTGGAATTAAATGCATGTGACAACTATACATCATTTTCTGAGAAGCACCAGATGGTGATGATGCTGTAGTGGTTGAGCCTGTCATCGCTGCTTGCAGTTATATTTTAAATGTTAGATTTTTCTTTTTCCTATTTATATCATACGCACATGCACGCACCTGTATGAAACTTGGTACATGTTTCGGTCATGTCAACCCGAATAACCTTTGCACTAACACGTCTTAGCTTTGCCCAACAGGAAGTTGGACATTTTGGATTTTCTGAAAAGCGCATGCCAAGAACTTTTAAATACTCCTAGGGATTTCATGTGACACCAAAATTGACAAATACTATGCCATGACATTGAAGATGATAAATTGCAATGGGATTTTAATATTTTGAATGGTTTTGCTATGGCTATGGTGCCATAGTGCGTTTTCACTGAGACTGAATGGGCAGGTGAACTTGTGAATTGAAAATTGTGGTGCGTCTTCTTAAGACCAGTGTGTTGTTTTTCATCCCACAGATGACTAATGGAGTTGAGGCTGAGACAGAGACACCAGGAGATGGTGACCATACAGACAACAGTGTCAAAGGAAGCCATAGGTAAGACTTCTCCTAGATGGCTTTGTAGTTTTCTTTACTGAAGAATATTACCTGATTGTCTCAGGCAGGAGAGGTTTGAAAGGGAAATTCAAATCAAGTTTGTCACATCACCTCAACACATGTGTAGAGGTAAGTGAAAATCTTGAGTGTGACTCCAGACAGTGCAATACAGTATATAAAAAACAGACATGTAACAGTAGCAAAAAAAATTTTTTTGTAAAAATGTAAACAAATTTACAATATGCATTATATGCGCATGGACACACACGCATGTGCAGTGTACTTAAAAATATTTACAAATATACATATGTAACAACTTGCATTTGTTCACACAATATGTGCATTATGTGTATATATACACACACGCATACATACATACATACACACAGTAAATATAAAGTGTACATATACTGTAAAGTGTACATACAAGACCAATGAACATGGACTCGTAATAAAACCTTGTTGTGATGCATGTGAGGTAGTTAAAGTGCAGTGTATAGAGAAGGGCGGGGTGGGTTGAGATTATGTCAGTTCGCATTAAGTAATCGGACAGCTTGAGGAAAGAAGCTGTCCCTAAGTCGGCTAGTGTGCATGCAGCGGTACCGTCTACCTGAGGGTAGTAGGGAGAGTGGCTAGAGTCACTGATGATCCTCCGGGCCTTTCTCAGACACCACCTGTGCACCGCCTGTGAAACTCAATGCATCTGTCTTTTTGAGAAGAATCAGTGTGGTTGTATGCGATTGCATAGGGCCCCATGGCATGTTTTTAGATTAGCATGTTTTTCTTGTCAATCATGTCTATTTGCGTAAATTGTGCAATTTTAAAAATTGAGAGATGGCATTATCATTCTGGTGCAGAGAAAAGGAGAAAAGAAAGAAGATAAAAGAAAGAAGCAAGCAAAAGGTAAATGTTGAATTTTGAGAAGATATATGTAAATATTTGTTGAAAATAGAGGTTGTTGTTTGCATCTTATCAGTTTAATGCAGCATTATGCGAACACTGTGATTAGCAGACTTTGCGTCAATGTAACAACAGCATCACTATCACTTTTATCTTATTGTGCTAAGTTATCTTCATTAATCTTTGGCCACTCACAATAAGCAGCATCCATGCTTCAAACAGGGTTTTGTTTTTATTTATTACTGCAGATAATAGAAAAAGTATGACAAATAAATACTGATACTCATATTACTGCAAACACATGTACATTGTCTTTCTTTTTAATAACTTTTAATAATGTTTAATTATTAATGTTTATGTATTTATGCACTTTTACCATCAACCTGTCTGGGCTACAGATAAACATTAGCCTGTATGACTCAATCTAGCATATTTGCAAGATTTACAAGATGTGCTCCTGTAGCTTAACTGGTAGAGCATTGTGTTAGCAGTGCAAAGGTTGTGGATTTGATTCCCAGGGAGCACAAGTACTGATAAATTGTATAACTTGAATACACTGTAAATTGCTTTTGATAAAAGCGTCTGTCAAATGAATAAATGTAAGATGTACTTAAGTGTCCATGTTTATTAATGTGTATTATCCCTTTTAAATGTTTATATAACTGGTGCTCCTCAGAAAATGATGTTGTTAGATGCATTTATCTAAAAAAATAATTGAGGAATATTTTAAAGTACGTTTTTTAAAGTTTTATTTGAAGTGAGTCTGTTGGAAATGACACATTTCCTGCTGGCAGTTGGTGGCGCTATGGCCATAACTCACAATAGCCACATCCTACCTTGTGACCATGCTACCATGGCAACATAATTTAAGATATTACAAATACTTCTAGAACTTTACATCAGCAATGTCTCTACAATATTCTGACTAAGACTGAAGTGACTTGTGTAAGTTCAGTAAGCTAAATGTAAGTTCAGTATTTTAAAGTTTGTTTTAAGTGAAACTTTCTGTTGCCTGTTGGTGGCACTGTGAACATGACTCACAATAGTCATATAAATGTCATTAGCGTACTACATCAAACATATTCCCCAAGTTTGCTGTAAATTGTTCAATGCATGCTGTAGATATTAGATATCCTGTTTCCATTTTTCCTGTGCCATAATTTATTTACCTTGCCATGGCAACAACATTAGAGATATCAAATGTCCTTCACAATTTTGAATCTTCAATGTCTTAGCATGATGCTTACCACGTTTGGTGACAATCACGTGAAATCCCTAGGAGGAGTATTTAAAAGTTCATGCATGCGCTTTTCAGAAAATCCAAATTGTCCAACTTTCTGTTGGGCAGGGCTAATGTGTGCCAGTGTGAAAGTTGTTCAGGTCGACATGACCAATAAATGTACCAAGTTTCACACAGGTTCGTGCTTATCTTTTTGTGCCCCGTACCTGGGGGTATTACAGAGCCCCCTGCCCTGCCCATGTTGCTTTGGAAAAGCATCTTCAGTGTCTTAGCATAATATTTGCCAAATTTGGTGACACTCCCATAAATCCCCTTGGAGGAGTATTTAAAAATTCTGTGCCTGGAATTGACAAAAAAATCCACATACAATCCAAAATGGCTTCCTGTTGGGCAGGGCTAATGAATGTTATTTTGAAAGTTGTCTGGCTTGATAGGAACAATATATGTTTCATATATTATATATATACCAGTTTAGTGACCGTAGGCAAAACTAACCCAATCACTTTAGTCACAAATGGGCTCCACCACGCCCATGTCTAAGCTTTTGCCTTTGTGTAATGATCGACCACTTTGATGCATGACAAATTTTATTCAGGTGTATTTAAGGCATGTTACGTGCCTTAAATACACCTGAATGTGGTTTAAAGTGTGACGTGTTGCCATAGCAACAGTCTTTAAGATCAGAAATTTCCTTTAGAACTTTATATCAGCCATGTCTCTACATTATTCTGGCCAAGTCTGAAGTGACTTGACTAAATATAAGTTGACTTTTGAAGTATGTTATAAGTGACCCATTTTCTGTTGTCAGTTGGTGGAGCTATTACCGTGACTTACAATAGTCATCAATATTGTCAGCCCACCACAATAAACATATTGGCCAAGTTTAAAGTAAATTGCTCATTGCGTTCTTTAGATATTAGAGACTGTTTCCAATTTTTTACAATTTTACTGCCTTGCCATAGCAACAGAAATCAAAAAACCCTTCTTATTTATGAATCTTAAATGTCTTAGCATGATGCTTACCAAATTTGGTGACAATCCAGTGTTTTGTATTTAATATTTATTTTAATATACCAGATATAATATATTTAATATACCAAATATAATATATATTTAATATATATTTTATTGTTTGTACATTAAATGTACTGTTTGTACTGTATTTTACAGATTTTTACTGACTGTTACTGTATAACCATCTGCTTACCTGAAACAAGCACTCATTACCAACAAATATCCTCACATCCAAGTGTAGAACATGAAACATTAATTTGTTGCACACAAAATCCAGAGCACTAACATGTTCTGTAATGTACAGTACTTTCATTTTTACTTGTACACCATCTGTGGGAAAAAAACAACTGGACTTCTCATCTTCCCCATAACGTAAACGAGACTGTAAATATTCGTGACACTACTCCTAATCAGTGACCTACAACACAGTCAGTTTGTGCAACAACACACGACATAACCTCTTCATGACTTCATGAATTCATAACAAATGTGTTATAGGTTTAATAAAATATATAATCACTACCACCCTCTATCTTTCACGGTTGAGGCTCCCGTACCACCTCCTCCGAACCACCAGAGGGAGACGTCACCTGAATACTAATGATCATTTCACACTAAAACTCCCATAGGGCCACATTCCTGGGGCTGATTACTTCCACTCCTTTTTCCCATTTACTCTGTTATTTACCTGTTACTTTTACCTGACCCTGCCTGTTTGGTTACTCTTAATAAACTGCTGTGTGAATGGATCCAACTGTCTCTGTCCCATAGTTACAGAAGACTTCGCCAACAGAGGATCCAGTGGCCATTTCCCAAATAACCTCTGAGTTAACCACTCAGGCTTCACAGTTGTGTATGCATCACCAACAGCTCGTTTGATTAACTACACTCACCGACGAGCTTGTAAACACTCTCCAGGGAATGCAACTACCTTTGAGAGATACAATGGTGACGCCATAGGCAACTCCCAACGTCCCGACAGCACCAGCCATTCATGTAAGTCCCAGACTGTCTTTCCCCGATATATTTGATAGAAACGCTTCAAGATGTAAGGGATTTCTATTGCAATGCTCTTTATTTGTGGAACAACAACCTGTATTATATCCCACTCCAGTCGATTGCTTTCTAACTGCTGATGAATTCGCACTCAATTTCCATACCCTTGCAGCCCAGACCAATTGGAAGGATGATACACTAAACTACTTTTTCGAAAGGGATTAAGACCAGAATTACAAGCAGAATTAGCATGCCGTGATGAAGGAAAGCATATGAGTGATTTCATCAAACTCTCCATCCAGATTGATAATGTCATCCGCTCTCGCCGAATCTCCCCAGTTCTGTATCATGTAACACCAGCAACACCCTCCGGTGTTGAACATATGCAGCTGGGTTACACACGCGAACAATCTCCCGAACAATGCCAACGCTGTATTCAGCGTCACTTACGCCTTTACTTTGGTCAGCCCGGTCACATGAAATCCACCTGTCCAGTTAAACCCTTCACCCCTTCAGCAACCTCCGGTGAGTGAAATTACTCTCCCAAGTGCTCAGAAAACTAATTGTGAACTTTCTGTAGAAATGACCTTTGCCAGAAGATCTCTTAGAACCACAGCATTAATTGATTCAGGGGCAGCCAGGAATGTCATATATCACGCATTTACTAAGCAGCATCAACTTAAATTACTGTCCTCTGATTCCTCTCTAGAGGTGGAGGCGCTAGCCGGACGACTCCTAGGAAATGATCACCTCCTACAAATAACAGAAAAGATTAAGTTGTGAGTTGGACTCAGAGACCATCCAATTCTACGTCATACCCTCCTCCAAGTATTCTATCATTGTGGGATTACCCTGGTTACGCTTACACAATCAAGTGATTTCCTGGAGAGATGGACCGATACTACAATGGGGTTCTTCATGTCATGATTCCTGTCTGGTCAAACTGCAACACTCTGACACACTATCAACTAGCATCCCGGTTCAACCAGTTTCTACCTCAGGTGTTCCACCCGAATACTCAGACCTACTCGAAGCCTTTAGTAAGAAGAAGTCATCCCAACTACCTCCTCACTCCTGACTTATGGTCAGTCGACTGTGCCATTGATCTTGTCCCCGGAGCCACGCTGAAGAAGAATTACATTGAGGAAGAATTAAGTAAGGGTTTCATCTGACCATCCAACTCACCTGCAGCAGCCGGCTGCTTCTTTGTCAAAAAGAAGGATGGAGGTCTTCGACCATGTATTGACTATCGTGGGCTGAACAAGGTTACAATCAAGTTCCGCTGTCCGCTCCTTCTGGTTCCAGTGGCTCTTGAACAACTGAGACAGGCCAAGTACTATACTAAATTGGATCTCTGAAGTGTCTGCAATTGGATTCAAATTAAGGAAGGAGATGAGTGGAAGATGGCTTTCTTGACATCTACGGGTCACCACGAATATCTAGTCATGCCATTTGGATTTGATTATGAAAGACATCTTCTGTGATATGTTGGGCAAATGGGTAATCATCTACATTGATCACATCCACATCCTGAACACGCTGGAGAAACATACTTTACACATCAGGTCAGTGCTCAAACGTTTGATTAACAGTGCTCAAACAGTACAATTTCAGTACTGTGTCAGTGCCCCTAACTGCATTAACTAAACGTCAATCATCCAAATTTGTTTGGGCACCAGAAGCATGACGAGCCTTTTCGAACCTTAAGAACCGTTTCACTTCAGCCCCAATTCTCAAGCACCCAGATCCCGATTGACCTTTCATCGTTGAGGTAGATGCTTCCAGTACTGGAGTGGGAGCTGTACTTTCACAACGCCATGGTTCTCCGCCCTGTGCCTTTTTTTCAAGAAAGTTATGACGTGGGTAATCATGAACTCTTATCCATGAAATTAGCATTAGATGAATGGTGACACTGGTTAGAGGGGACATCTCACCCTTTTATTGTTCTAACTGATCATAAGAATCTTGAATATTTAGGCACTGCCAAAAGACTAAATTCTAGGCAGGCTCGATGGGCATTGTTTATTACTTGATTTAACTTTACTGCAACCTATCATCCAGGATCCAGGAACATCAAAATGGATGCACTATCCCGCCAGACAGACAAGATCCAGACAGACAAGATCTTAGACCCAGATTCACAAGACAATATTCTCCCTGAAAAGTTACTAGTGGCCCCTGTCCAATGGGACATCATCACTGAAACCAATAATCTCTACAATCAAGACCCTCCACCTCCTGAATGCCCTAATAATCTTCTGTTTGTTCTGGTCCCTCTACGCAAATGATTAATCATTCAAAAACATGAGAATCCCAGTTCTGGTCATCCTGGTGTAACAGCAACTCTCCAACTACTCCGTAATCGTTTCTGGTGGCCTTCAATGACATCTGATACCATCCAGCACATACAGAATTGTACTAACTGTCAGACCACTAAAACCAGACAATTACCAGCAGGTCTTGTACAACCTCTGCCTACTCCCCAGAGACCATGGTCCCACATTGCTATAGACTTCATTACTGACCTCCCAAACTCACAAGGTAACACCACGACTCTTAAGGCCTGCAGACTGGTCCCCACCTCTCCAACTCCCCACCTCTCTAGAAACAGCTGAACTTCTCTGTAACCAAGTATTCAGAATGTATGGATTACCTGAAGACATTGTCTCTAACTACCGTGGACCACAATTTACCTCATGTGTCAGGGCTGCATTTTTTAAGCACTTAAATGTGAACATTAGTCTTACCTCTGGTTATCACCTCTGGTTATCACCCGCAATCAAATGGACAGAAAACTCAGTCCCAGGTATGTTTGTCCATTCCAAATTTCTAGACAAATTACCCCAGTTTCTTTTTTCTCCTTAATCTCCCTGCTAATTACTGTATTTCTCCCACTTTCCAGGTTTCCCTCCTAAAACCCGCTGTTGGTTTGGTCGGTGAGGCAGAGGGAACAGCCTATGGAACAGCCTCCCCCTATTCTGGTCGATGGTGAGGAGGCTTATCGAGTAAAGGAACTTCTCGATTCCAGGCGCCGGGTAGCACTCTCCAGTATCAGGTAGACTGGGAGGGTTTCGGTCCGGAGGAGCGTCCTGGGTCAACTCAGGGGATATCCTTGACCCTACCTTAACAGAGGAATTTCATTGGACCCATCTGGATAGGCCAGCCCTTTGTCCTTGTGATAGGCCCCGACGCCGCTGTCCTCCTCACGTCAGGAGCCATTTGCAGGGCGGGGTCTCTGTTACGGTGGAGGCTCCCGTACCGCCTCGTCCGAACCACCAGAGGGAGGTGTCACCTGAATACTAATGATCATTTGGGACTACAACTCCCATAGGGCCACATTCCTGGTCCAGTAAATTGTCTGTTTAGGAAAGTGTTTAGGGGCTTATGTTAAACTTTATAAGACTGTCAATAAAGGAAACATCTATCTTTTGCTCCTCTAGATACAAAATGAGAAATTCTGAGAGCCAGTACAGGATCCAGGGCTCTTGAAGCAATAGTTATATCATCCCTGGAAGACAGAAGCCCTGTTCTTTCAAGATCTGCTCTGCCAAAGAAGACATTTTATTGCCTCGCAGCTTTAGGAATGCTGGTTTAGGATTCAGAACCCCATCAAAAAGTGACCATACCTTCATGTTTTGCAAATATAACTACATTACTCCTAAACTAAAGGGCAGTGTCAATAATCAGACCAATGAGGTTTCCAAGGGTTTGTTACCTGGAGGGTGCTTGGCGTTACCCTCTGAAAATGGTTGCTTGTATGGTAGCATTGAGGAGAAAAGTAAAGCCTTCAAATGCTTAAATGCTGTCAAAACACTAAAGACACCTGAAAGGAGTCTAAGGCTTGACGACTTTGAGGAACAAAGCAGTCCTAGGGTTGTGATTAAGAATATTGGTAGTTCACAAGTAGAATTTAACAATTTGTCAGGCAGCTGCCTTTCTGGACCTGTTCAGCTTCTCAGATTTTCCCCCAACTTAGAGTCCAATTCTAGTATATCTGGTATAACACCGTCATTCGATGTCCATCTTAAAGCTCCACAGGCAGCTGGCAGCTTCAAGAGCAGAAAAGGAATCTCCCTAAGCTCAGATGGCTCCTTGTATGACTTGCATTGGGGGACTAGCATAGAGCATGATGATTCAGACAATGACTCCATTAGTAGTGAAACACAAAGTATTTCATCAGCAAATGTGGGGGGTTTGGCTCAGCAGCTGCCAGGCATTACTTTTGCTGACTTCTGCATGAATTCCAAAATTGCTGCCACCTTCCTTACAGTTAAGGATTTGCAGTTTTTAAATGATGACCCTTTAAAGAACAGAGCCTCATTTTTGTCTCTGTGATGGAGGAACCTGGTTCAGAGGGATGTCAAGGGGAGAAGCAGTATTCCTCTGTCACCTTACCTTGCCGGAAGCCTAAGCCTGTTCTGACAAGGAAAAAGAGGAAGTTATAGGTAAGGTTATACATGTTGTCAATGTACTAACATTTTGAAGCTTGTGAATATGTAATGCAGTTACATTTAAAGTCCTCCATTGTTAGTGCTTGTTAATGAAAGCATCACTGTTTCAACAAACACTTCAGCGTGTTATATGTGTTAGTGTTTTTTAAAACAATCCGATGATGTGACAGTGGCAGATGATAAATGGGCAGAAAACAGACTTATTAAAGGAAGTAATTTAAAGTTTTAAAGGAAGTACCTGGGCCATTTTTAGGGATCATAATGGTGCTGGGATTTTTGATCAATATCATTAATTAACCACCCAAACACTAGCAGAACTGAAGCTGAAGCAGAACACCTGTGTTTTAGTGTCATCTTTAGCTACAAAGACCTTATGTTGAGTGAAAACCTAGTAAGGAAATATTGATTGTATGGGTTCTTGGCTACCAAGTCAAGTACCACTTAGGTCACAGTTGTTCTGTTAGTAGAATAATAACATCCCAATAACATCCCATATGGCTCTACCAAATGAAAATCACAAAATACTGGGGTTCAAAAATCTGTGAAAAAAGGATGGAGGATCAGTGCTCTGAAAATGATGAGTCAAGGCATTTATTGCAAAAGGAGTTCTTGGCAGTTGGGGGTACAAAAAGACACAATGGAAAACATTGGGATAGAAAGACAAGAATTACATGAAAAACATGAGCATCTGTCTAACCTGGTTTCATAAGTAGTACATTACAGTACTTGAAGTGTTGCTTAACATATCCCTCAAATCATCAAAGGAAACTCTTTAGAAAGAGTTTATGTGACACTGGTACATATTTTTTTAATGAATGAGAATGGCTCTTCAACATCATTTTATGTGGTGAGTTAGTGTCTGTGGATAGTTTTTATAAACTGTCATGCTGGTATTGCTCTCTGTAAACTAGTGATGTGATGCGATGCGATACAGACCTGTTCTTCTTATTAGTAATTAAATGCTGTGATGTTATCTGACGTCACTTCATTGCCTTTCTGTTGTGAGTGTTCTGGACTTTCGCTCACAAACTACATGTTAGTAATAGTGCATTAGTTCCGCATTTTAGTGCATTAGTTTAGTGCATTTTTCTTACTAATGCAATTATAGTGCCGCTTACAGAAAAGTAGTTCAACCACAAGTTAAACTTAAAAGTAGTTAGATTTTTATCATTTACTTACTGTCATGTCACATCTGAAGTGCTCTCTGTGCAGCACACAGCCTCACATTGTCAGAATAAACAGCATGAGGCATCAGTGATTTCGCCTCTAGGGGTTGCTCTCGAATTGTATGATTACAGTGAACCTTTGTCAGCTGTTCCAGCAACAGATGCAACCCAGAACAACTCGTGTTTTGGCATGCCCTGTTTTTTATTGTTCTACCAGTTGGCTATCGGTGCCAAATAACAGGCAAAACCAATTAAACAGTCAACCTCTACTACTTAAAGTTGCAATCTTCTGTGTTCACTTGAGATCTTGCATAATGCCATTCACTAAAACATTTTGAAGTGCAAGAGAATAACACTATAAATGCAAGTTGACACTATAAGTGTGGATATTTTCATGGAGTCCAGTAATAATATTAGTCTTGTTTAACAAAAAGAACACCACATTTCACATTGTCATATTGAACAAATTGTTTAAAAAATGAAAATTATTGGTGGGAAAAAGTACTGCAAACTAAAACCAATGATAACTTATCATATAGAATATGGAGGAATGGGTTGGGATAGAAAAGAAAAAAACAAAGGTTATTATTATGTCATAGTTCAACACCTGGGTGCTTGGATCCAGCTGTAAAAAATTTTTTCAAAACACCCATGCTTCATGTTAAATGAGGAGTGTGGAAAAAAAAATAAAAGGGTGTGCCCAGGACTTTTATTTTACATGAATTGTAATCTGAAATTGTGCTCCTGAATGACCCGAGTGACCCGAATGTCCTGACATTCAGGCAGAAGCCCGTATTTCTGTAGACACAGCAGGACCAGCACACACTTCTAGTGGATTATAATTTATGATTAAGAGGGATTATTTTTGTTTGAGTCCATACTTTATTTCTTTGAAAAATGCATAGTTGGAACTTTAATTGAAAAAATATGATTTGTAATTCTGGACAAATAGACAGAACTTCATTGTTGCATAAATAAATATAAAATAAATAAAAATAAATATAAATTAATTCTAATAGAATTTTCTCTTTACCATTGGTTTTAGGAGCCGATTGGTTGTTTTGATGGTGGTATGGATGGCCTTACTGCAGACACTAGTTCTCATTCTCAGGTCTCTGGCCTTGTGGGTGTCCCCACAGGCATATCTCAAACCTACTCTAAATCTCAGGCACTGCAATCCCACAGCAGCTCTGCCTGTGCCCTTCATGTGGGCACTAAAACTTTGCAGCAAAACATCTACAAGAACTTAATGGGGAAGTTGAAGACTGTCTGGCCTCCAGCGGAAGGGGGAGAGAAGTGGGGGGAGTACTCCACAGAGATGGCGAGCAGTAGTCAGGAAACCCTTGGTTCTCTAGAGCAGCTGGACTTGCTGTTTGAGAAAGAGCAGGGTGTGGTTCAGTGGGCTGGATGGCTCTCCTTCAAGCCCTTGCTTAATGTACATAAGGACCGAAAACTAGAGCTTGTGGGTCGTCAAAAATGGAAGCAATTCCAGGTCACTCTAAAGGGTAAATATGATAAAATTCCAGTAACTGCCACTCAATTTTTGATCAGTAACAATGAACCATTTCTGCTTTGAATGACCAGTGATGACCACTTATTTCTTCTTTTCTAAAAGTTGCACTCTGCTGTTTTATGAGACCTGTGGGAAAGCTTCTTCAGACCAGGAGCTGTCTCCATGCTACGCCTTGTCAGCAGAGGATGGCATAGTCCAGGCTGTTCCTGAGCACCCTAGGAAGGAGAATGTTTTCTGCCTCAGCAATGTCTATGGTCACATCTATCTTTTTCAGGCAAGTATCAAAACTGACCTTGAAAACCAAACATAAAACCGGTCAGAAAGGAAAAGAAATGTGCTGCATGCATTGACCAACATTACAGTAACTGGGTTCCAACTACAATATGACTTTAACTGTAAATTAAATTTTGACCAATTATTTTTTAATTTAAAAAGCCACAAGATGACATTCTCAAGCCTGGTAAATTAGGTAACATTATTTTTATATATACTGGTTGACCATCATGGTTTGTCTTGTGGTGTTCTGGTTGATCACACCAGCACCTCATGCTGTTCAACTAGCATATCAGTATCCAAAACACAACTTATATTGTAGGCCAGTAATGCTGTTCCTTTCAGCAGTATCGTCATTGGCTTTATTACGACTAATAAGTATGGTCTCTGACCATTAGCATACATTTATTAGTTTTCTATATCTTCACTAGAACTCAGTTTAGGAAAGATATAAGATTCTGCCTCCTCTGTAGGCCACCAACCAGACTGACCTGGAGAACTGGGTAACTGCCATCCATTCTGCTAGTGCGTCTCTGTTTGCCAAACGCAATGGGAAGGAGGACACGCTGCATTTGTTACATGGACAAATCTGAGGGCTGCTCCAGAGGATTGACATGGACAGCAGGATGAAGAAAAATGGCACAGCTGCAGTTGTCCATTGTTGCCGATCCTAAGATTAGAAAGACTATTGAAAACCAGGTAAGCAACAATTTTATCACTCATTTGAACCTTTAATAGGTAAAATAAGAATTAAAAATAAGGCACTCGCATAAGGATAAGGATCAAAAGTTTTTAATAAAGGATTACTTTATGAGCTACCAGTTATATTTCCAGTGAGCGCCTAGAGCAACCATTTATACTCTTAAAATTAACCAGTTTCTATATTATGAGGTGAAAGAAATTAATTTCTAATGTTTAGAAGTTACATATTAAATTATTTAATTTACAGTCTTAGTATCCCTAATTAGTTTTACTAATATACATCTTTTACTGTAATGAACAGTAAAAAATTAGCAATAACATTCTGTTATACATGTATGATATTTTTTCAGTTTTATTTATTTTCATTATATGTAAAGCTGCTTTGAAACAATGCAACATTGTAAAAAGCATTATATAAATAAACTTGAATTTATTTTAAAAAATACTTTGTAAATTAAAAATGTATTTTAATCCATTATTTTAAACATTGCTATCCTCCAAACAATGTGTAATATAACGCCTATAAAAGCATGTATCTTTTATGTAGGCTATGCTGTACAATATAAGCAAAAACAGTTTAAAATACAAAGTTACATTCTAAATCTAAAAACTGAAAACCGAAATTAAGACTAAATTAAACAAAAAAACAAATTAAACAATTAAACAAAAGCAAAAGCACAAAATGTTAACTTGTATAAGGAATGAAGAACACATAAGTTGGTTATTCCAACAGTCTCCTTACTGTTACTGCTCTCATAAATATCATTACTTGTGTTACGTTAACTTTTAAACCTAACTTACTGTAGCAAAAAATACTGTAGCAAAATGTTTATTTTTGTTAGTAGTAGCTCTACTATTGCGCTCTGTCTGTTTGATGTGGTCATTGAAGTGGAAGTTTAACAAGACTCGCTTATTGTTATGAATATGCAAAATTAAAATATTTGTGGGACTTTCTAACATTTACAGATATTGATATAGCCATAAGATTAGACTTGAGTGCTGAGGAATGCATATGTTGGAGTCTTTAAATAGCGTGAGCATCTTTAAAAGCATGATGGCAAGACGCAACAAACACCTGTTTTTGTTTGAAGCGCTCATAAATATACAGCATTCTCGTGTTTTGAACTTAGATCACGCTCATTTCCTATAGCAGCTCACTCTGTGTCCTCATTATTTTCCATAGGTGTTTTGTCCATAGAAATGAGTTATTTACTACTGTAAAACAACTGATGGTTTCCTTCCACAGCACGCAGACGTGACTAATCAGTAATCAAATTTGTTAACGATTTTTATTATAATTTATAATAATAGAGTTTAGCGATTAGTTGTTTTAGCCCTATTTAGCAGTGTTATTATCTTAAATCAGATTTTAGTAGTATGTTTTCCACTGCCTTATAGTAATCAAGGTTCTGCTCCATTGGAACCTCTATAGAGTAGATTCAAAAGTCAAATGGGGGTTTAGCTGGAAAAAGGGGTGCCAAGCATTGGATGAAGGATTTAAAAGAGGTCAGAGTGGTCTGAGAAACTCAAACACTTTAAAGTCCTGTCTCTGTAAATGAGTGCCAGCTGCGTAGTCTTCACTGACTTTCTATCACATTTTCTCCCAAACACTGTTCAATAATTGTCAAACATCTACTGCAGTTAAATCATTGAAGTGTCAGGGAAAAGAAAGCCAGAGACACAAATGAAAAAGTGTAATATCTGCACTTAAAAAGGTGCAAATTTATTTTAAGGAGTAAGTGTACAGGAGCTGTATTTAGATGGGTGCATTATCTGGCAACGCTTGTGGTGCTACCAGGTAAATTTTGCAAAAGGGGTTGAATCGGTATCACTGGCGACAATATGCCCCTCCAGTATAATGTTACCAGGGTGCCAGTTTTGCTTAGTCAGACTTTTAACTATCGGCATAAGATTCTTGGAACTGTGACCAAGAACTGCTCATGTGGACTGGAAGAGACTGTTTCACTGACATGTAAAATTATCAGCTACAGTTACTTGCGTATATTTGTGGGGTGGGTTTAAATAAAGGATGTATGACAATTTTAAAAAAATGCTGTTTGAGAGTTAAACAACAAAAAACAAGACAAAAGACATTTTTAATAATATTGAATATGTAGATATTGGGTTAGTATAGAAAGAGAAAACATATATTAGTAAGAACAATGCATAGAAACTATAAGTAGAAGATAACAGACTGCATTGCCATCAGATGAGAGATAATGTCTTGAAGCTGTCTGTTTTCCAAGTTGGTGACATCGTCTGAGATTTTTGAAATGTTTTGTTGTTTTATGAACGTGCATTGACTGGAATACAACCAATTTATATTAATAAAACTTATGATTATAATAATGTTTAAAAAAGTCTGCCTGACAACTTTACTGAACTGTTTAATGAACTGTTGGTTGTTTCACATGCCAGACAAGAGTGTAGGTTTTGGGTCCAGAATAAGCTGCAGTGTACTATAAGACATTTAGTCAAACATGTTATATGACTATGTTATAATGTTACAGAACTAAACCTGAAATCTTCCTTTCATCCCATTTCATCAAAATTAGTTTTCACAGTTACTAATGTTACTAATGACCCTGGCATCTTTTTGTGTTTATTGTCTGTTTCATCAAAAGATCAAAGCATTGAACTAAAGCACAGCCCCAGCTGTTTCCCCTAGGACTTCTATTGCAAAGGATAATGGATAATTAAAAGAGTTCTACTCCTCATTCCCTTTTGCCACACTAACTGTGCAAAATCACGAGGTCCTTGCATCTGCGAGCAATTACAATGACAAAGATCCATGTCTCATGGCATTCCTGCCACCATCCTTATTGCACCTCCGAAACTGTTGCATGTCAGGCGCTTGTTTGGTTGGCTGATAAGACATACTTTCTCACTAACTGTTTACTTATAAACTGGCAGATCCAACAGTGGGAACAGAACCTAGAGCGCTTCAACATGGACCTGTTCCGCATGCGCTGCTACCTGGCCAGTCTGCAGGGTGGTGAGCTACCAAACCCCAAGAGCCTCTTGGCCATAGCCAGTTGCCCAACCAAAGCTTCACTTGCTCGTTTGAGAATTTGAGAAATGATCGCGAGTGATGCTGCGATGTTTCCTCAGTGAGAGTGTTTACTCGTATGAGAACTCCAGCGATCTCACCTGAGAAAGTGAGTCGAGGCATAATCGGTCGATCACAGAATAATGGATCATGTCTCTTTTGCCGATCACCGCCTATTTAGACTGCCTTGTAATAATCACACTGAAATAACAGAGTTAATTAATTCAAAATTTCCCCCATTCCATTTCCACCTCTTTCAACCACAAAATTACTTTGTACATTAAACAACATTTTCTTTTTAAACAACAGGAACAAATTGCAGTATGGTTTTGTATACTGAACATAATTATGACCGTATTAACTTGGTCTCAATTGTAATGTCTACTGAATAGCATAATGAATACTACCCGTTACACTTTCTTCTCTTAAGGATCTGGATAACCTTATCAAGCAGGGTCATGAAAAAAGGCTTCTGTATCAAAGGTATTACTCAGCATGCCAAATTTAGCCAGTCATTACTTTGTGGCACAAGATGAACATTTCCAAAAAACAGTTACATATCAGTTTTTCTGCAGTACCCATTATGTTTTTGAAACGTGTCATGCTGCTGAAATTCCTTCAACAGATGCAAATAACAGGACTTTGATCTCTTTGAACTCTCTGTAGAAAGTAACTATGGAGTTGACAAGATTAACAATGTTTTAACTATCTCCTTGTCATAAAGGCACCACTGGAGATAATAAGAGGACTGTTTTTAGATGTAGGAATTCATACCTTGTTACCAAGTGTAAAGCCACTTTTGATGCCGTTGAAGCTGTTGATGTTGTTTTTTCCTCCCTATTAAGATTTTACTGCATCGTGACAATAATGGTGATGAAGTAGTACTTTAAGAAACTGAAGTGGGCTGTGTGCTTAAACCCAGAGAGAGGTGGCCCATGAGCAGGAGAATTTTATAGATTTCTTGTAACAGCTGTGCCCTTGAGTAAGGCGTTTAACAGCAGGTTGCTCCAAGGGGATTGTTCCTACAATTAGAGTACTGTATGCTGTTTAAATAAAAATGGCAGCTTAAATAGCAAGTAACTAACGCTTGTTTAATGGTTAAGTCTATTGCACTTCTTGGCCACCTATTCAACTTTACAATTTGCAAAAATGATTCTTCATTTGATCTTTTTCTGTTCCTTTGAAAAGAATTGTATTGGTTTGAGCTGCTGTTCTTACAGTGGTCTTCCGCGGGTAAGGGACACTCATTTTCTGGACTGCAGCTAGTATAGCATGGCTCATTATAGCAGAGCAGATGCTTTTCAGGTTTGCTCCTTTGCTGAAACCTAGTGATGTGTCTACCTAGGCAGCATTTTAGGGTATCATAGGCACATTCCAGATGCAAAGGCTATTTTGAAAAGTTTTCTAAGATGTGTTGTATGTTTGGTGTGTACTATGTTTGTTAAAGGTTGTTAGAGTTATGTGTTATTAGTTTAGTAATATTTTTAAAGCACCACTATAATGGAATAAGTTGTGAGTAGAGTATTCTATGTGCTTTGCGTGAGGAGCACTACAAAATTTACTTTTGGGAGAATTAATTAATTTCAAAAGAGGCAGTTTACTAGGTTTTAGAACAGGGCTGTAATACATCCTCCTCATGTATAAAAAACCCTTAGCAACTCAGATGGTTCAAACTTTGAAAAAATGACCTGTCATTATCATTGATTCCCTGTCCCTTACTGATATGTAATAAGAGATCCAGCCAGCTTGGCTAACAAGCCCAATTGAATTTCATGCCAAACAAGCCAGAGGTTTGGAAACAGACAGAGGGAGAAATATTTTATGAATTATTAAAAGCCATATGGGGTTAATTGAAGCCTGCTGTACCCTACCCCGCAGCAACACACAGATGGTTTGTATAAGAGCCCCATGCTAGGTGCTAAATATTGAACAGGTCAGTCTAGTTCAGCCTACGTTTTCCCGCCTGTTGTTCTGTCACTTTTTCTCTTTCTCTTCAATCAATTGAGATTAAAGATATTTATGTTTGGCCTAGCGTACACAAACAAATCATAAGCTGTCTTTGACATTACATGTCTTTGAGAGTTATCCTGTTCACTAATATTTCTGCATGTGTAATGGGGTTCCCAGTCACTTTACTCCCTCACTAATGATCTAATCAGATATAGAGTTTCTCACAGAATTTCATGGTGACAAGCTGTAATTTAGGAGGGTTACATATAAAGAGTTATTCTTAATTTTTGAGCTAGCGTTTAATGTGCTATGCAAACATTTTGAAGTCAAAAAAACGTTTGCACCGCTAGCACTTAGTTGGGTGATGTGGGATGTGAGAAAGTCTATCAAACCTTGTTTGTTCTGGCTGTGTCCCAGCTAACAATGTTAGGTTGCAAGAATATTTTTGTAAGGTTTCCATTAAGTAACAAAACTGTTAAAAATGTTCATACAAAAACATGTACAAAAAAGTACGTTTTAGTAGGCGGTATGAATACATTACGCTATCATAGAGCACTGAGAGAAGTATGAGCCGTCATTGCAGGTAATGACAGGTATACATCTTACACATTAATTGCAATGTATTCTGTGTTAAACATGTTTGACAGTTTTCTGTTTTCTGCTTTGACACAATGCAACAAACGTTTTGTAAAAAGCACTATATAAATAAAATTGAATTGAATAATGTTTGAAAAAAAGTCTACTAGAGAAACTTTTTTGATAACTTTTAGAGCATGTTAGCCAATGTTCTGAGATTGTTTCTTGTTAGCTGGGGAATCAGCAGCAGCTCGGCATATCATTCCAGAAGATCCTAACATTATAAATCAGTGCAAGTAGTTTATTATTTGCATTCTTGATGTTTTTAGTGGACTTTTTTTTATGTCTGTCACAGTGTAGGGCAGGCTTTGCAAAGAGGCTACACCGGACCTGACTGCATACCTAGTGTTAGTGAACTCAGCACAGCTCTGTGTTTACTTTTATTTGTTGGCAAACTGGCGATCTTCGGCCCATCTTTGCTCCTAAAGGACTAGATCTTTCTTGGATGCTGCTTTTGTACCAAATTATAATTACAATCACCATAGTTGACATCACCTGTTTCAAATCACATCATTATTTAACCAATTTACCTGATTACTAGCCCTAAATTGCTCCTGTTCCAACTTTTTTTGAAGAAAAAACAATAAAAATCATGAGGAACACATTAAATAATGTGCTGTTGTATTGTCTGCAATGAAATACAAGTCAAAGTAAATTTAGAAATCACTACTTTTTTTATTTGTAGTTTCCATACTGTCCCAACTTTTTCTGATTTGGGGTTGTACATTTGCTTGGCTAAATTTTTATTTAGAAAGCAATTTGTCTGCTGTAATATTTGTAATCATGGCTGTATTCTGTATGGCCGAAGATGACAGGTATTTGAGTTATAAGCTGTTTTTTATTATTTTTTTTTTCCCCCACTTATTTCAGATCTTTGACAGTGATGTTGAGGGACAGCTACATACAATTCCTCTTTGTGGTTTTGAGGTACGATGCTTACTAATACATTAAATACTGATTTCTTTAACTGGAAACATCTTTTTAAAGAAAACAGTTAAGTTTTGATTAAGTTTGATATACCTATGATTCACACACACACACACACACACACACACACACACACACACACACATATATATTATATATATATATATATTTCCTCAATACTACAAATATTATTTATAGTGATACAAAAAGAGTGCATTTGCTTTGAGGTATTTGTTCACTTATAAGGTTCAAATTACCTGCTTATAAGGTATACATTATTTGTCCCCTTATGGGTGAAATGTGTCTAAGTACATTAAAGATTGCAATTGTTTTCTGTCTTAAAATAAATCTGCTCTGTGGATGTCAGACACATGTCAAGTTTATGATTGTCCTCTGACAAATACTGTCAGCAGTTCCAGACACAATGCCAATACCATGATAACTAGGTCCATGGTGACCAACACCAAGATTTGTGTTGGTAGTTGCTAAGAGGCAGTGTTGACGAATGCTTCCGATAGCAAGAGTCTTTTCTCCATCATTCTATCTTTAGCATGTCCATGGTGGAGAGTTAGCCTCCACAAATGATTTTCTGACTTTGGAGAGAGGAAAGTCTGAATCGAAGGTTCTGGTGAAGGATCCCAGCGTACTTGAGCTTATGGCTCAAACGGGAGTGGTTGGTGTGAGACCGTGCTATTGCTACATTTCAGCCCAAGCCTCAGCTCAGACGTCCTTCGCCCCCTGACTCCTGCGTCTGGCATTGCGTCGCCTGCGTGCTTTGCCCTGAGAGGGAGGAGGCACACGAACAGCCGCGCTCGTCAGTGTCTCATCAGCTCGAGGCGTCCCGCATGCCTGTGCTCTCACATTTCCTGCACATTTGGGCAAAACATCCATGAATGCGATTAGAAAAAGAGAGATACAGCTCCATTCAAAACCTCTTTGCCTCAGCCTGAGATGAAGTAGAAATGGCAGCCTTCACAGTTAAACTGATAAAAAAGTGGCCAGCTTGATGAGTGATTGCACCTGCAAAACATGAATCGGCAACAGCTCAACCTATGCGGGGCAGGCAGACTGGGAAAGCACAACAACAGACAAACAGCTCCTGAAGACAAAAAAGCTGTTGACATGCTCTACAGGTGCCCTATAATACTTGGAGCGCACCTGGTGCACATTAGGCACTGCTGTGGGCAAATTTCATTAGCGTGATTAGACATGAGATCCAGACACCGATCACACCGAAGGCATTCCCCATAGCGTCAAACCTGACGCAGTATCGAGTTCTGTCGAAAGGGAACTGTTTTGACAAGAGAAAACATGTTGTAACACTATGGGTATGTTACACAAAAGAAGCTGCCATTAAATAGTCTTAAACAGACTAATATTTAAATGTTATAAAACAAAATTGCAAAAATGTAAAAGGTAATATACAAAAATGTAATGATTTTATCATTTATAAATTGTGTGAATGTAAAACATTCAAAACATACAGGACATGCCCCAATAAAAAAAGGAAATTGTTCTGACCTAATATTTATGAAATAAAAAGAAAAACCATGTCTTGAAAACAAAGTTTAGAGATCTACCTTAATTACATAGTTTGCTTGATTTGTATTCTAATTTTATTTTAGTTTGAAGAGATGAATTCATACCTAACCTGAACTAGGTGTGAAAAACCTAAGAAAACTACTCAAGAAAAAAAAAACATTTGTGTAATTGGACTTTTGACTCACAAACTTACCCATGTGACACCTGCCCCAGTCTGTCATATATTTATGTAGTTGAGAAAATTATATACAAATTCTAATTATAAATACACCAAAAGTTATAAATACCTTAAAAACCTAAGCAGGAAGTAAAATATTTTTTGAAAATGAGTTACATACTTTACATGTAATTTGATTAAAAAAAAGTCATTCTCATCCTCTCTCTCTGTCCGGTTGCAGCGCCTAAATAGTTTAGCTAATGTTTACTCGATTGCACCACCTGAAGGCAGCCAATGGGGTTGCATCCAGGATACCCTAATTTGTGTCTATATGCCAAACTACAAGACTGTTACAGTCCTTCTAAAGAATCATCACGCTGTCATGGATGTCTTGACTCAAGCCTGCATGGTAAGATACACTGTGTCAATGTGTTTTATCATTTATTTTTAAGTCATTAATTTATACAAACGTGTATTGAAAATACTTATTTATATTGTTATTTGTTTATTTGTAAAATTATTTGTTAAAAATATACTTGTTCCTCTCACAAAGAAAGTATTTTGCTGTTTTAGCTGTTTTGTGCCCACATATTTGTGGTAAGTCTTTATGTTGAGACATTATTTGTTATTAAAACATTTATACACACCTTTTGGTGGCTTAATGACAATAATAGATCATGTGTCATCATGGACTTTGGAGGAAAACACTACAGGCAGCCTAGATAAACCTCAGATAGATTTTACACTGAGCTGCAACAGTTTCAAGCTCATTTTTATGCAAATACAATAACTCTACATCCAGAAAGATGGAAGGAGAACTGAGCATGTAGACACAAACACATTAGCGGAGCATAGAGAGATGCAACACAATGGTCAACATCTTTCTAGAACATTAAAAAGCATTAACAGGTTTTATATTTAGTTGACTTTATTAATTATTTGCTTATTTGTATGTACATATTTTTTAAATGTGTATTCAAAAAAAGCCAATTGTATTCAATTGTAAACCCTGTTAAAGCAATAAATGTACATAATTATTTCTGAAGTTTAAGGAAATGTCAAGAAAAGCTAGAAAAAGTCTATGTTCTATGACAGCTTTGTGTAAGGAACAGACTAATATTTAATCTGTAATTAATTTACTGAAAATCCACTGTAAACTTGTCATTATGACTGATGACTAGATGTGAGAACCATTTGATTTGTAGACATAAACCTGGTGTAATCCAACAGATGTGTAATCCCAACAGACATTATTTGTTGCACATGGAAAGTATAATTTGTATAGTTTATTTATATATGTATTTGACTTCAAATAAAGGTTCCCCCCATACTAGTGGCAGTTCAATGGCAAATACTTCATCAGAATGTATATCAGCAGAAAGTAGGTTACTTTTTTAAGACTATGTTGTTAACTACACAAAATAGTAAATCATGTTAAGAACCATTTGGTTCATAGACATATAAGCCTGGTGTAATCCACCTTGACCCAACAAACAAACATGGAAGGGGCTGTATTTTAAGACAAATTGCTCTCTCAGCTTAAGGGCTTGGACCCCAACTTGCACTGTCTAAGGCTGAGGAGATGTGTAGAAAACAAGATAGAGATATATACACCATCAGCTGATAAACTTCTGCAGGACTTGGTATGATATGTATAATGTCTTGATGTAGCTGGATCCCAGCGTAGTTTGTAATATATCAGTGTTGGTGACCTGCACATGGGACCATGTCTAATCTAAACTTCTGTTTCACCCTAGTCATATGATGAGCTTGAGGTCAGCCAACAGAACATCTACACTATGAACATGTCTCGACCAACTCTAACTGTAGACTTGCTAGGTAAGCAAGTAATTGCACAGTAGCTGTTTTTAAACTCATGTGGACCGATGGCACTTGGCACAAACCAATGGCACTAACATATTTTTTCCTTATCTTAAAAGGGTTTGCTGTTACAGGCTATGAAGACAGCCTCAAAAACAACCATATTGTTGTCAGTGAAGTTCTCCCTGATGGGCTTGCTTTTAGTGAAGGTACTTGTGATCTTGTAGCTTTTATATCAGAGGTTCTGTGTGTTTTGCTTGAAGAAATATGATCTTTTAGATAAAAAGACAGCAGATCTTCTGAATCAAACACACTTATGTTTATATCTGTCTGCTATTTCATATGACTAAGAAAGGGTATTATTCATCAAAACCTTTGTTATTGTTTTTTGTATGATTCATTCTATATCATTACTAAGCCTGAGGCCCGGTGATGAGATCTTGGTTCTGAATGGGTGTAAAGTGTCCTCTCTAGACCCAGCTCTGATCCAGAACTTATTTAGCGATCAGACTCTGAAGCTGACTGTGAAACGCCATCCACTCTGCAACCCAGCCAATACAGATAATCCAAACACACAGTCTCTGCACAGAGATTACCTCAAAAACCACCACAGAGCCAATTCCTCAACAGGTACTGAAGGCATAAATGCATTATGCATTTTTACACACAGTTAAGCTGTCTTTAGAGTCAATATGAAATTGAAATTCAATTCAATTTCATTTTATTTATATAGCACTTTTTACAACGTTACATTGCTTCAAAGCAGCTTTACATATAATTAAAAGAATTATAATAAAGAACAAATGTCAGACAACAAAAATTACATGCTATTACTGCAAATAATTTGTGAAATGTATATTAAGACTAATCAGGCATACTAGGTTTATAGTAAGTTTAAAAAAAGGTAAACCGATAAAACTACAAAATCATTAAGCAAGATATGCCGTTCCAGCTAATGTGGAGATGGCATTTAAAGAGCATCTTATGGGACAGGGGTATAAGGATTTGCAATAGTACCATGAAATATATACAATACAAATACCTGAAAATGACAGAACGAAAGAGAATGTTAGACAATTTGAGACAAAGGAGTAACAAAATAGAAGATTATTTTGGACTGTAATTATATCATATAGCTAGAAGAAATATTAACAATTTCCAAATCCTAAAATGAGTTAGATGGCAGCAGTCTCCCAATAAGCAAGCCAACAGGGGCAAGGAACCAAAACTCCATGGTGTATAGCTGGAGAAATAACCTTGGGAGAAACCAGGCTCAACGGGGAGGGCCAGTTCTCCTCTGGAATGTTAAAGCTGCAATTTGTAACTTTCTTGGATATGGATGGAGAGTTGATTATAATGATATAATCATTTTATTATAATTCATTATAATGAATTATAATAATATTGGAAGTGTGGTGTTTAAAGGACATATAAAAAATGACACCCAGATTATTGGCTAAAGAAACAGGCTTTATAGAGCATCCATCAAGAATGAGACAGTGTTCTGGGTTGTTCTGTGTGGAAATCTTATTTAGACCTCATTTAGTTTCCTAATACACTTCCTAATCTTACTGTGAATGATTCATAAGGCTGATGTCACCAATCCCTCCAACTTCACCCCTTCACTTACTGGTCATATGGAGTCAACTTTCCATGTCCCATGCTTATTTTCTTCTTGTCAAACAGTTCTGTATTCTGTAAAACAGGACAAAAATGGATTGCAAATGCCATTTAACTTCTTACGTGTTACAAGTGCAGCTGTCATGGTTTAACCACTTTCTGAATTACATAAGCAGCATAGTTTACTAATGGACACTTTACAACTCAGATTGAAGTTCTGTGGTACTGTTTCTAACACATGAGCATTGTGCCACAAGCAAACAGACACACAGACATGCAGTAAACATGGTATATAAGGAACCTATTGCATGACAGCTGGAGGGAGAGTATTGCTTTCCTGTTGATGTAATAATTCTTGCAGAGTCTACTTACATGATGTGGTCTGCTGTGGTCACACTGTTACTATAGTATTCACTCTATTCAGCTCCACATATATTTGCAAAATGATCCAAAATGAATATTTCAGTGTCTGAAAATTTTCATTTGATCCTGGTTTGTCATCTCTGCAGCGCTGAAGTATTAAACATTTAAATTGTATCTGTTTTTGTATTGTATCTGATGTGTAGCCATTTTTGATCTACTCGTTATGCATTCAAATGCATTTTTGTAGACGTTTGACACTTGTCACACCTTACCCATAAACTTCCTTTTATTCATACACTTTTTTCACTTACTTCCTCTAACTGGACTGTTGTCTGTACTGAGTCGATCATTTTTAAAACTGATAAACAGACATCGTTGTACTGTTATCGTTGTACTGTTATCGCTATCATCGTTGTAAATACTGCGAGCTGGAAGAGTGGGGTGAGCTGGATTTAAACTCTGGCTGCTTTGTTTGTACCTTTTTATAGTATTCATAATGTTTGACAGAATATATTCAATATTTAATTTAGTAACAGATCTCCCTCATATAGCAATTCTAATTCTAAGTCTAAAAAATGTCCATTTTAAAGCATACAACAATTTATTAAACTGTTTTTTTTATTTAATTTAGATTTAATGTACAGATTACATTGTTTCTCTGCAAAAGAGACTTCCATAATGTTGTTTTTGGTAGTTTAAATGTATTTGGTAATATATCTACAGTATTAAAGGGTATATATTTGTATAGGTTGTATAGTTTATTTATGTATTTGACTTCAAATAAGGGTGCCCCCATACATATGTCAGCAGAACGTAGATTATATTTTTAAGTTTTTATGTTGTTGACTACACAAAATAGTAAATCATGTTGAATTTAAAGAACAATTTGCTATTAAATTTATAATAGTTTATAGTACCTACAAATTTGGCATGGTACTAGTACTAACAAAATAAGTATTAGTCATTCTCTGGTCTATTTATCATAGTGCTACAAATGTACCAGGTTAAATAATTTTTTAATTAAAAAAATATATATTTTTAATAAGATTTTAGCACAGTTGTTTAGTTCAGGTTCGATTAGGTACCCCAAACCTATATGTGTAATGGTTTAAATATTCCAGTAAATTTACAGACTGGAAGACCTATCTCTACCCTTGATCTTACAGTAACTGTTGTTGTGCCCTTTCACAACATCCTAAACTACTACATCATGTCATCATACCTCAACGAAAATGCAACAGAGATTGCTTAATGGAAGTTTAGACAAACTAAAGAAATTTAAAAATCAGAAAGAATCTGTAAAATCTTGAGCAAATGTGTAGTTTTTTTGGGGTTTTTTTATAAATGGTTGTTATGGTTGTGCAGTGTGGGAAAGTTATTCCAGTGGCTTAGAGTAAAGCTCATTTCACACCCATTATGTGACACTTTAGCTCAGTTTAGGTCACAGATACACAAACATATGCTTGTGTGCCTCTGAACAGAGAAGTATTGGTGATGACCACTGTTTTCTATGGAACAAAAAAGTTAAGAGCTCTTAAACACTTATGGCAAAAGTAAATGATGCAGAAACAACTTAAATAATAAAGATGAATTTAGCAGCTGTAAAAATGAACAAACTGTCAAAAAAAGTGTTTGTTAATGCATTTAAGTAAAAAGGTTCATCATATGGCAGGATTTTAAAGCAAAAATGTCAAGTTTGTATTTTAGATTTTGTTTTAGCAAAAAACATTTATTATTAAAAAAATGAATGAAAGGACATAGGTTGTTGGAACCCAGCCTTACACAATACCCAAGCCTTACAGAACCCAGCCAAACACAATACCCAATTAAAAAAAGAAGAAATATTGAAAATGTTGAATTGTGAATGGATTGTTGATATCTCAAACAATGTTGCAAGGTAATCAATTTATGGCAATAAATGCAACAGGAAGTGTCTCATGTCTTTTGCATGGATTAAATAATCTACATTAAACTTGGGAAATATGTTTGTGTTGTGGGTTGATCACAATGATGTGGGTATTGTAAGTCACAGTTATAGCCCCACCAA
This sequence comes from Chromobotia macracanthus, assembly GCA_036877525.1. Lineage (NCBI taxonomy): Eukaryota > Metazoa > Chordata > Actinopteri > Cypriniformes > Botiidae > Chromobotia > Chromobotia macracanthus. The sequence goes on from JAZGTH010000148.1 coordinate 123,274, forward strand.
CTGGCAGCAGGAAGTGTGTCACTTACAAAAGACTTTTAGACAGTCCTCAATTATATTTTTAATTAAATGCATGCTACAACTATGCTTCATTTTCTGAGAAGCGTCAGGTTGCGATGGCGCCATAGCGCTTGGGTCCATCATCACTGCTTGCAGCTATATTTGTATTTTAGAATCTTACAATTTGTACAATTGTATCTTACAATCTTATTATCACTAATTAGTTTTACTAATATACATCTTATAATGAACAATAACATTTGCGGTAATACCATGTATTCTCTATTCTATGTGATATACATTTCATGATTTTCACACAAGAACAATTTCTTAGCCAAATAACACAATGTGACATTCTGTGCATTTGCCTTAAATTTATCTTATAATCTTTGAAAATTACTGACTAGCAAACAAAGTAAAATGTTCTTTTCTAAGTAAAAATGTTCTTTTATAAATGTTACTGTATTTCCCTGGTCTCAAATTTAGGGAGAGTAAAAATGCATTTTGAGTAGTTTATGGGCCCTAGTTCTCTTTTCAGGGCTTCTCTTTTTAGTAGGCTTATGGGTCCTAGTTCTTTTGTTTTTAAGAATTTTTAATTAATAGTACACTCTCTGTCAAATTCCAGACTAGAAATGTGATTTACAGGTCATTGTATACAATAAATTATTTGCATGGATTATTAATTTTGTTCTCCTCAGATGAGACCTGTGTGGCAAAAATCCTGGGTGTAAGTACACATAATGATAATCAGCACCACCTTCATCGAACAGTGCAACACAGCAAGGTAAGGATTGTTTCAGTGCTTTTCCTTCTAAATCATTAACATCATAAATCTGACAGTAGATTACAGTTCAATTTTGCCTTTAATGGTTAACCCAGTTTCTATAAAATGTATTAGACATTTGTATTGTTTTTTCTTTTTAAAGCTTCTTGCATTGTTAGCTGTATAGAGTACACATGCCTTTTAGTAGTAACCATGACAAAACGGCCTAATATCTATATCTAATGATATTTAATAAAATGTGTTAGCATATTTGAATGTTAGGTTGAGAGGTAGGATTAGGGTGTGAACAATATCTTTGGCTCAGTCTAAAAACAAAGGTAATAGTAAGTCCCCACCATGATAGAAAAGCAAATGCGTATGTGTGTTTTACATAACAGTTGCATTGTCAAAGCTGGTCTGCCAGTATTCATTATCACCCAGTAATTAGCCTCTTCATGAATCTTTGCACTGCTTGCCTATTACTGTCAGAAGCACATGAACTGGCATTTATGCTGAAGGCTAAATACAGCTCACAATTCAGGCTTAGGCACTTTTTATCCCAGACTGAGACAGAATATATCCTCACATAGTGGGATGAAGATTGCCATTGTTCTCTAAAAGATGTATGCCCTGTTGTAAAGACCAGTGCTGCTAGTCACCAGCGTACTATACGTTGTGTTTTGGACCCTGGTCGTTATCTGGGATTGTGGTTTGCTTTTAATTTATGTATTTTTCCCTAATTTGGAAGCTTAATGTTTCTATATGATGATTGGGAGAGTGTTCAGATCAGTGGAATCTCAACACATGGCCAGTAATAAAACAGTGCATGTATGAGGGACAAGTTCAAACACAAAGCCCATCTTGATTATTGCAGTTGATGGCAAATAATGTATGGAAACCTATATTACTATTTTCTACTGACACTATTAAATATTAAAAATGTTTTTGATGAAGCAGCAAATGTGGATAGAACTTTTACATGGTACATAATGTGTTTGTGTCTGTGTTTTGACTATATAATGTGAAATCCCAGAATCATGACTCTTGTGTTTGGGATTGTTAATATTTTTATAGGAAAAGATGGGTTGCTTTCATACATCTATTAGGTAAAAGTGTAGTGCACCATTTTTATCTTTTGCTGTCATTCTTTTTTGGTCAGTTCTGCACAGTAAGCAGGGCATCTACAGAGATTTATTTCTGTTTGAGTTGCGAGTGATTTGGCTGGCTCCAGTGTGAGGCCTATTGTGCTCTTGATGTGCAATATTCATTAAAGCCTCATGTTAATGTCACATTGCTCATTGCCTTGCCACAACAGAACACAAGAAGTAAACTTTGAAAACGTAAGATTTCATAAGATGTTTGGTTATATTTGGTCCAGATGGTGAGTCTAAATTCATGTGCACAGTGGGACCTTTGGGTGTATTTATTTGCAAGTGAGAAAACAGCCACATTGTATTATAATATACAATGTGGCTGTATCAGTTCCTGATCAGTTGTACTATTGGCTAACATGACTGACACATTTTAAGTTGATTCTGGTGGTAGAGCTCTTAAGGAGTACATAAAAATGACTTTTAAGAAATTGAAGCTTTTAGGATCAAAAAGATTTTTTGCATTACAACATTATTTTCATGACAGTTAGGTATTAAAACCTCACTTTCTCAGAGCAAAGCAAATCTCTTTCAAATTACTCTATGAATAGATATATATGAATAGAATGAGTTTAATTTCTCTGCTACAGGAATTAGATTACGTTTTTTTATGCATAATGTAATCCAGACATTGCAATATATATAATTTATATGCAATATATATAATTTATATTTAATAATTCATAGTTATGCAATTCATCTAGAAGATTTAACTTCCTGGATGTGTTTCAGCAAATGTGCATTATTGAATCTGCTATATAGAGTTCAAAAAAGCAAATTCCTTTGTTCAGTTTGTAATCTCTATGATGAAATTGAAACTTTATATGGCCATTTTAGAAGGCCACTGTTCCAAATGCAACACAGTGTCTTTGACACTAGGTAAATGCCTCCATTAGGCTTGATAAGACTGTTTATATGATGTTTATATGATTTAAATTCATAAAGTAATTAGTGATCAAGATGTTTAAAATGTAGTTAGTATGGCTTGTAATGTTCAGTTGTATGTTGCCATTGTTGAGGTGCTTTTTTACATTATGATTTCCAAACTCCTCCAACCTTTTGAGTTTTGAGTCTGCCACTCAAAAACCCTTAGAAATGTGCCATTACAAGAGAGACACCTCTTTTAATAGCAATGACTCCCCTGTGAAGACTTGCATGTCCTTTTTGTGTGTTAGTTCTTTACTCAGGGGAGGAATCACCATAGACATTGACATGGACACATCAGTGGTCAATCAATGTTTTTTCAATAAAAGATTAGGATTTACATTTACAAAATGTTAAGAATGTGTTATTGAAAGTTCTAGGTTTTGGTACCATTTTCGTATCTGTATAAAAAAACAGACAAGGCCAGGACATTAACCCTACTTTTAAGTGTGTAGTCTTTTCTATTTACTTGGCTTAAGTTATTTTAATAATAAAATCATAATAGAAATTTTCATAATAGAAATATTTGATCATTCTAAAGATGTATCTTTGGCTGCACATACAGCCAAGAAAGTATTCTCTAAAACCAGGTAAGAAGCTACCCCACAATGTCCATTACCCCCAGTGTTTAGTGTCATGCTTGGGGGATGGGATAGAAATAAGCCAGTCAGTCAGCATATGGCTGTGAGCTAACTAATAATCTGGGTTTATTTAAAAGTCCTGTACACAGCCAGAGGTCTAGGAGAGAGCCGCAAAAGAGCCACAAGAAAACGACTCCAGTGCTACCCATGGGACTGGATCAGCTTCAATGGCAGAGCGGACAGAGCGTGATGCAAGGCCATGCATCTACCGTTCCACACTCATTGAGTTCTTCCTCTGTGAGCACTCACCACTCGAGGTGCTGTGCTTGCTCCTTACTATGTGCTGGTTGTGGCCAGAGTGTGTCAAGGAAAGCAAGGTCATCTTGCTTAACTCAACCCTTCTTACTCTATATCGTCTAATTCAGAAAAAGATGGCTCGTTTGCTGAAGGATATTGCTACATGTGTTGCCTGTCAGAATGCTTCAGAAGGATCTGTTTCCATGGTAGGTGGACATCTTTCACCAAGTGCTGTATGGGAGGTTAATTCCTAATTACTTTTCATTTATGTGGATAAATTTACAGACAGAGATTACAGTAGAAATCTACAGTTTATTTAGCTACTATTATTCCTGACAGAGAAATCTTATTCAAAAGCCAAAACAATTTATTGCCTATGGAACTGTGATAATTCAATGTTTGTCATAATGGTATACCTGTTTTGTTGGACCTTGTGGTCTCTTCTGACTTGAAGACCACTTAGATTTGAAAATTGAGCAGAAGAAAAATACTTTTAAAAGTGCACTGCAGCATATAACTGCATTTTGGCTTGCGTGGTTATCCTTATTTATGTCTGTATTTATATGGGTTTTTAAAAAGATATCTACATGACACAATTGCTATAAGATAAATCACAGCCTGTCAGAGATCTACTACATCATGACAAGACATTTTCCTTTAAACAATGGCCATAGCTTTCTTCAGAGACACTATATCCTCTTGGCTTTCAATGTATTTTATACATTTCAGTGTCGTTTATCAATCTCAGGAAGTTACAAGCTGTTTGCTGGAAATGACATGTTAAGGAGACGTAAAATTAAAAACTAAAATTAGAAACACCTTGCCCACAGAATATGCCAAATGAGGATAATCCCTTTTTTGGCAGATGTACAAGAGGCATAATTCTTAGGCCTCCCATAGTCCCTCTCCTGTGACCTTAGGGAAGTCACCATTATTTGTTTTCTTTGTTCTCTCTGTTCAGCTAATGTATTGGTAGAACATTTGCTGTGTATTTAGAGGATTCTTTTGTTAAATGGAAGCTTTTTTGAAACTCAATATTAGCTTTGTTGTAAATCTGTGTTGGTTTTACTAGTCAAACTGTATTAATTTCAGCTTTGAACATTTGTATACTAAAAGCTTGTTGGGTATTTAGGTTAGGTAAGTTACTGGCCTTTAATAGCGAGTTGCTTACTTTCTGTTCTACTCGCACCATCAAAATTATACAAATGGTTGAGCTCATGTTGCTATGTCAGGTTATTTGAAATGCTTAAACACAGAAATGTTTGATTGTGGCACAGATTCACAGTGTTTACAGTTTAAAGGAGTAAAATTAGACCAGGCAAAAACTTGTTTGACAAAGTTTGAGCAGTAAATTTTCCTAATTCCCTTGGCAAAGTATGGCATGGCAAAATGTTAGTTTTGAATCTTAGATCTAAAGATTTAAGTGGTGGGTTTAGCATGAGATCTGTACCTGGTGTGTTTGATGTGTTCTTCAGATCCTGCCTGGGTTTAGTGTCACATGACCTGTGTTTGAAATAAACAACCTGAGAAGCCTCTCCGATTACTAACAAGGGCAGCAGATATTTATTTTATATTTATGCTATTTGTTTTGTTGTAGCACAGAACCAAGCAAACACGCACAATGTTGTTCACATTTTCACATTAATGCAACTAAAAAAGTTAATGTTTTCCTGAGAGCAATGTGTTAGCCCAGAGTTACAATTAGCATAGCTCAGGCTAAATTTTTATGGAAAATTTTAGACTATTTTTAGACTTGAAGAGCATTTTCTGTAAAAAACTTAAAACATTTTTCTCTCTGCTCCATAACTGTGTAGTATTGGTTTAAAAAGGCCTGGCTAGAAGTGTTGCAGACTGTCTTAGCACTTTATTATATGCTTTGAGAGCTGCAGAGGGGTCATGCAAGCCAGAAATTGATATGCAGATTTCAGTTTCCAGCAGCATTTTTTATGTAGCCAACATGCACAAAACCTTATAGCAACTGATTTTTAAAATCCTATCACAACTGGGGGTTAGGTGCCTTGCTCAAAGGCATTTCAGTTACTACCTGCCAGTGCAGGAATCGAACAAGCAACCTTCTGATACAGGCCAGACTCACTAACCAGTAGGTCCCAAAATAACCCTAAGACAGCCAAGTTTTTGAGAATAAAAAACTATGACAGAAGAGTAACTCAACAATATGCCAACATTCAGGGTGGGGAAGATTAGAAGGAAGAGCCTTTCACTGGCCAGAAGTACCAGGCAGCAGCTGTCTGTATGATACTTTACAGGTTTCATGTTGAGTATGTTTATGGTCAGGGCATGAAGAGAAAGGCAAAGCAAGACATAATGGTTGTTTTTATATGTGGTATTAACATCTGTCCCAGAATACCAAGTGGTGTACTGAGAAACATTGCCATTTACACCTGGAATAAGCCAGCAAACATGCCCCTTTGGGGCCTGTGTAGGGCCTCTGCGTGCTGCCCCCGTGGGCCCCAATACCGTCGTGAAATGCGGGGCAAATGTGGTGGGACAAACCCTTGTGGGACAGGGCAAAGTGTGGGCAGATTGGGCAAAGTTTGGGCAGACTGGGCAAAGTGTGGGCATACTGTAAGCAAAGTGTGGGCACACTGGGCAAAGCATGGGAAATGTTCTGCATATACAGAAAGCAATAAACACAACTAACAAAACCACAGAACACTTAAAACACATGTAAAAGTAAATTAAAACCCTGTCACGTTAGAGGCAGTGGGGACCCTTTTTGCACATCTAGCCCATTCTTGCTATCCCCTATCCCTCTCCCTTGCATTGTGAAGCCATGTTTTAATGCAGGCCTCCACCTCACGTGCTGTAGCTTGGCAGCATTTTGTCACAGCATCAAAGTAAGAAAAAAACAATTGGATTACAAATGTAGTACTTGAAGTACTGTTAAGACATTTAAACCTCAGAAAGTTGCAGAAACCTGCATTTTGATTAGGGGAACTTGAAATTAGTTGATAAATTGTTGATCAGATGATCACAGTTTTTCATTCTATAGTATGGAATAGTCATTAAGAGCATTAAGAGTCCCTGCTCTTAATGTATATACACTACCTATATATACACTACTGAATACTGATTTTTCCTTTCCCTTTTTATTTTTTTTTTTATTTTTCTCATTTTATGGACTTATCCCATATAAACATTATATACTGTACCTATTACTGCTTTGTAGACCAACAATTTGCGGACAAGGATGTGCCTTATATTTTATGGGCTTGGACTTCCAATTGTAATACATAGTATATTACATAACAGCAATTTAGCTGTCTCTTTTTATCAAAAGCAACTTATAAAACAGATGTTTGGTATTTAATGAAATCAATGTACCATGGCACTGTAGAAGGCTTTCTCCTTACGTTGGCCTTGCTTCTGTAAAAAAAAAAAAAAAAAAATTAAAATTTGAGCTGGCGACCCAACCATGCTGAGTTTCGTGTCAACTTGTTTGTCAAGGTTTGATGCTTCTGTATGCTTCTGCTTTCCTATCTAAGATTAAGATAAGTTAATGCACTTTGGAAATGTTGTTCTGCAATAGTCTTTGGCCTACATGAGGTCTTTACTGAAACTATCAGGCCCTCTATACAGTTAAGATTCTACAGTTAGGTTTCTTCTGTAATATGCCACTAAGTTTGTCTTTTGTATTGCTTATAAAATAAAGATAATAAAATTGTATAATACTTTCTCTTTCACAAATATGAACAAGCAAACAATACAGTCTGGAGAAAGTGAAATATAATAATATAATTATTGGTTACATGTAACAAATACAGTCTTGACAACTACAGTTTGATTACTAGGCACATAGTATGACAATTATTGACAAATTATTTATTTCATAATTAAGTTCAATATATAATTCGTGTTTGATATGTTTAAAGGGCCTTCTCTGGATAACTTTGCTTTAAGTTGTTCATTAAGACATTACTGATGACTCTTACTTGCTGCATGATGTAGCTGTGATTGATCTACCTGCAAATAAGTGCCTGACACTCAGTCAAAAAAATATACTTACAAAATCAAAGATGCTCACTGAGTTGGCTCTCAAAATACGTACTGTTTTCCATTAATGAATAGAACATGTTCTAAAACAATAACCAGGAAAAAATGTATCCTTTTTAAATTTTTTTTTTTTTTTATTAAACTAGCGTTTCTCATGTCATAAACACCACCTACTGCTAAGACAACAACCCCATTATGAAGGTGGAAATATATATTTAGATTAAGTGCTTACTGTGGCTTAATGCATTAGGTCAATGCAAATTAAAAAATTCAGTATACACCTTGTTAATAAAGCAAACTATGCACTGGCAAGCAGAAAAACTGAATATGATCGCAACAAGCAGTTTCACATTAAGCGTTTTCATCTCCTCTGTGGGGTGCATGACAAGCATACACACTACGCTAGTGCACATTTGTGAGAAGCTGCACTGTTCCCTATAGTGCTTATAGCGAAAGAAGGTGGATATACTAAAAGAGACCTTTGTTTAACAAACAAGGTATTCCAATTTGATGTGTTGTAAATGTTTAGTTAGGAAACTGTTAAGAAGTGAATATTTATGCTGGCTTGAGAAAGGCAACACTCTACCTTTCTTTCGCTTTTTTTTTAGTGTATGTGTGAGAGAGTTGCTCAGGCGCCAAATGAGACCACTTAACTTTACTTCAGAGTAATTAACAGACTGAAGTGTGGATGGTAGCAAAATAGGTTGTACATTTACTGAAAAAGGCAGTCCGTTGCCTTTTATATGTGAAAGTGGCTGTTTTTTATTTTGTAATTATAATTGCCTATAGCCTGAGAAAAACGAACTGTTACCTCAGACCGTTAATCTATCTAAAAATTTTATGCAAATAATCTAAAAAGTACATTTATTACAGGATACCTGGCCAAATAAAGGTAACAAACACAAGCCCTGTGTGGGTTTTCTGTGGGCAAGCCCACAGTGGGTTGGCATAAAGGCAGTAGCAAACGTAACCTGCAAAGCAATTTTTCATCTCTATAAAAAGAGAGTGTTGAAAATTATCTGTCAAGAAATACAGGTTGCCAGACTAAACCTTTTTGACAGCTGGTATCACAGCACTAGAGGAGTCATCATCCAGGGATTTGAAGAGTGAGGACAAAAACAGCAATTGAAGCTGTCAGTGTTGTTCTTTCTTGAGCTTTATGGTTCTTTATCATTTTTTATTCTGATATTTGTCACCTAGCAAGCAAATTTAAACATTGAGTTATATTTGGTTTGTCATATTTTTTGGTCAGATTCTTAAGTTCACTTGGCATAAACATATACAGCCATGTTGCACTCATAAATGTGTGTGGTAGGAAGAGCCATCATTTTTAGGTGCTTTAGTTAACCTGTCCAAAGTTTTTAAAAAAAACACAGTTTTTTTAAGCTCCTGATGACTGTAGCATAACAAACAACACATGGGTGCTAGTCACAATTACTGTTATCTAGCTGCGCCAGGTTTTCCCACTAAATTCTGTTGCAGGGCTTTTGATTAATATGTCAGCATGATTTCTCTCTGCTTCCTACTGCTTCTTACCTGTGTGTTTGTTTTTTTTTTAAATCATACAATCTAGGATTTAAGAGTGTATGCTTTGTTCTCTGTGATGTGAGTGTAGTAATAATTTGCTTATTTCTTATACTGCTTATACTGCTATATATTTGATATACTGGAAGTAAAAATAATAGTTAAAAATGATTTCATATCACCCTGAAACCTGGTAAACATTTTAACTAAATCCATGTGTACCATAAATGACAATTTAATTGTAATATTGACAGGTGAACGCACCATGCATGAAGATATTACTTCAGACTTTGCCACTGCAGTATTTATGATGGTCCATTATCCCTATGTATGTTTTATACAGTTCCTTAGAGTCCCAGTGTTTACTGTGGGTGGTCCTAACATTGAGCTTTTGTTTTACCTTTACCACTTTCTCTCCATGCATGCTAAATTATTAATCCACTACTGTTTATGGAGCTGCTGTGCTGTAATTAGTAAACCAAGCTGCAAAGCAATCTGCTTGTTCCTGGAGAGATTCCATTTTCTCCTCCTGCTCTTCTGGATGAGTCGCTAGATGCAGTTACAAGGAGCATTTTATTCCATGTGTAATCAATTTAAACATCCAATCCAAATGAAAATGCTCCATGTAAACACCTTAGTCAGAATAAACTTTTAATCAGTTTATGAGGGGTGAGAACCTTTTCTTAAACCGATTAAACAAAAAAATCCCCCATGTAAACGAGTTAAACTGATTACTTTGCATCTACATCTTTCTGCATCTGCATCCTTCTATTTAAGGAGAGGTCTACAATACTGTGGGAACGGATCAGATTTCATGTGTGAGTTTTATTAGTGTAATAAGTTTATTTTTTGCATGGGAGAGGTTAGCATGACAATAGACTGCCCACTAACTATGAGCAAGCTGGTAAAATATCTGGATCTGGATATCTGGATTACATCCCAACCTCAAGCGTCTTCATTGAGCATTCAGGTTGGATTTTGTAGGAGACACACCGGTACTAAAGTACAACATCCTGTCAAGGTTTTAGTTAACTAAAACTAAAATGAAATTTCTAAACAACCTTAAAACATGAAACTAAACTAAAATAAAAAAACTATGCTCTGTTTCAAAACTAAAATAAGAATAATAAAATATTAATATTATTATTATTATTATTATTATTATTAAAAATATTAATAACAATAATACAAAATGTTTAGTTTTTGTTTTTAATACTTTAACAGGGAATACTTTAAAAACAATATAGCCTATAAAATTGTCCCCAGCCATTTACTGATATGTATGAAAAAGAAACAGAAAATAAAATAATAAAAAAAAAATAAAAACTAATATGTTGATAAACTAAAATCAAAACTAAAATGAAAAAATGAAAACTAAATGCAACTAAATAATTTGAAATTACATAACACCTCATGTATAAAGTTAATTGGTATACTTCAATCGGAATGATTTCGATCAGAATGACACAAAAAGTGTGTCTTTCACACAAGGAACACCCACATATAGTTGGCATCACAGTTTTGCTATAAATGGATTTGTTGTTATTTGTTGTCTTTGGTCATTAAGTTCATGTTAATATTTAAAGACTTAGCTCACCCGAATATACACAAGACATGTAGTTGATGGCTGAGTTTCTGCAGCTGAGTGTTTGTTCGCTCTGTTTATTATGGAGCTTCTCACTGCTGGTGCAAAGCCAAAATAAGGCTTGGCACTGTTTGTGTCCTATGCGGTCCCATAGATATGTCCCTGTTTAACTTGTCCACAGCTCTCTGAAAGCTGACACTAAAGATGTTTCTGCAGCCTTTATTTTGAGATATTCACTGTAACGTGATATTGGTGTTCATGTAAATGCTCTACATTTTAAACATGATAGCTGGAGATTTTACTTAGCTGGAGCCCGTTACGGCATTTTCCCAGCTCTGATCACATTACATTACTTTTTCATTTTATATACTATTACATTGGAACTTAGATTTAACATTTTATAAATTTGTAATCCAACAGTTCCCTCTTTGAGAGTTCTAATAGCTCAAAATACAAATTTAGACACTTGAAGGTTCATTCTTGTAACCTCGTTACAGGCACATAGCATCTGCTCTGTGTTGACTGTGTTGATTGTCTATAGTGGCGAATGGCATGCTGACTCAGAAACAAACATGCAGCTAGGGTCGGTGAAGTTCTTACGGGAAATAGTCTTTTCTGGTTGGAACTGTTATTTTTTCGTGATGGGCATGGGTCATTTGTTGAATGAAACACTTGAGGCTGTGGACGCATAGCTAGTACACCAGTAGGGAAAAAAACAGCAGAATTGCTATTTCCTTGATCCACCGCCAGTTTACCTAACAGGTTTCCGAACCATGAAGAATTGTCTTTAGTCATCTGGTGTAATTTGCTGAAAGATCAAGAATGTCCTGTTGGATTTTGTTCAAGTTCTCTGTTGGATCCATTAACCCGGTGCAGCACCCGGTGCATTACCTTGTGCGAAGCGAGAGTGTTCGTGATGTTACCCAGGGCCAAAGCCGTATCATTGTACAGAATTCGATAAGCTTGACTTGATCAAGGGCCTGTATGACACCATAAGACGGGATTAATGCTTCAAGAGTTCTTGACCACCATGTTTGTGTAGAAGTGTGTCCTGGAATGCAGCCATCTTCTTTGTTCGTGGTAGGAGCTGAAAAAAGTAGATGTGGAGAGCTTGTGGTGGAGTGTGCATTTTCTCTGATTGCTGGTAGAACATAGATGTTAGAATAAATTACAATCTTGTATCTAGGTTTCCTTTTCTTAAATGAATCAAATCTTGTGGCTGTGGATGTTATGTGAAAAGAACACTCGAATACTGGATCCAGGGAGCAAAAGGAAGAGATGGACACAGTGTTGTGTTCTACTTTAGCTCAAGCTTGTTTATTCTTTGTTAGCACCTGATATATATGAAAACAAAACATGGGTGGAATATTCATAACAGTGATGAGCAATTCATCAAGTGTTAACAAATAATAACCCTAATATGGCCATTTGCCTGTTACTTCTGAGAATTCTGTTAGACCAAGTTAGATCTAGGAATGGCAATATCAGGGTCCTTGCTTCCTGTTCTGAATCTTTCTAGATTATCTTGCTATTATCTTTACATTCTTGTGTCCCATATCTCGTATCTTGTGTCTCGTGTCCCGTATCTCGTGTCCCGTATCTCGTGTCTCATTTCCTGCATCCGGGGTTCCTGACTCGTTCCTGTGAGTTTGGTCTTGATTTTGGTCTTGTCGAGTTTATCCGGTTTTTAGTTTCGTTTTGTGCTCCGTGTTTTGGAGAGGTTCTTAGTTCTTGTTGTAATTGCCTGTTCTGTTCTCGTTTTTACCCCCTCTTGGGTTGTTGTTCGTTTATTAATAAAGGAGATTTTTTTCTGTTTAACGCTGTCTGCGTCTGGGTTTGTTTTCCCTTGATACCTGACAGGCAAGGCTTTTCTGTGTCCTTGGCTACTCGGCATCTGACCAGATGCGGACTAGGGGTCCCTTGTCATCTAGCACACTCTCAGGATCATCTATTCCACTATTCCACTGTAAGTTAAAGCTGACTGACAAAACCTTTCAGTGTATTTACTCACAGTTTCTTCTTTCCTTTGCGCACAGTTAGTGATTCTGGACCAGTCTATCTGGGACCCATGATATTCTTTAGAATTTTCAAAACACCTCTTAAATTTAAATCACTTTTACTGGCATGTTGTAGTTCAGAAGAAATAGCAGACTCAAAACTGTTGAATTCAGATTCATTTAGAATTTGTCACATCAGCTGTGTGACTTCTGATAATGACATGTCGTAGAGACGCATTTTGCTGATCAATGCTCTTCTAAATTCAGAAAAATTTGTGCGTGCTGAGGGTAAGCTCTGGGATAGTCTCTCTATATCTTTAGGTCCTAGCGCTTTGGCAACAGTTTGTACTTGGTCAACAGAAGAGTTGGGAGGAACACTTTCAATTCCTTCAGTTCCCTGAGATCTTCTCCTAGCACCACATACCTTCACTGAATCTACAAGCACATCAGTTTCTGATTGCATGGCTACATCTGTTAAGAATGTTACAAACAAAGAAAGCTTGTAAGACAGGATAATTGTTATCAGGCTGACTAACTTCTTCCAACTCAGTTTTTGCTGCATCTTTGTTGCAGTTCAATTTCTTAGTCAAAGAGGATATTCTAGCACAGAGCTCTTTGTTCTGTTCCTCTAGCTCTGAGATACGCTGAGACTGTTGTGTAGCTAGTGTTAAACCAAAAAGCTAGTGTTCTCTGTGGCAGCAGATAATGCCTTTCACATTGTTCTTGCGAATACATGCTCCTAGTACCTTTTACACTCATCTACAGACCAAGTCTTGTCTGGATGGATCTCATATTTCTGAGTTAGTTCTTGTGTAACTTTCTCAGTGACTATTAGGTTCATTTGCACTCCTAACAGTGATTTGAATTCACTATCTGACCACAAAGGAGTCGCAAGACCACCTTTATCAGTTGTGGGGATCAGTCTAGCATTTTTTCTAAACATTTTGTGAGTTTCTTTATCACACAATCAAAACACTACAACTTCTCTGATCAACATAGGGTGCACTTGACACAGATCAACTATTGTTAACCTTCTTTGGCAAAGCAGAGGACAACAGAAATTAGAACCCCCCCCCACCACCACCTCCTTCCACTAGGCTGGCTACGGGCCTGCTGGAAAAATTAACACTCAGTTTAGCTTCTTTGGTTAATACCTTGATAAATATGAACATTTATACACAGTGTAAATTCATGAAACATTAATACCCAAAATCATGCTCATATGCTTTTTCTTTTTATGTGACAGGGAAAAAATGAATGAATTAATTTAACTTGTATCATTTTAATACAGCAACAGTGACAATTAATAGTGACAATGTTTTTAAAATTCAAAAAGGACAAAAGCATCATAAAAGTATCCCATAATCCAATATCCAACTTGTGAACTGTCTGAACCATTTTATAAGTAGTCTAACACTTATGTTGTTATGTTATGTGTTTATTATGTTATGTAAACTCCAATGATGTATAGCTGGAGAAAGAAAACCTTGGGAGAAACCAGGCTCAGCTGGGAGAGCCAGTTCTCCTCTGCAATTTGTAACTTTTTTTGGGTGAAAACAGAGAGCTTATAATACTGATTTATAATTTTTAATTTGATTTAAAAACTGTAGGGTCTGACATTTTGTGAAAATGTCAGGCACTGAGAAATGTTGCAAACAGAGATGGCAACAGAAGCATGAATAAAAATGTACAATCTAACTAAGATGGAGGTAGATAATAGGAAGTTTAATAATGATGTCCATCATATTTCCACTGCTTTTGGGTGATCTGGGTTGTGGCTGTAATCTTCTTAAATTGGCATAAGGATGATCATCTAGCTGACCCAAAAATGGGAGTAGTGTCAGGACGAACTGAAGCTGGGTTGGTCTGTCTCAGGGGTTGCCAATCCCAAATCCCCAGCATCTTGTTTGGATCCTGCTGACAGACTTAATGTGGAACCATTACATCTGTTCTTATAGGAAGTGTCCTCACTTCTGGTTTACCTAGATAATGCAGCCTAATAGTCCCTTAAGGACATGGGTCTTTCATCAATATTTAAACTGGCATAGTGTATCTGCCTCCCAGACAACACTGGGAAGACTGTTCTAGAGTTTGGGCACCAGTAAGAAAATGATCTACCAACTGTGCTTGATTTTGAAATTCTGTTTTATATCAACTGGCTGGAATTTTGAGATTGCAGTGAACTTGAGACTGTAGTGAGAAACTGAGGAGCTAAACCATTAAGGGCCTTGAAGGTAATTTTGAAGAATTTTAAAGTTTATGTGATGCTTGATAGGTAGCCAGTGCAGTGTTAACAGAACTGGGCTAATTTGGTGATACTTGTTCGTTCTCATAACTCTGGCATAAGAACTTTCAATACATACCTTCCACAGAACATGTGCTTTAAACTGAAAATTGTGTCAACACACTGTCACTTCAATCTTGTATGACTTGCTGTTGAACATGTTATTTTATTTTAGTTGCACTTTTCCATAAAAAAGCCTTTCCATAAATCCTTGCATACTAAAACTGAATGTCATCCATTTTGTTTAAAACAATTTAACATGGTGTTTCTCTTAAATGTTTCCCCTGCAGAGTGTGGACACGGTGTGTTCTCTGTATCAGTCCTTCCAAGAATGTTTTGGAGGTCTGATGGAGGGCCAGAGGGAGCCAGCGGGGCCAGAACCTTTGATGCTGAGGCCCTGTCCACGTCATATGTCTGCCACAGAGAGACTATGCAAGGTCATCCAGGAATTAATCGACACAGAGAAATCCTATGTAAAGGTGAGAACTGACTTTGTAATCTGTAATACAAAACAAAGCTCTGTAAGCTCTAATACAAAACAATGATATGTGTAGTAAGCTCTTGAACTCTCTGTATGGTACTTTAACTTGATAAAAAAACTGGTTTACTTATCTAGAACTTTCTAGAATTTCCTTTTGGGCCCTTTTTCAAACATGAATTGTATAAACACTTTCAGTTTGTATTCCACAAAAAAAAGTTGAAATGGTTTGAGGGGTTAGTAAAAATGGCAGAATTGTCATTTTTAGGTGAACCAGCTTTACCAGAAAACACATGAATAGCTGGCAAACTCTTCATTGAGTCCCAGTGGAGCACCAATTAATAATCTCCTCTAGGAGGTGAAGAGAAAACGCCTCCCATCTCATCTGCTTTTTGAATAATACTAAGGCTTGCATATGATTGTATAAACAGTAGAGTGCTGCCAATTTCAACCTTTGGATGTTATGATAAAGTAGGAAAGATGCATAATAAAGTAGGAGAGATTTGTTATTTATGCTTTAATAACAAATGTATGGTTTGGGCTGTTCTGGGCAATTTTATCGAACTTTCTGACTGTTTAGGTTCTTTAAATGGTAGGGTAGGCAATTTAGGAGGGGCTTGCAATAGCAAGCTAGCTTTGAAAGCATGGAATCCCAACCTCCCTTCAGAGCGCTTCCCAAAGCCATGCCTCCTCCAACACATAAACGCATGCATAGTTTGACAGGCAAGCAGGACATCCTATCATTGCATTTAGACCGAAAGCAGTGATAGGACAAGCATTTTATGGTCCTGTGTCTTTCACAGAATATCTATATATTGATATAAATTTTTTCAGATTACTTTAAAAACTGATGGATAAAAATGAGGATGTGAAGAGACTTTTAATCCTCATAATAAAAAATGTTTCAACGTCAAATGTTTCAAAAAAATCACCAACGTTGCCTTTTAGTATTTTTATTATTAATTCATTGTGTATTTTAGTTTTATGTGGGTAGGGGCGAGACAGAATTGTGGAGGTGTGAAAAGTTAATTTAAAGAGATTTTTTTGTACAGGACCTTAACTGCCTGTTTGAAATTTACCTGAAGCCCCTGCAAAAAGAGACGTTTCTCACCCAAGATGAGGTAAGGCCAAACTTTTTGTGTTGTCACATGAAAAGATATCATAAAATATTTACAAAAATGTGAGCAGTTTACTCCTGTGAGATACAGCATATATATATATATATATATCCTGACTAATCTTGGTTTGTCATTGGTTGTGGGTTGTCTTTACTCAAGATGGAGAGTCTATTTGGCAGTCTTCCAGAGATGCTGGACTTCCAAAAGATTTTCCTGCAGACCCTGGAGGAGAAAATTGGTTCCTCTCCCAACTTCAGCATGCTGGAGACCCCTGTGCAGTTCAAGGTAGGCACACCAAATTGCCTTCATTCATGCAGAATGTATTCTAGAATGTATTCTAATATGGCAAGATACAGAAACTAAAGCCTCCCCAGTCCTAAAGACCATTTGTTTAAACTGAACTGCAAACATGGTTTACTAGGCTGTAAACTATATGTATTCTCTAAAGTTGTCATAAACTTTTGTAGGAGACGGTGGGGTGATAAATGTATTAAAAGATATCTAGCCACTTTAAACTATTTCACCATTAAAATAGTTTAAAATATTTCACTAACTATTTCACCATTAAATTATTATAATAATAAAAATAATATTTGATACTTATATTTCCATCAACAACTGTCACTGTTTGAGCAAAATACTACACAAAATAGACCTATGGCAAAAATGTTAGTTATTTACTAGCATTAAAAAGTAGCACATTTTCTAAAATTAAAATAGTCTAAAACTGCGGACAATGTGGTCTATTAAAAAATTCTCAATCTTGACATCACCAAGATTGGATTTGCCATCTTGGTAAATCCAAGATGGCACCGAGTATGGCAGCCGTGTTGCGAGCTCTATCGACACACTACTTTTTTGTTTATTTATCTTGTTTCTTTTGTATGTAACCATGTTGTCTTTCATGTGTGATGTCATTAGTTTAATTGTATATGATAAACAAACATTATTCGATATTGGCTACACTGTCGCTCAAACACGACAACACAGCCCTTTGCCTGGACAGCCCAGCCACGACCTCGGAAACGCACACGGAAAAGAGAGCCAGTGTTCTCGTCAGGCTGAAACACTGTGCCTTCCGACCCCGCTCCCCACCATTCTACTGGCTAATGTACAGTTACTGGACAACAAGCTCTGCGAACTGAGACGAGGGACTGCTGCATTATCTGCCTTACGGAAACCTGGATGTCTGCGGAGGTTCCAGACTCAAGCCATCGAACCCGCGGGGTTCTCCGTGCACCGCATGGACAGGGCGAAAGACCTCTCGGGGAAGAGCAGAGGAGGCGGTGTATGTTTTATGATCAACGACGCTTGGTGTGATCGAAGGAACGTGCACTCAATCAAGTCCTTTTGCTCCCCTGATCTGGAATACCTCATGCTTCTGTGTCGACCGTACTGGCTGCTGAGAGAGTTCACGGCTGTTATCATCACAGCTGTATACATTCCCCCTCAAGCCGACACAGACCAGGCACTCAAAGAACTGTATGGCAGTAGTATAAACGAGCAGGAAACCGCACACCCTGAGGTGCGTTCATTATAACTGGTGACTTTAACAAGGCCAACCTCAGAACAATAACACCAAAATTATTTCAGCATATAACATGCAACACACGAGGAAACTGGATTTTGGATCATTGTTACTCTTCCTTCCGGGATGGCTACAAGTCCCTCCCCCGCCCACCCTTCACTCGGACCACTCCTCCATGCTGCTGCTGCCCGCTTACAGGCAGAAGCTAAAACAGGAAGCACTCGCCCATAGGACAATCCAGTGCTTGTCGGACCAATCGGATTCTATGTCACAGGGCTGTTTTGATCACGTGGACTGGGAAATTTTCTGGTCTGATTCTGATGGCAACATCGAGGTTTACTCGTATACCGTTGCGTGTTTCAATAAGAAGTGCATAAATGACGTTGTGTCAACCAAAACTATCCGGATCTACCCCAACATTAAACCGTGGATAAACAACGACGTTCGCGCAGCCCTGAAAGCGCGGACATCTGCGTTTAATTCTGGATATGTGGAGGAGTACAAATGCACCAGCTATGAGAGACTGATCCGAGACCACATCTGCTCTGTACTACCTGCCTCACTGGACCCACTACAGTTTGCCTATCATGACAACCGCTCTACTGATAATGCCATTGCACTTACCCTACACACTGCTCTCTCCCACCTGGAAAAAAAGAACACTTATGTGAGAATGCTGTTCATGGAATACAGCTCAGCATTCAACACCATAGTGCCCTTAAAGCTTGATACGAAACTACGGGCTCTGGGTCTGAACAGCTCCCTGTGCAGCTGGATCCTGGACTTCCTATCAGGCAGGCGTCAGGTGGTCAGAATGGGCAATAACATCTCCTCCCCGCTGATCCTCAACACTGGAGCCCCTCAGGGCTGCATTCTCAGCTCCCTCCTGTACTCCCTATACACCCACGACTGCGTGGCCACACACAGCTCTAATGTCATTGTGAAATTTGCTGATGACACAACGGTGGTAGGCCTGATCACCGATAACGACGAGACGGCCTACAGAGAAGGCGTGCACGCTCTGACACACTGGTGTCAGGAGAACCACCTCTCACTCAACATCGACAAGACCAAAGAGATTGTTGTGGACTTCAGGAAACAAGAAAAAAGAACACACCCCCATCACCATCAATGGATCACCAGTGGAGCGGGTCAACAGCTTCAAGTTCCTCTGTGTTCATATCACTGAGGACCTCACATGGTCCGCTCACACAGATGCAGTGGTGAAGAAGGCTCACCAGCGCCTCTTCTACCTCAGGCGTCTGAGGAAGTTTGGTATGAACCACGACATCCTCAGATCATTCTACACCTGCACTGTGGAGAGCATTCTATATGGTTGCATCCCAGCCTGGTTCGGGAACTCCAACGCCCTTAACCGCAAGGCCCTGCAGAGGGTGGTGCGAACTGCCAGCTACATCACAGAAGGTGAGCTTCCCTCCCTCCAGGATATTTACAACAGGCGGTGTCTGCTTGTGTGTGGACACACAAGGAGACAAGCAGTCTTTCCTCAAGATGTCCCATTACTCAATGTGAACCGACATAATCTCAACCCACCCTTCTCCATACACTGCACTTTAACTTTAACTACCTCACACATCACATAACAAGGTTTTATTACAAGTTCCTGTTCACTTGGTCTTGTATGCACACTTTACACAATATGTTACTGTGTGTGTGTGTATATATACACATATATGTAAACGCACATATTGTGTGTACAAATGTAAATTGTTACATATGTATATTGTACATATTAAGTACACTAGAACAATGTCCATGTGCATATATTGTATATTGTAAATTTGTAATTTTGTTCACAATTATGTGTATTCTGTCTATTTTGTCACTGTATATACTACATACTGTTATATGTATTTTTTTTGTACTATTACATGTCTGTTTTTTTCTTTTTTACATACTGTTTTGCACTGTCTGGAGCCACACTCAAGATTTTCACTCGCTTCTATACGTGTTGAGGTGATGTGACAATAAACTTGATTTGATTTGATCATCAAAGAATTCTGGGTTGAACAAGTGGTGCTGAGTGGTCTGAGTGAGCTTAGTGGAATATTCAGAAACTGTAGCGAATTACACAAATATAGTCAATTATGATAGACAGAGAGAGTCTCCAGTTTTCAGAATCATTTTAGTGACACTTTCTGCTTTATCATGGAACCATGTTGTTCCCTCAGTTGTGTAAATACTGAATTACTTTGAAGTTGTGCATGGCATGTCTTGCTCCTTTGTATCATACTCCATGTACTTTTCCATGATTCAGCATTCCTGTCTTTTTCATTCCTCTTCCAGAAGCTGCTCTTCTCTCTTGGTGGCTCATTTCTGTATTATGCAGAGCACTTCAAACTTTACAGTGGCTTTTGCGCAAACCACATCAAAGTTCAGAAGGTTCTGGAACGAGGTACAACATAGAATTATTCAGTATTTAATAAAAATTCAGTATTTAATTTTACAATTAGTGCAATAAAAAAAGCGTGTGAGTCTATGTATCTAAAACTTTGGGTCCCTGTAATGGCCCGGGCTGGTAAAGTCACATCTTTTGTAGTATTAATGATTAATGAGTATTAATGATTATTTTTTATTATTATAGAGCATAAATGTTTAACTTAATTTACGTGTGCAACATTAGCCTGGTTTTCCATTTTGGGCAGACTGTCGGTATAAAATGAATGAAGGTTTTAGGTTGCCCTACCCACGTTCAAACAAAAAACTCACCTCCTTTGTTATTGCTCCCAATGCAAAATAAGAACTCAGAGTCTACAGAGCAGCCACAGAAATTGCACTTTAATGGCTTTAAGAAATGGCATGCTCTGTTTAACCTCTGCTGGGTCAGGACATGACACGGTGCACTTGCGCTGCAGATGCAACAACAGGAGTGTATGAAGCCTGCCTGTCAGCAGTGCTTGTAATTACATATTCTCACACACTGCTTCTGTTGTGTTAAAGCCTCCATTCCACAGTGAAAACAACTTTTGTGTTGACTTGTAAATTGCCTGCCAATTGCTCCCTGAAGTTTCAACCCATTTGGGGTGAGGAGTGCTTCAATTAGCGCACTAATAGCTCCTCTTGATTTAAATAAAGCAACTCATTTATCATTACGCGTGATGTAGTGGTACTGTTCAGTGCTCCACACAAATCCTTGCCAAGTTTGAGTGGATAGCACTCCACATTGAGATTGTATTCACTCTTCATGGGATACCCGGTTCTTCTATACCAGTGGATTTCAACCTTTTTGACTTCAAGCCCCCCACCACCACTACCCAATCCAAATTTTCTCTCAATAAAATATTCTAGCACTTGGCACAAAGATTATTTGATTATGAAAATAAACAAACACTAGGAATTTTCTTTATCTTGATTTATTAAGTTGTTTTAGATCAGTTTAATGCCTTGTCTTGTTTTAAATAAATTTAAGTTTTCAGGCCTTCCGTTTGAGGACCCTAGTTGGCCCTAGCTGTGGAACACTGTTCTGTATTCACCTGGTATTGTTCATTGTCCCCCTCCCCCACCCCCCAACCCCCCAACCCCCAACCCCAGCCAAAACAGATCGATCCTTTAAGGAGTTCCTTGATGCAAGAAATCCAACTAAGCAGCACTCAACCACTTTAGAGTCCTACCTGATCAAACCAGTACAAAGAGTGCTGAAATACCCCCTGCTGCTTCGCGAGCTTGTATCTCTAACCAACATGGACAGTGAGGAGCACTACCACCTCAAAGGTACATCACACACTGCTGGGGTTTCTGGGAAGAACGAAACAGTTAGCTCAGTTAGCTAAAATGTAATTAATTTACTTGCCCCAGCATTTCATTTCAAACTCATACAACCTTATTACATTAACCCAAAGACCACAGAATCTGTAAACTTCTCTTTTCCATAAATTGAAAGTACATTGTATCTGGAGGGGTTTGCAGTAACTTTCAGATCTCATTTGCACATGCACATAATCACTCTCCACATCATGTTTTGTTATAAAACATAAACCAGCAGTGTTTGGTCTCATTGACATAAATGCTGGTATGGCATGTGCCAGATTAGAAAATATGCATATACAAATGAGGTTTTTTAGAGCTATTATGAGTCTTACTCATAAGCCCTCAGATGACTACAATAAAATAGCGTAAAAAGGACAAAAAGCACAATGAAATGCCATAAGTGCTATGTTTTTATTGTATGGATCAAGCCGGCATTTTTGAGTAAACTATTTATTTTTTAAAACACAGTCGGCTTAGTATAGATGGTATTGTTTCTTACAGAGGCTTTGAAGGAAATGGAAAAAGTTGCCAGCCACATAAATGAGATGCAGAAGATCTATGAGGACTATGGTGCAGTATTTGATCAGCTGGTAGCAGAACAAAGCAGCACTGAGAAAGAGGTATAGCTGCAAACATAGTCTAAATGCTCCATACACATTTGGGGTAATACCCAGACTCAACACAAAATACCCCTGCTGGACAATTAATTTATCATCTGCCACTCTCTCCACTCTCACAGGTCACAGAGATTTCAATGGGACAGTTCCTCATGCATTCCTCTGTGCTCTGGCTCAACCCATTCCCATCACTACGTCGTATGAAAAAGGATCCTAAGCTAACTGTATTTGGTGGGGCTTTTCTCTTTTCCCATGATAATGTTATATTTTCTTTTGCCAAAAGAAATGTTTTTTATCTTAATATATTAGTTTTTTAGTTTATTTTTAAATAAAGGCCTGAAACTAGTGCGTTCCCATGTTATGCCTCCAAAACATTTTAAAACTCGCCATGCATTTGCCATGCCACACTGGGTTTAAACCATACAAGGAGGCTCCTTATAGCTTCATTAATTTATGTTGAGTTTGCCTTAGATATTTTGGCAACAGTTTTGCAGCCTAAAAGATAAGAATTCTGTCAGTTTACTAAATTAAATTTTCAAATTTGCATGACTTTCATTTGTCTTATTAGTTTTCAAAAGAGCTGTGATACTGCTGTACAGGGAGAACAAGCTGAAAAAAAAGATGGTGAGTTTTGTTTTCACTTTGGATCTAATTATTGTAGCAGTGCCTTAAAGGCATATGTCAACATTATATCATAATGTTCTGTTTTTATTTTTTTCCTGAGGTCCACTTATAATGTTAATCAAGGTTTTGTATACCAAACATAATTCGGTTTTACGTTACAAATTTCCGCAGTCTCTCTGACCTTTAATGATTGCATTCTTGCTGATTGGGTTCAATGTAGTTGCCGCTTACTCGTATTTTAATAACATCCTCTTTATAAAGTCTGTCTTACATTGTGAAAAGCTCACATTTAATGTAAATATGGTTAGTCATGTCTTCATGTATTTATCTTTTTGACATCACAGTCACTCAGTAATGAGTAATTTTGCAGAATAGTTTTAGATTTTTATGGTTTTTAGAATTTATGGAGTGTGTTCTAAAATGTGTACATAGTACATTCAACAGTAAAAACTAAAATTGTTTTTCCATTACATGATCCTTTAAAACAGAAAACAATCTTTCAATATCATATGCATTTGTATGTGTGGCAGCCTACATCAAGATCAGCCCAGGGAGATCAGGATCTGATTAAATTTCGCAGGCTCATTCCCCTGTCAGCACTGCAGGTTAGACTGTGCAGTACTGCAGGTGAGAGACACACTTGGTCTATTCAAACTCATTGAGATGGTAAGAAGAGTTTCTATATGTAAAAATATGTCTCCTTCCTATACTGTGCAGAGACTGATTGTATCTGGGAGTTGATTCACACCAAATCAGAAAAAGAGGGCAGGCCTGAGACAGTGTTCCAGTTGTGTAGCAGGTGGGAATTGCTTATTTCCAAATTAATATACAATTTTTCTTTCATATAGAGCTAACGATTTTTTTCTCACTTGCAGCACCCCAGAGTGCAAAGTCAACATCATCAAGGTGATTCGCTCCATTCTGAGGGAGTTTTTGCGGCGAAACATGTATAGAGCTGAGCAACCTGCTGAAAGAACATGTAAAAAGCAGCTTTATCCCCTTCGGAAAACTTTGCCGGCCTCTGCTAAGCTGGGTCAGTCTGACTTCCCCTTGACATACTAAATGCCATTCACACCAAGAATAATAACTATAAAGATAACAATAACGATATTAGAAAATATTGAAATATCGAAAATAGCTCTTTCTGGTATTTACATGTAAAATTCATAGCAAGCAATCCAGTTGTAGACAGCTCTATTGATTATAACAGAATATATAAAGTTGTGTCCTAGTGATTTGCATGTATTTGAGGATGAGGGAGTAAAATTGTTGTACTGACAAATGTTTTTTGTTTTGAGGCGATCTTAAGCTGACAGACAGTGTTGGCAGGTGACTTGACCAGATGTTTGCATTCTTGAAGATCTTAACATCTGTTTGTGTGTCACAGGTTCTTCTCGAGCCTCTTGGTTCTGCAAACAGCCTTCAAACGACATGTCCCCCTCCGTCAATGACCTGCTGAGGCATGCTCTTCCAGATTCAGACTCAGCAAGTTTAAGCAGTGGGACCACCAGCAGTGCCAGCACTCCTTTGAATCATCCCTCAGATTTAGCAATTCATCAGCTATGGCAGACTGGCCTTAAAGAATCTGATGATGAGGACTGGGAGTACTGTAAGCGGCTGGAGGGTCAAGAATCTCCCAGTGCTATTGAAGCCCAGTTCCACAGGCTTCAGTTGACAGAAGAGGCATCCCAAGCACCTGCTCCCTGTGTGCAGCCAGAGAATAAAGAAGTGGACACTCCAGAAAGGCAGATTTCAGGTTTCTTACAACAAGCTCACGTCTGCGTGGAGAAGGGCAAGCCTGGCACAAGCGGCAAAAGTGTTCTCAGACGAAGCCAGGCCATACTAGTTAATATGCATCAACACAGCCATTCTATAGACAGCCGGACAGAGTCCACAGCAAATAATGTGGACCTTAATTCACTACTAGAGATGGACTTTAGTGTGCAGAGCTTGACTTCTGTTGTCAATGAGGACTGCTTCTATGACAGTGCTACAGAGGCATCAACTACTTTATAGCATCCGTCACCTGATCAACTCAAAACAAAGATTAATGGGGTTTCAACACAAATGCCTGATCTCGTGTGGAGCCACATTTTTCTGTGCAGCCTTTCCAAAGTTAGTGAGCAACCCGGCAATTAATCCTGAGAAATTGTTTTTGCATGTAATGATCAATCACCCTTTGTGCCATAGTATTATTTTTAATATTGATTCATGATTTTGCTTTTTATAAACCTTTTATTTATTTTTTTTATCTTTTTATAGGCAGCCAAGTAGTTGGGTTAAGCCTTTGTGAAATATCATTTTAGCTTCTATTTTAACATCCTTCTAATTTTAACTTCTGCACCGTTGCAAAACGTATCATTAGTAACAACACCTACCACCTATTTTCCTTATGACAGTGGTCAACTGTAAATTTTTAATCAGCATGTAAACTGTATATAAATATGTAATGCCATAAATGTGCTGTTTATCTGCAGTTGCAAATTGCATTTTTAGTGTTCAAAAATGTATGCTGCTTTTATGGCTTATTGTAACAACGATTTTATAATGGCTTCACATTACAAATTAAAACTTCTACGACGTGATTAGGACAAAAATAAAAAAAACAAATGACAGTGTTTACAAACATTTGGCCTCAAGGTATAACGTGACTAAAGGTGTTCCTATAGCTGTTATAGGATTTGTTGGAAAAGTCCAACAAAAAATTAGAAAAGAAAACTGGGGGCCTAAATTGTTTACTTATTCCAAATTTGTAAAGGTGCTTTGATCACAATATTTTAAAACGTTTTCTCATAACGTTTAATCTCTGCATTTTATTTGCCTTGCAGAATACTTGGATGACAAATGAAATGTGCTAACAGTTTTAGCAGTTAAACCCCCTCTAGATTCTACCGTGATTCCACAGACTATTCTAGCACATACATCCATTTTCAGGAGAAAATAAAATCAAAGAAAAAAAATGCTCTTTCGCAATGAATATATCACCACTAGAAGTCTGTTGTCTACTGCTTTAATGGCCACTATTAACATTTCCTTCTGTTGTGCTGTGAAGTTGAGGTTCTTTACTGTTGCTACCCCACTCTCTCTTGGTTTTATGCTTGAGTCTCAATTCCTCTCTGAAGTCATAGTTAATAAGGCCTTGGTTCTCCTGACATAACTTGCTGTAGGTGTCTGCTAGAGCTCTGAATTCAGAAATAGAGAGCTCTGTGGGCCGCAGAGTGGGATCCACATTAGCTCTACGCAGCAACTCTTGTGACAAATCTTGACGCTGTGACTCTGGGAACAACATTCTGCAGGAAAGAAGAGAACAGTCATTATGTGCTGACACTGTGAATTAAAGTGTCAAGAAAGTGATGCTATGTAAAGATTTTCCCAGGCAAGGATAGTGGTGACATGCTGTTATTGTAGCAGATGATGTTACAAATGGTGTACCTCCTCTTCCCCACTGCAATAACTCACTAGCTTTCTTTTAAAAATCCCCTTGTTATTATGGACTTTAGTCAAGAGTACATATAATATTTATTGACAAAAGAAAACAAGACTAATGGACATAGCTACAGACATAACTACAGACAATTCAACGGGCTAAGTCATGTCTAGTTTTCTTCCACTGGAAATTTCTTGGAAGGACATTCAAATATTTATAAATGTTTTTATTTGTTTAAAGATCAACACCAAGGTACATAACAGTACAACTCATTTCCTTATGAACCTCAAATTAAATATACTGTACATCTGTACATAAATACAATGGGTGGAGTGGACAAGAGGTGTTCTGAGTAGTCAATGGAATGGCTGGGAAGTGCTTACTCAAGCCCTCTCTGGCAGAGCTTCCTCCGAAACTGGAAGACATTCCTGACGATCCTCTCGACCAACTTGAAGGGCTGCTGGATCTGGGGCTGAGCCAGCGGAGTGAAGTGCACCACACCCACATCTACCTACGCACACCACGTGTGATGAGAAGCAAACAAACAAACTACAGTGTGACAGTCAAACCTGGAAACCATATTCAAGAGCTACTCCCACTCTAGTGAGCGGGAGCAACAGAATGAAAACTAGAATGATACATGAGCAAAGAGAGGAAGTGCGTTAGGAGAAAAGGAGGTGGGTGAGAATGAATGATGACGCCAGTTCTGGTTGCCACAGTAACACCTGTCTGAAGGACCACCAAACAATGTGATTAGCAAGTCTCTTTTTATACTGTTGCTTGCTAAATGTTATATTCTAGTACAGCAATTTAGAGGATGACCAGAATGATGGGACCAGTTTTGTGATAGAATTAGTCTTGGCTATCATCCTGGCAGAAACGGTTTGATGGCACCAAGCTTCAGCTTGTGTTTCGCCTGGTTTTCTTGTCAACACTAGGTTAATAATAACTGTTGTAATGGTGCCATGGACAGCAGAGCTGTACACCTCTTAACACTATATTTTTCGCACACTGCTAAGGGGCAGCACTTTTCTTTTTTATAAGCAATGAAAGGTAATAATGCACAAAATCTGCACTGCCACTAGCAGACTAGGCTAAAACTGGTTCTCTCATGTAACTATGATAGCAAACAGGGATATTGCTTGCCGACCAGCATCAAGACTGGCTGGAGGGAAGCCCTTCATTTAGCAAGTAAGCTAACAGTTTTCGTTTGTTGTTGTTGTTTCGTTTGTTTCGTTCGTTTTTAATTAGGTTTATTATTTTGAGTAACAGAGGTCATATTTCATTTAAAGAGATCTGGTTTTTGAAATAAAAATATTTAATACAATTATTGTATACTCCTGTATGGTTTCCCCAACCCTCTCTTTATCTCATAAAATAAGTTAAAATGTGACATTCTGTAAATTAGATCTAAAGTTAGCTGGATTGGTTGGGAAGAAAATCATTACAAGCAGGTAGCAGGGGTAGAATAGAACCTGGAAAGAGCGAGATTAAGATTAAGGTCCCTGCAGACCTCAAATGCAATACTTCTTAGCAAGGCACCTCTACCAAAAAGGTTAGCAGCAATAAACCTTGCAGCAATCGTAGGCCTATATAGACATGTTGTTGTTTGATTAAGAGCAACGCTTAAGTAGCGCACATAAGATGTATTAACGCATTAAGTAGCGCACATAAGACTATTTGACAAGATTAAGATATGTCAAACAGGACATAGGCTACACATTTCACAAAGTTATTCCGATTGAAATGTACATGTAAACACCAGATCAGAGTAGATAACCATGTATATCAACAGTCAATCGTTATCCTTCAATCAGAGTGATTTCAATCATAATGAAAAAAGGTGCATGTGTAAAGGTGGCTATATAGTTATAACTCTGTTTAATTGTTTTCTGTTTCTCTGTTACTTGTCTATAGCAATTATTTATAAAAATATGAATGGATTTGTGCCGCACTTTCAGCTGGGGTGCTCAGTGCAAATGTATATTAAATCCAGAAGATTGTGCTGTAGTCATGGGCTTTTTCTTGGAGTCACTTTAAATAAATTAAGAGCTGAAAGGTTTGAAGTCCCAACTGGCATTTAGGGCCACAAACCAACATTACACTAAAGATGACGAATAAGAGAGGTGTAATAACAGGTATCAGAAACTACTGACTCATCTACCTATATTGTTCAGGAGGGCCTCCAACATTAAAAACATTTATTTTTATGTTAAGGTCATCTTTAAACTGCCTAAGTCAGTTGTTGTTAAACAACATTGCGCAAAAAGATTTGTAATTTGTGATGTGATTTGAAAGCAAGTCGGTCATTAACATTATTGACTGCATAGAATCAGTATTTTTTACATTCAATGGTAAGCCAAAAACCAACAAATTAATTCTGGCCTGTAATCAGAATAACCCAATTCCAGCCTAACTTCCCTGTCTTCCCTGATGTTTTTCATGTATTTCTTAAAACTATTTATCTTATTTTTATCTATTTATCTTGGTCACTATATTCAAAGTTTAGCCTCGCAATCTTAAGCAAATAATCTCATTTTGTAGAGATGAAAGTTCATACCCTAAATCCAAAGATGAATTTGGCTGTTGCCTTGCATTTAAATTAATGATAATCTTGGATGTCATTCATATTTATAAAACCATTCTATAACCATTCTTAGAAAGTAACAAACATGCTTTGGGTTATAAACAAACTTATTGTATTACAGTCACATGATACTATCATTGATAACCTACACACATAACATACAATTCTTTAACACTAAAATATTGCCCAAGTCCCCATACACATTTACACCTGTTCATAACATCTAGCATACAAAGGGTGTAACGTTTAGTTTGTCACCTCTATTGGAATTGATCAAATTGAGATTCCCTCAGGTTTATTTGAGCAACCATTATTTCCTTTATGTAACTACCTGTGAACAGTGAAGTCCAGCTGAGAAATGCCTACATTCCAAGAAAATATAGATATATTAATCATCACAGCATTTTCAAAAGACAACCACTCGAAAGTTAATATGTTAGATATTGTTAGAACCACTGTTAGATGAGAAACTGAGAGAGCAGGGAAAGTAACCAGCGATGGCTGGCTGGCACAGAGATTTAAATGCAGGAATAGCTCATCCCATGTTGCACTAACAGCCCAAGGCATCAATGGAAACCAAAGGCACCACTGATGTGCTTCTCAGATATGAAATGCATCCCAAGGAGACTCTCCCATAAGCCTTTAAGACTACATGCTTCTGAGGTGTCCAGATGAAGTCAAGACAGACAGTGAGGAAAAACAAGAGGACTAAACAAACAGGAGTATCCTTAGTTATACTTAAACATTTTAAGAATGCCAGGCCAGTGAAAAGCATTCTTATTTGATTGAACTGCACATCTCTCCTGCACAGCAGAGGGTAATTTGAATTTATCATCATGAATTTAAACAGCCATTTCTGTAGCAGTTGCAATAATACTATTTTGACATCTGCATTACAGACAAACAGCTACAGCAGGGTAATGAAATGACCCCATCAACAGCTGTGAATAACAAATGGATTTGATGCCTAAACAATAAAAAAAGCACACATGGGTAATAACCCATTACCCCACCCCCAAAGAAAGAACAATTTCACCGTCCACTCGAGCCACAGCACATGATAGCTTGAGATAATAAAATCAAAGCACCATGCTTATAATTATTTTCAGCACCTAAGCTGGGAACACATACACTGGGTATGTTACCAGCCCCCTCTACCCATTTTATTTATTTTTAGCTTGAGGTGATAAAATCAAAGCACCATGCTTGTAATTATTATCAGCATCTTCATGTCAGATGGGAGCACATTCGCATACCCTGGGTACGTTACCGACCCCCCCTTACAACGATTACCTACCCCCAATCCCAGCATCAGCACTGAAATATACTAGATGAAGACACAAAACCCAACAGAAAAATAAAAATACATTTTTCTTTCCCACATGCCAGGGCCCAAATTCAGCCCAAAAGCTACAAAAATACATTACTCCTTCGTAAATGGTGGCATTTGGTTTACTCTGTATATGCATAAATGCATGGGGATGGGAAAGGCCATAACAACTAACCCATTTCAAATTTGTGTGCATCACAACAGTTACTTGTTACTTTTGTGGTTGGTAGGTAGATAGACAGACAGCTAGACAGATATGAGACAAGAAGCCCAGTTTGTTTAGTTCTTCTTTGCCCTTTTTGTCATTAAGCCAAGGCCATATAGCCACCCCCTCCCTGCAGTGGTAAAAGAACGGCTAGAGGATGGGAGGAGTGGGGGTGCAGGGGTTTATGGGGCAGCAGCTGTGAGTTCATGCTCCTGCAGAGGGAATGTTTCTGCTCAGTGGCATGTGTTATAGTGATAGTGGAGCATTAACTTCTTATCTTTCACTAAAATACATTTCTATTTACAGAAGGTTAAAGCAACAATAATGAAATATAAACAGTTAGAAAGTAATTAAATATATTCCTAAATTGTGTTTATGCTTTAAAACAAGTGGGAAATATTTACACAAGATAATACAGACTTAAATTCATAAGACATTTGAAGAAGTCTTCATACGCAAATGTGTTTTTTGGGCATATTTTGGGTAACATTTTACAATAAGGTCACATTCAGTAACAGTTAATGCTTTAGTTAACATCAACTAATGATGAAAAAATCCCTGCTGAAATAATAGAAACCATCACAGAATTCTAATGGATATAATGGTTTAATTCCCAAAACACACTACAGAAATAATTTTTTAATGGTTTTAATGGTAAATGGCAGGTGGTCTGTAATGGTTTTGTAGAAACCATTTGTAATGATTTCTATTGTTTTTCAGCTGAAATATTTTTACAGCATTTATTAATCTTTGTTCATGTTTGTTAATATTAATACAATTTTTATTTTTTATGTTAGTTCATTGTGCATTAACTAGGCTGATGTTTAAGTTGTTTAAGTTAATGTTAATTTTAACATTTACTAATCTAAGAGTAATGCATGCTGTGTAAGTATGGTTAATTGCTATAGTTCAACTAAGGCAGTTAACTAATGTTTATAAATGAAATCTTATTGTAAAGTGTTATATTTTGATTAGGAATATGATTTTTGCAGTTTGCATACGTCTAGAAATAGGTGAGTTTGTATTAAAAACGGGTTCTCCAAGCAATATTTAACAAATAAAATATAGCTATTGCAGCTTATACATAGCATTCAAAATATTAAAAAAAAAAGAAGTTTCCTTCTTATTGATGAAAACAGAGGTTGAAGAGAATAATTTCTCTCACAAACAAAACAGGGAAAGTTTACATGACCTGGATTTGAATCAAAACGCTGATCAGATGTGATCGTAGTCGGGTTTAAATCCTAAGCGTTTGTATGGAGAAAATGAACCATATAACAAAGCCCTATGTGCGTTAAGACTTCGGTGACGTAGGCGATCACTCGCGCAGTTCTGAAAACAGCTTCGCTGCTCGATCACTAATGTCGTCTTATACACCGCTGCTGCCGACAACACTGATAACATGAACAGATCGCTAACGCTAGACGTACAGTCGCTTACAATCTGTTTATGTATTTATCTGTGTGTGTATGTGTGTGTGCTTGGAGACCTGACGCGTCATAGCTCGCATTGCACCAGCCGAGGTAAGAACACGATTTCTGCATTCCGCGCTTTATTACAAATAAACATTTCCAACTCCGCTATATTTTAATTTGAATTGTTTATGTTATCGTATTATGAACATGAAAGGTACAGTGTTCAACGCCTTGAACGCTACTTTATCATTTACCTGATTGCATGAAAATCTGAACAGGACTCCAGTTATCAGACATCGCAGCATTTTGTGCATACACTGCAACTCCTCAAATAACTAATTTATAATGCTGGCATGAGACAAAAAAGAAGCCCAGCAGCACTAAAATAAGAACCAAGAACCTGCTTTCTCATCATCCTGTGTGCAAGCTTCTCTTTGTTCCTAGTGTGCTGGGGGAGGAGGACACTGTTAATTCTCTCACTTATTTCTCCCGGCAGTCACCAGTGCTGAAGAGTCTCTACCATCACCACTGAAGCCAAAGAAGAGGGAACTGGGCAAGCCTGGGTGAATGTGGACAGGTTAAGGAGCGTGGCAGGATGGCGTCCACGGGTATGCAGATTTTTGCATTCGTGCTGGCACTGCTTGGCATCCTAGGTGTCACGGTGGCCACATTACTGCCCAACTGGAAGGTGAGCGCAGACGTTGGCTCCAACATCATCACTGCCATCTCGCAGATGCAGGGGCTGTGGATGGACTGCACCTGGTACAGCACAGGCATGTTCAGCTGTACGTTAAAATACTCTGTGCTAGCACTGCCTGCATACTTGCAAACAGCACGCACCACTATGGTGCTTTCATGCGTTCTGGCAGCATTGGGATTGTGTTTAGCCTCTTTGGGATTAAAATGCACTCGCTGGGGTGGGGGACGGCATGCTAAACGCCATGCTGCCATGGCAGCTGGCACCTGCTTTCTGACCTCTGGCTTTCTCTGTCTAGTCCCTGCTTCCTGGTACACCAATGAGGTTATTGTCAGCTTCCTAGATGCCAATGTGCCAGAGAGCAACAAGTTTGAGCCGGGCGGTGCCATCTACGTAGCCTTTGTCTCATCTGGTTTCCTTTTTGTAGGTGGATCTATTTTCTGTCTGTCCTGCTCGGTTAAGCGTCACGGCCCCCAGGATTTGATTCTGCTTTCTCCAGATAAACTCCTCTTGCAGCAACAACAGCAACTGCTGCAACAACAGCAGCAACAAGACCAGCTGCAACACCAGTACTGTTCTCTCTCACCCCTGGATAACAAGACTGGATACAGCGTACAGGACTACGTATAGGGGAAAACACTTAAGGAGCCAGACAAGTGCAATGCAATGCCACTTGATCCCTTGCTCTCTTGATTATGAGATGAAAAGGCAAAAGGGACCATGGCTTTGAAGCCTTTCTTTCCCCACTTTTTTAATATCAGCAAGCACAAAAAACTGGAGGTATTCCCCTAAGCAACATCTTGGAACAAACATATTGTGAATACTGAAAGGTGAATGGGAGGAACACTGCAGTAGCAACAGCTAAAGCTCTGTGATAGACTGACAAAGATAGGAAGACAACGATTAAATGTGCATATCCAACATCATAGTAAATCTAATTAAATTGTTGTCCTGGGAATGGATTAACTACAAGAGAATGTTTCTACTACTTAAAATCCGCCACCCCAAAGATTAGAACTCAGAAACAATCGTTTAGCTGCTAACAATCTTTTGGCAACTTATGTTCAAAATAACATGGCAATATGTCTCTAAAGAGGCGACAGTATGAAAGATCCTGTATTTAGGTGATTTTTGTTTTTCTTATGAGTAATGGTTGTGTTAATGAAACCATCTTATTTTAGTAGCTAATAGGATGATTGATATTTTGCCTAAGCATGCTTTTTGAAGCCTGTGCATAATGCAGTGGAATGCCTGGTGTAAACTGAATTGTAGCCATATAGCCTGTGCCTAAAGAGCTGTAGTATTAAATCGCTGAAGCTGTTTAGAGAGAAGTGGGGGAGAGAGTGAATAGGGGTTCCTGGGTCAGGCATATATGGGAAATCCATAGTGGCTGAGAGGAGACTGCCCTGTTTTCTTTCAAGTCGATAATGTGATTTTGTGCTGTTAAACACTTTTTTCAACACATTTTGCCCCAATCAATAACAAGCTGCCTTAGCATGTGTGCATTTCAGTCATGTTGCTTCTCACTGCCATGGAAACAGTATTCTACACCCAAATATGTGTATTGACTAGGGGTTGTAAGTCTCTGTGCAGATGGAGGAAAACACAGTGATCCTCTCTGTACTGAGCTGTCTTACAATGAGCTGGAGAGTGTCATCACTCCAGCCAACAGCAGAGGTTGGTGTCTAGAGACAAAACTTTTTATGACAAACTTTCTTAAATGGGGTGGCCTGTCTTTACCCTGCTTCCAGAACCATATCTATATTTTGGGTTTTAAACCCAGGACACACCAAGCCTAGGGTCGGCCAGTGTTGAGCCATTTTTGAACATTGGCCAGCCTAGTTTTTCTGTGTTCCATACTTTTAGCTGTAGTCAGCCCTCGTCTGTGGATTCAGCATGTTGAATCATGGGTCACATGAGAGATCAATCTGGCTCTCCAGATTCTATTTCTGTACAGTATATGAACTATATATGAGTAGTTATATGTACAAATTTAAGAGTATAGTATACATATGTATACTAAATATATAGTATGCTATACATGTTTTAACTACATGCAACATATTTGCCACTTGCTGGTATGTGAGAGATTCCTCTCACGCAGGCACAGAACCCACATGCTTGTTGTGACTTAGGTTTTTTGGAGTGTTTAAGTGCAGCTCTTTTGCCCAGACATACAGTCATGTGAAAAAATTAGGACACCCTGTGAAAGCATGTGTATTTTGTAACTAAACAATTAAAACTGAACAAAAG
Organism: Chromobotia macracanthus; assembly: GCA_036877525.1. Classification (NCBI taxonomy): domain Eukaryota; kingdom Metazoa; phylum Chordata; class Actinopteri; order Cypriniformes; family Botiidae; genus Chromobotia; species Chromobotia macracanthus. Next base: position 158,438 of record JAZGTH010000148.1, read on the forward strand.
TCTTTAAGATCTTCTGTAAATGTAATTCTACAAAAATGCCTATTTTAACTGAGGAAAAAGATAGGACACCCTAGCCCCTAATAGCTAGTGTTACCTCCTTTGGCTGAAATAACTGCAGTGAGACGCTTCTTGTAGCCATCAACCAGTCTCTGACATCGGTCTGAGGAAATTTTACCCCACTCCTCAATGCAAATTTTTTCAGCTATGAGATGTTTGAGGAGTTTCTTGCATGTACAGCCTTTTCAGCCAGTCTTTGGTTGATTTACTAGTATGTTTTGGGTCATTGTCATGTTGCGTGGTCCAGTTCCGCTTCAGCTTTAATTTTCTAACAGATGGTCTCACATGTTCTTCAAGCACCTTCAGATACACAGTAGAATTCATGGTGGACTCTATGATGGTGAGCTGACCAGGTTCTGCTGCAGCAAAGCAACCCCAAACCATGACACTTCCACCTCCATGTTTCACAGGTGGTATGAGGTTCTTTTCCTGGAATGCTGTCTTTGGTTTACGCCAAACATGTGCTCTGCTCTGGTGTCAAATAATTCAATTTTGGACTCATCTGTCCAAAGAACATTATTCCAGAAGTCCTGGTCTTTGTCAACATTCTCTCTGGCAAATGGCAAATGCAAACATGTCACAAACACACAGGCTTTCATAGGGTGTCCTAATTTTTCACATGACTGTAGCTGACTTAGGGTCTCTACTAATTCTCTGACATCTGTTTGGTGTGTCCTGGGATTTAGAGACATAAATAACATTTCAAAACAAAATTATGTTTCAGCAACTGGCAGCATATTCATGGCAGAGAGAGTGACATCTGATGAGACTACAATCTGGTAATGTCCCATCTCATAGGAAAACTCACAGACCTGTACCAGATGACAATCTCCAATTTTGAGTAATTAACTACAAGTTTGTCTGTGTGTATATGCTGACATTGCCACATACACTGTAAAAAAAACTTTGCTGCCTTAATTTTTTAAGTTTAATCACCTTTGGCTATACAAGTAATTTCAACTTAGTATTTTAAATCCTGACTGGTATAACTTAAAATAGGTTAAGCAATTTTTTTCAACTACACACAAGTAAAGATTACAAAAAGTAAGTTAAAATGACTTGTGCAACCAAATTGATTAAACATAAAAATTTAAGGCAAAGTTTTTTGTACAGTGTAGACGTTGTCTTAAAGGAATATCTTAGGTTATTTCACCATACTTTTTATGGACAGATTCTATGGCATGCTGTTGATTACCACAAAATTTTCAAAACAAACAGGAAACGCCTTGTCTGCTAGGTGTCTATTGGTAGTACTGTAAATCCATTCATTTTTACAAGAACATCTTTGGTAACTGACAGTGCACCACACAACTATGGAAATTGAAATTGTTGTTCATAGCATATCGACAGCATGCCACACACTGTGGCTAAAGATGTTAATGTGCCTTTAAGTAATTCCACATTGTCATACTCAAACAATCTCAGTGTTTGCCAGCCCTCTCTCCCTAAGCACTCATGGATGCTGCCTTACATTGCAGAATAATTGCATGTAATGTGCAAATTTACCAATGCATGTACACACAAACACCTTCTCACAAGCATGTATGCAACATTAAACATTCCCCTGCCTGCACCCTAGTGTCAGGAGTCGAGTAAGTGTGTTTGGATGTGGTCATGCATTCTACCCTTCAGTAGGGAGGAATGCAATTTCAGTTTTCTGCTCTGGCAAAAGAGCTTTGGCAGTGATGAATGGCACAGCACATTCTTCCTCTCAGGCAGATTCTCACAGGCAAGCAGGATGGCTGTGCCTAACACGCCCCCTGCAGGCAGCAGTGGGCACGCTGAGATGGCACAGCTGGCATTGTACTGTTCCACTAGGTCAGATTGTGCCCTTCTCAGCAGACCATGCCAGTTCCTGGACAATAATGACTGCCCATGCACCATTACTGAATGCAATAACCACTCTACTCCATCCCTCTAAAAGTAACAATGCACTGAAATGTTGTGAATGTGCCAAATCCATAACAAATGTCTGTACAGGTATTCTGTTCCGTTTACATAATTGCAAAATTACGTAAATGCTTTAAAAGACTGCTATTTGTTTTTAGTAGATAATACATAAAGATTTATTGTACATTGTGCATGCATACTTTCAGGATTTCCCCCTTTAGGATCATAAACTGATCAGGTTCACCATGGCAGGCTAGAAAGACTATTTCTAGAGTATTTAAAATTGTGCTTTTGGTTCAGTTCTGCAAAGTAGTATCCATCAATTATTTATGGGGAATAATTTCTTATTTATTAATAAGAATTAATAATTAATTAATAATTAATCATCGTATTAATTTACTGAGCACTGTTCAACACTCACACGTTCATAGAAAATCTTCTTTATAAGAAGACAAACATTTACACCTTTAATTGTGTACCCTTATTTCAAAGCAATTTATTTTTTGTTAGCTGAAACAATTTAAAAATGTATTACACTAAATAAGGATGATTATCTGGAGATAGTATTACAATGTGTCAAAGAGATGTTTTGGTAATTGTTAAGACAAACGATTAATATATTATTATGGTGCAGTTTGTTCATTAGCACGCCAGAATAAAATGAGTTTCATATGACCCAGACCAAAAAGATCAGCCCTTGTTTTGGCTCAGTGGACAATTAATGATTTCTGATTGGATAAATGCAGCTTATTTTTTGGTGGATGCATCTGCACTTCTTAATTTTTCACACTATACTACTGTTCACATGTTTCTGTACTGATGTTTCAGTGTGCTTGTGCAAGTAGTTTTATTTTAATTAATAAAAACTGATGGAAGCATAATGGTCTTATAAAGGTCTTATATAATTAATTTGCCCTGTTTTGTTAATATGAAGAGAACACTTTAAATGCTGTACAGGTTTTGTATGCGCGTTCATAATTCCCTTCACGGTGCCTAGATTATTTTAGATGTAGAAAATACTGACATAATATCAGAATTTATTAGTTTCCTAGAAAGCCACATGAAAAAGGAGGAGTATTGAGGAGAGATGTTATCTTCATCTGTATTTATGAGTGTCAACATAAAGACATGTATCCATCCAATAAATGACTGAGGGAAAAGTAACAACAACAGGTTTTGTCCTATAGGTTGTGTAATAGCATTGTTGATCTCACTGCAGTATGTTGGATGTTGATAAAGTGTGTTCTGTGTGCTGTTCTATAAGCTGCAAGCAGTCTCACAAAAGTTCTTATTTTTCCATATTTTTGCAAGTAAAACGAGCATTAAGAGGTTTAAAAGTTTATCAAAACTTTATCAGCATTGTCAAGTTTATCAATACTATTGATGCTTATGATGATTTTCATTATGAACGTGGTACAATAATGAGTTTTGGTAAATAATGGTGCTGAAAATAATTTTCAAGCTAAATATAACTTCTAATCTTCTTTTAATTTTGAGGTAAAATATGCTTCACAACATATAATTTGATTTCATGCAGTGATCATGACACAATGTAATGTAATATAGTTCATTTCAATGCAAGACCTTCATGGTAGATTTTTGACCACCACATTATCCTCAGTTCTGTTCACCTGAATGCTATATTATTATGGTCCATTACATCCATGTTAACAAAAAGAATTTTAAACAAACATTCACGTAACCTTGATTGTATGAAATGTCAATGTTTGGATGTTACATTATAAACATGTTTTGTGTTTACTGCAAATAACCTAAATGACTTCAAGCTGTTCATAACTGAAAATTATAAAAACTACAAACTACCCACACAAGAGAATAATTAATCGATCAAATAAATATGTGAAAGGTAGGTAGATAATAATTAAAACCTAACGTTAAAATTGGTAAAGATACTAATGATCTGGTCAAAATCAGGTTTTTAGGTTCAATGAAGTAACTTTCCTTTACTTCCAACACATTATTTGACTGTTTATTAAAACAGAGCACACTCTTTATACCAAATTTGACCCCATTAAATTGTGTTATTGTATTAAATTGTAATTATATAGAGGGCTTTTAAATGACACACGTTCTCATGTTAAGCATGCTCCACAAGACAGAAAAAATAGTATATTGTATGATTTTGTAGTAATAGTATATTACATGATTTTCAGTGCAATTTAGGGCTGTACTCTAAATACAGCAAATGAACTACTGCTAATTAACAGCTGCACAGTATTCAGGTCTCTAATCCAGTTAATTTGACATGAGCACTACAGAAGGCAACTAATTCTCAGATGTATATTCTCCCTAAACCTTCAATAAATCCTATTAACTTGTCTGTTCACATGGACAATGTTCACTACACCAATTTACCCCTACTTCTCCGAGATTCACCCCTACTGAGATGCCTCCTTGGCTAACAATAAAACCACTTGTCATGCAAGTCATGCATAATGGGCTAACATTAAAAAGAATGTCCAACAAGAAAAATATAAAATAAACAAGATTTAATTTTATTCATTGGCAGTTGAATGTATGAATATATCCTGAAGGTAATTGTTTCATACCAGAATGAAATCAAACTTCAATATAAACCCACAGAAAATTATGGGGGCCTACTACCCTCTGGAATAACCCTTGTGACACATTGATTAAAACATGGTTGAAACATCAGCCAAAACCTCTTGGGGATGTGGGACAATATATGTGCCAAATTTAATGCAAAAATCTAAACTGAACAAACCCCTAACCCACATAACAATGTTGTCCCAACATCAAATCCTTAAATACAGACACCAGTGAACTTGCATAAACATTACACATCTGGGATTCAGGGCTGCAGGCTAAATGTTACTCTTTAATTTCAAGTTACTCAACCAAAAAGTAATTTGTTTTTTAAATTATCCTCAATTAAAAAAAAAGAAATAAAATAGATGCAGAATGATAGTGTCATAACATATCCTTCAGACATTTTACAAAGTTACTAAATTTTACATTATGAAGAAACATATAGGCCTTTATCTCATGAGTACCTCTACTGTGCATCATCACTCATGCAAAAGCATCTAAAACAGATGTTTCAATACCTACTACAACCCTAAGAAGCAACATGCTTTTTTTACTTTCTTTTCGTCATAATTTCCAAGCACTCCAGCTAAATAAAAATTTACAGACAAGGGAACTCATACCAAATGCCCTACAGGCATCATTACATAATAGGCGTTGCTGTCTCTGATTCTCTGATTGATCTAAGACAGCATTTACTCTGTGCTCTACTAATGAGCTAACACCCACATCTTTCCACAAGAGAAGTCAGATGCAGAGAAATACCCAAGTCTAAATGGCAGAATAAAGAGACAAAAGACTTACATCCGGTTTTGGAACAAAAGCTCGTCCTGGAATGATGAAACAGTTTTTGACAGTGCAGAGATATTGTGCCATAACTGAGAGACGGCTACGCTGGTGGCTTCCTGTGCAGGCTGTTAACCTCTAGAAAAAAAAAGAGTGAGTAAAGGCATGGAGTGCTTCTCAGAAAATGATGCAAGTTGTGACATGCATTCAACAAAATAACTGAGGACTATTTCAAAGTAATTCTGTAAGCAGCACACTTCCTGCTGCCAGTTGGTGGCACTATGGCTAATTCACAATAGCCCCAGTTGTGATCAGCCCACAACACCAAACATATTCCACAAGTTTGATGTAAACCACTCAATGCACTCAGAAGGTATGAGACACTTTCTGTTCCCTTTTCTGCCAGTAATTCGTTTCCTTGCTGTGGCAAAAAGCATTTGAGATATCAACAATCTGTTCACAAATTATTATCTTCAATATCTCTTCTTTTTTCTGAACAAGCAGCAAGCGACTTGGGTAAATTTAAAAGGACTCTTCTAAACTATGTTCTAAGTGACATATTTCCTTCTGCCAGTTGGTGATGCTATGACTGTGACTCACAATAGCCACATCAATGTCATCAGTCCCCAGGACCAAACATACAGCTCAAGTTTGAAAATATTAAATTCACACAGAAGATATAAGCCACTTCCTGTTTTTTTGCCATTAATTTATTGCCTTGCCATGGCAACACCTTTCGAGATCCCATCGCAATTTACCATTTTCAGTGTCTTGACATAATATTTGCTAAATTTGATGACAAAAATATTCAGAGCCTGGAAGTGTCAGAAAATCCACATTCAATACAAAATGGTAGACTTTCTGTTGGCCAGAACTAATGTAACTTTGAAAGTTGTCTGGCTAATAAGTACAATACAATACAATTGTTGTAACAATACAACAATACAAGTTTGGTGACTGTAGATAAATCTAACCCTCATAATTTTAGCCCAAAGGGGCGCTAGAGAGACCCCGACCATGCCCATTATTAGCAACTGCATGTTGTCCTTCTCAAAATGTGAAAAAGCTGATAAACAATTATATCTCACTTAATACTGATCAGTGTTCTGCATTTGCTGCATTAATTTCTTCTCAAAACCAGATACCTGAAGACGGACACTAGCGAAACTAATTTTCAGTTTATTCAGTGAAGAAAATTGGTTTCCTCACAAATCTCTATTTTCCAATGATACACAGTTTTGGAAAGTACAAAGACATAAACTTGAAGGACTAAATGAATAAAGTTAGTGCAGGATTGCAATGTCATCAAACATATTCCTCAAATTTACTTTCTGAAGTATGGAGTGTTTTTAAGAATCATCACTCTCGTATAATTTTTATTTAGAGCAGATGTTTCAACAAGTACAGGCGGAAAAAAAACCTATGGAGCAGCATGCTGCTTAAAATAAAGTAAGTCTGACTGGACAGGCCAACTTTCTGAATTAAACACATGTAAATGTGGGTAAAGGGTTCTAACACAACCTCTCTGACAACAGAATGTTGTCAAAATATGCAACAAACTGTTGCAGTTTAGTTTGATTTAAATTTTCCTCTTGTTAAAAAAATGTAATCCCTTTAAACAAAATTAAAGTAGAAAACATAAGGGCTAGTATTAGTGAATGACTGATCAATTTATGTAGCAAAGGTACTGGTTGTTGACCACAGTTGGCCAGCTTGCAATGTGTAATTTTTGGATCTGATTCTCCAAAAAAAAAACAACACTTACTTCGGCCACCTCCTTCTGGAAGGTCAGTGTGAGCCTTGTACGTCCAAACATAAAGGGGCCACTTCTGTTGGACATCTGCTCAAGCCACTTTATAATGAGAGGGGTCGACACACTAAAGGGCAGGTTTCCAATTATATGCAAATTGGGTGGTACTGAAAAACACAATGCCATACACTAAGGAACCTGTCATATTTATATTTAATAAACACCCAAGCAAATTACAATGCAGTGTACTAGCACAATACAGTGTACGATAATATTAAATTTTTAAGTTAGGCCTATATCATAAAAAGAAGCTTCTAAGAACAGAAAATACAAAATGAATTCAAAACATAATCAGTAACAAATTAGTCAATAGATAACCAGATGAAGAATCACTAAATAATACTGTACATAGGCATACATGCACATAAGACAATGAGTAAAGGTTGTGCAAGTGTTTTTACATGCATGTGTTTGTGTATGAGACTTTTTGGGTGTAATGCTTGTTTAGGCTTTTCAGCAGCTGTGTAACAGAAATAGGGTATTAAACTAAATTCTTGCAGAAATTGGCAGTCAATAAAAAGACTTAAGCAAAGGTGTTAAGAGAACTTATGGAGGAAAGCAAGTTAAGCAGCCAGTACTTTGCATGAATTTGGCACACTTTGGTGTCCCATGATTTTTAGTATTGGAGGCACAAATCTTTGGAGGCCATTTAGACTTAACCTAGCCATTAAATCAATTCACCTTGAATTTTTTACTTTTTTTTACAAATAGGGACTCCTTAGCTACAGTGGCGAAGTTGCAGAAGAGGCTCATCATTGACATTATTTTGGACATTGCCAAAATATAAGACTTAATCTAGCATGAAAAAGAATCTAGTTTTAAATTGTTCCTCCTGAACAATTAAAATCATACAACAGTACTTAATACGGTAAATTAATTTCATTTAATTGTGTTCCTGTAGCTCATCTTGTGCAGCTTTGCATTAGCAGGACAAAGGTTGTGGGTTTGATTCATTCAAGGGATCACAATTTGAATGCACTGTAAGTTCATTCAAGTTTTACATTGGATAAAAGTGTCTGCCAAATGCATAAATGTATATGTAAGTACAAAAAATAAAATATAATTTTATACAACTCATTTTTATAGGCATGTTAGGGGCTCATATAAAGGAATTCACTACAGTGGTATTTTACCCTCACTTAAAATATCAGTTGCTTTTTGTCTAATTACTTTTTTTTAGCAAATATTGAGGGTTTGATTACCAGGAACACATGATTATACATTGATAAACTGATACATTGATAAATTGTATACCCTGTATGCACTGTAAGTTGGGTGTATGCATAAATGTAAAGGTAAGGTTCTTATTTAAAGAACTGTATTTGTGATTTCTTGCAATGTTTACCGTCTTTCCATGTCTTGACTATGTGGGGTGGGAACGCTCTGTCCAGTCTGTATGTGAGAATATCTCCCTGTGCTATCCTCATTCTCCCAGGGGCAGCCTCTGACAAAAGCTGAACAACATAAGAATTCCCAAAAGAACTTCACTACACATGTTAAATGAGTTAAAACACAAATAACTGACCATGGGGAACAAACTATTTACTGAAAAAAATATCCCCAACCAGAGCCATAGAAAGACATCAATTAAGTTCATGCCAGTGGACCACTTTTTTCATAGCAAAGGCAGATCATGAAGCATCATATTTACTGGAAGTTAGCTCTAGATGCTATCAGTGCAGAGTTGCAGCAGAACAGACGATTTGTAGTGAGCTTTTAAAAAGTTTACATTTAAAGCACTCTGGTGGAATATTCCTCAATAAATTCGTAGATTTAAGGGATTATATTATTATAACAGATTAGGCTAGGAGAGGCTACTGGGTAAATTAGCACCACATAAGAAACCACAAACAGTCTATTAATTTTAAATTCTGTTCTTGTAATGCAGTTTCATCCATTGTTGTATAATTAGAGATATATGCCATTCAATTATTTAGGAATTCAATCTTAATCATTTGCTGTAAATAAGTGCATAGCGAAATACATAAAACATATACTTATACATTAAGTACACTTAAACAAGTACTTGTATATCTGTATATATTTACAATGGCATTTGTACATAGATAAAACAATAATAAAGCAAGGCCCACAATTAAATTGGAAAACCGAATGAAATAAAATGGAATAGATGAATATAAAATGAAAAACAATGAAATAAATGAAATAAAACATCATCATTGATGTAACTACATATAAAGAATACATACACAGTGTGTTATGTAAATATTGTAAATCAAAGCGTTTATTGACTAATAATTAATTACTGCAGTTCTTCCTGTCCAACTCAATATACTCTAATGGGCTGCAAAGAACTTCCTGTAACTTTCTGAAGTCTACATGAATCATGTGTCAATCAAGCATTCTGAACTTCCCTTGTTGCAACTCTCTATTTCTATGGCTCTGCCCCTAAAAAATTTTATTCAATTCAACTTTATTTGTATAGCGCTTTTACAATGTGGCATTGTCTCAAAGCCACTTTACATGGAGGAAAAAGGAAAAAAACAAGGAAATATATACATATTATACATTTATATAAATATAAAAAATGAGTAGCACTTTCAAAAATGTCCTAAAGATCACGTGATCAATACCCAGTAATATCAATGAAATAAAGATATTTTAATTCTATGGCCATTATGTTGAGATTACACGGCTAGCCGAAGATGTCTTTCTTGTCCTCTGCACACTTATTATAAGACTTTCATTGACAACAATTACATGCATATATGAAAATGTTTGCTTTTTGTGTATAAAAAAAAATAGAGCTCCTTAATGGATTAGGCAGGACATTGCTGGTAGCTGGTAATGTACGCATAAATTTAAAAGCAAACCTGCAATCCTGGAATAAAGCGCATATCCTTCTCCACCACTAATAAATCTGCTGCACCAGCTTTTAGAATAGACCTGGTGAGACCCCCAGGTCCAGGTCCAACTTCACACACATGCATGTCCTTCAAGTTTCCTGCCTGCCGGACAATCTTATCTGAAAGTGATAATGAAACAAAGTTAAATTTTCCTTTTATAATATCCAGCAGTGTACAACTTGATTGAAATGTATTATTGATAAATTAAAGCAAGCCGTTGTTTGACTCACCTGTGAGTTTCATATCCAAAAGGAAGTTCTGGGAAAGCTGTTTCTCTGCTCTTAGATTATACAGTTTAATGATCTCACCGATGGTGGGTAAAGGAGGTAATCGATAAGTGGCCATTTTCTGAGAGGCTGCCATCTTCATTTACATTCACTCTTTAAAGAGAGGAGCCAAAAATGCAAGACCACTAATGAAAATGTTTCTGTTTTACATTATTTTCCATTTTTAAAATAGCATTTAACAACACTTAAACATCACAAAATTGGTTACACAGAGGTCATTTTAATGTTTGGTTACATAATAACAGAGATAAGCAGTATTTTCATTTTTAGTTTATTTTTTAAACCAATTTTTAATCTTATAGATTTATTTCAATGCATATAGAATACTGTTTAAAAAAATTAAAATTGTGCCAACATATTAATTTCTGGGTTTTTTTTTTAATTAACGGTTTAGAGCAAATAATAAGAGCCAAAGCCAAAAGAGGCTAGAACAGATGGGGATTCATTCAATACTGTTTTAAAAACACCTCAGGGTGACGCCTCAAGAAAATGGAGAATAAAATGCCAAGAAAACATTTTTGCCAATTCTAGGCAAAGGGTGACTACATTGAAGATCTTAGAATATAACCTACTTTAAATTGTTTAGAATTACCTCAATTTTATTTATTTAGAATTACTCGGTACATACATATGCACATATAATGTATATATAAATGTTATAGTTATAATGAAATTATAATGTTTAACTGACACCAAGTGTTTCATATTCAAACCTGCAGTTAGTTACATGCAAACTGTCGCTGTCGTGGATGAAATCGACTACTCTGCTGTGGCTTAATACTGCTTGGCGAAGTAGTGAATAACAGGGACAACTGCGCGGCTTTTCTATAAGGTTCTTCACCAAGAACAGTTTATCTTTACCTTAATGCAAGACTTAAAGGTAAACAATATCGTCCTTGAATAAAACAAACTCTTTTTAAAAAAGCTTTCATATGCCACAAAAGAAAACACGTTTTACTCACCAGAGCTTTTCCTGTTGTGGAGGCAGTTACCCTGATGATACATTTTATTCCTCCAATGGGTTGTCTCGAATGAGAATGATAGCCAATCACATATATATACGGGAGGGGCTTCCGTTGCCCTTGAAAACAGCTGCAGTCCTAAGCTTTTCAAATAGCGAGCTGGTCTTCCACCTAGTGAGCGGAAGAATACCTCCGCTTGCACTTCCAATATAAAAAAAATAATAAAAGTCAGTTTTAAAATGGGACTGAACCATGTTCTTTGCGTTGCAAGCGTCTTACTGTACAAATTGAGCTGAAGTCGTCCATTTTCGTTTCAAAAAATAAAAGTATGCCGACCACCCTTGCAGCTTCATACCGAAAGTCAGCTTTATCTTAAAAGTTTTCAGTTGGAAAGTTTTTGTGGTATTGCAAAGTGACTTAAGACTTAACATTGTGCTGAATGTTGTGAGAATTTTGCTATCTTGTGACAGCTCTACACGGGAATGTAGTAGAGACTTTGGGGTGGGCTCATATTGTTCAGCTTTGCAAACACCAATAAATGGTTACATTTCAACGTTAAAACATGTTAGCATCATGTTAGCTTCATGTTAAATCATACTAACATACTAAGTGATGTTAACATTATGCTTACTCATATGAACCTTGTTAAAACATGTCAACATCATGCTAAATCATGCTAGCATCATGTTAATATATGGTAGCATCATGTTTAAACATGTTAACATTGTTGATATTCTGTCCCGAGTTTTGCCAGGGCTAACCACTCACATTTTCAGAAAATGTAGTTCTTTTACTGGACAAAACTTTGGTACATAATTCTTCACGCACCATTTGTTGTAGACTCATAAATGAGGGATCAAATCAACCAGCTTATTAAGGGGATGTGTGCTATGACTTTAATAAGAAAACAGGTGTATGATTTTTGCCCGGTTTGTGAAAAAGTGGGCAAAAAATCCTATAGTCAACTTTGGGTTGAATTTTGTGAATTCATAGCTAGGCATCAGAATGTCGTTAAGACCTAGGCTCATATCGATCGGTTTAGCAAGTAGCAACACATGACATTTGACACATGACATTTCAACGTCATAGCTAAAACCTAGCAACCAGTACTTCCAATGAGAAAGATGAGAGGCATCAGAACATCAAGTGGGTGGCCTCTTTTGACTCTGACTGGCAAGTAGTCTTTAATTATCACCATGAAAACTGTTCAGCTATGCTCTAGCAAACAACACTGTCTGTGTCACAGCACCAGAACATCACAGAAACATGGGAGTTGTCTCGTTTGATTCAGACGCACATCCGTCTATTAGTTTTACCTTTTTAACTGTCTTTAACTGTCTAACTACACCCTTGCAACCATGAAATTAAATGAATCAGCCATATCTCAGTATTGGAAAATTACTGAAGAAAATGTGAGTGGTGTTTGCTGTGGCAAAACTCGGGCCAGAATATTCCAACAATGTTATCAACAATGTTGCAATATTATGCTAGCATGATGCTAACATCTATTAATGTGATATATTGAAATATGGCTTATTCATAATGTTATGCAGTTGCTAGGGTGCTCTAAGTGGTTACTAAGAAAAATCATAAAGAATTCAAAAGAGCCAACTCATGCTGGGGTGCTGCAACTGGTTGCTAGTGTGTGGCTATAAATTGAAATGTCACCATTTGTTGCTGCTTGCTACGCAGAGTGATATGAACCCAACCTCATATTCTAATCCAAAATGTGATGTTACAAAGATTTGCCAAATGTTAAATCTATGGGATTTTTTTTCCAAAAAAAAATCCCATAGTGCAAGTCAATTGGGTGGTTGCTAGGGGGTGGTCGCCCAAAAATATTGTACACCTGATTGCTTATAAAATCTATAGCACACCTCTTCTCAATGAGCCGGTCAATCTGACACCTCATTCACAAGGCTACAATGTGTGGGACGAGTTATATACTGAAGTTTTGTCCAGAAGAAGAAGAAGAACTAGATAACTCATGACACTAACATGATTATACATGATGCTTGGAGTGCCCGGCATGGCCAAATTGTTGGATCATTTATTGATCATAAACTACCCCCTTTACATGACACCCAAACCCAGCATGGGGATGAAAGACCCCAGGCTCCAGAAAGTCTGGAGGCAAACATCCCTGTCACCAACAGGACAGTTTATGACACCCTGCCCAAGCTTCAAAGGAATTCCAGGGGAAGGAGTAATACCACATGAGACATTGGAAGTACATTACAATACACCAAAGGAAGGACTTGGAGCGGGGTTGTGGGACAATTTCTGGCTCAATCCCATTAAAAGACTCTGGACTACACTTCAGCTAACTTTGTTGATCTTTGGAACGCAACAAACTACATTGCATATCTGAACCACTCAGGACTCTCTCCACATGGATTCAGATTTGTGCTCTGCACTAGAGCTCAATGCAAATAGTTAAGCTGTGTCTCTTTATTGAGGTCATTCTACCGGTGGTTTATTCAGAAACGCTTAGCTAATTTAACTTTTTAAATTTAACTCTCCTTGCTTTCCCTGCATTTGTGTATGTGTTTAATGTGTGTATGTTTATGTCTAGTTATATGTTTTCCCTGTAGTGTAGCTGATCTGATCATTGTCATCATTCCTGCTGATCAGGTACTACAAAATATGTATGTTTAATGACAATTAATTATACATATTTTCCTTGGAGCGGAATCAACCATTCTCTGAATGAAATAGTGTTTTAAATAATCCAGGGGTCTGTTTCATAAAAAGTTTACCAAATAAGCCAGGCTTATTTCAGTTAGTCTGACTCATTGTTAAATGATTTGGTTTATTTAAGTTATTTTAACTAGCTCGATCTCAGTCACTTGGGCAACCTATGCTGGGAAACTAACCTGGTCTGGGGCAGGCTAACTGTCAGGATAAGCCTGAGTTGTTGCTTAACCAGTTTCCCAGTCACTTTCTAAGAAAACTGAGAGTAAGTAAAACTTTTATATTAATTGTTCATACATAGTGCATACATTTCCACATTTAATGTTTAATCACTTTAGAGTTGTGATGTTATTTTAAAGCTTTTGAAATGTTTTTGATTCATAATGTTGTAATTTCTTGTCCTGTTTGTGCATGGTCTGTCCATGAGATAATAAGCAACAGGTAAACTCTGATATGGAGCGTAAGGACAATTTTAAAAAGCATTTTCTTTTTGTGGGTGTAAAAGTTGTGACACAATTCAAATGCAAATGGATTTCATTTTCGTTTACACGAACATGCAAAGGCATGAAAATGCAAAGTCCATTTGCAATTGCACTTCCCATGTCTTACGAGTTACAACCCGGTCATATTTTAACTGCAATAGCAACTAGATAGTAAAGTTTGATGACAAACTTTATGTTGGCTTGAAAAAGCCTGGCCTGAAAAGTGTTTAATGGTTTGAAATCCGTTCGGTCTGACATTCTATAACACGCTAGTTCCACATGTATTAGTATATTGTTCACATTTTAACATAATCTAACATGGTTTTAGCACATTTTGACATCAGTTAGCATGATTCTAACACATTTTAACATGATGCTAGCATGTTTTAGCATGATGCAAGCATGTTTTAGCGTCAGTTAGCATGATGCTCTATATTATTATAAAATATAGCTTATTCATAATGTTATGATGTTGTTACGGTGATCTAAATGGTTTCTAGGGTGTGGTCAGAAGTTATCAGGGCAATACCTAATCCCACTGACAGCCAGAGTCAAATAAGCCCGCCCATCCACGTCTCTACAATGTTGTAATGGTAAGATATGGCTTATTCATTTAATTATATGGTTGCTAGGGTGTAGCTAGACAGTTAACAGGGTAAAACCAATAGACGGATGTGTGAATCTAAAGAGCCAACTCCATGTCTCTATGATGTTTTCAAGCCAACATAATTACCCGTTTGTGATTTCACTTCCTCTGCATAACATACTGTGTGTGTGCCAAAACTCAAAAGCAACTGCAATTCTCTTTGCATTTATGATGCCCCGCACGCAAACCTGTTAATCAGTGGCAGGTGTGGGACTATACTATGGGTCGTGTTTGTGTTGGGAAATGTCACTCACAGCTGACTGTAGGACGAAAATGTGATGAACTGAAGATCAGAGCCCAATTGTATGAAAACCGTTAAGTAAGGGTATCCCTAATGGAAGGGATCTCTTGAAGAGTGTTGCAACAAACGGCTCAGCCATCACCCTTACCCAAGTGTTTATATTAAGCATTTTACCATAAATTCTGTAACACGGCAACGGAGAAGAGGTTGCTATAGTTACGAAATGGCCACGGAACATACCTTGTCAAGCAATTATTAAAGAAAAGTAAGCGGCCTGTAATAAAACAAGAACTAATGACAATACTATAGAACAAAGACACAAATAAGTAAACAGTGCTTGTTCGTTGGCATGTAGGCCTAAAGCCATGTTCACATTAGGGGTTTAAATTAGACATCTCCTCACGATACGATATGATATTGATTCTCTCATCCAGTGATACGATATTTGCCTATACCTAAACAAAATCCAGCAATACGAATATGATTCTATTTATTTGGGGGTATATCAATAGTTTTTTTCGATATTTAGATATTATGTGCAGCTACATTTTTATTATCATAAAACTCACAAATGCAACAAAATACATGACATAATTTATTAAACTCTTTGAAAATAGCACAACCGGTATCCCAATTAGGACATTTACAACAAAAAAATACACTTTAGTTTATATTTTTAAATAAAAATAATAATAGGCACAATATTTCTTCAATTCCATGTTTTCTTAATGAACCGTCAAGCTTGTCATATTTTATAGTATTTCACCTGGCACTGGCAACGTTTATAAATTACATGGGTTTTTTTGTCTGTCCGTTTATTTTCCCAAATACAAAATATTTCCATACCCACGATTTGCGTCTAACAGTAGACACAAAATCTGTCTATCGTTTCGCTGCTGCCACCGTTTTATTGTATCGCAATCTGACGCACACGCAGACAGTATAGTGAGGAAATGAAAATACACGCTTTGGGGAAAATGAGTAGCTAACGTCATGTTACGCGAAGATGTGGAGAGTATGAAAATAAAAGTACCTATATTTTATGTAAAAGTATAGGTACTATATAAAAGTATCGATATTTTACGTGTTGCATCGATGTATTATATCTTTAGACATTTGATCGATACATCGATTCATCTCGATGTATTGTTACACCCCTAATACTCACCGTGCTGACTCCGAGCCTGAATGGTTTTGTGAACTCAGACAGACCGGCGTTTGCGCTTTACATAACCGTACATAGACTTTACATAACCGTAATAGACTTTTATCACAGCGGAAATGATATCCGGAAGTCCTCTTCAAAGCGGTGTATCGATTCTTACGGGTCGGTTATCAAAACAGTGGGGCCGGACAGATATAGTGGACAGAGAGGTATTAATACAGGAAAGCTGCTGCCGGTTAATACGAAAGAACCGGATTTTCAGAAAGTTTAGCACTAAAATACTCTAGTCCATACTCACTGAAACAACATTCATTAAAGGTATTTTGTTATCTTCTATGTTAAGTATTTAGACACAAATTTATTGCAGTATTTCAGATGTTCTCCACTTTAGTTTCAGACATAACTTAAACATAACAAAACTGCAAATATTCAAATGGTCACTCAGACATCAGTTTCAAAATGCATACTGCTTTTACAGAGTTTTTTTTTTAAAGAAGGACCTTCATCCCACCATATTAGTCTTACCCATGCGTTCCTAATTTCCTTTTGTGTTGGGAAATTGTAAAACGTTGGTGACGTTGTTTAGAATTAGAGCAGCCCGGTCTGTTGCAATAACACCGGCAAAATGATTCAGCCATTGGTTTTTAACTATGTTGCGATAGTACCGGAAGTAGCGATACACTGCTTTACTTAACAGAAGTAGGAAGTGTGATAAAGGTATATGGCAAAAAGCATGCGTTGTTCCTTGTTCATTGTTAATATTAAACACTTTATGTTCCGATTCCATTTATATTATAGCTTTTTTCTACAAAATGTTGGTTTTTAGGGACAAAAACTGATTTGTTATCTACAACATGGAGTAACATCATTGAATGTCATTCGCAAATGTTACTAGGCAACCAGAAACACTCACTAGCGACCCAACAGACCCAACTGGAGACAAGGAGCAAAAACATCGCTTGATGTCTGAACAGGGCTTAACAGCTATATTTATGCACTCAGCAGTTGAGTAAATTAGTCTAGTCAAAACACTGTAGAATCGGCACTGTATAAAGAAATCTATAAATAAAGCTCAACAACTATTTAGTTGGAGCCAGTGAGTAATTTTCTATTTTTCTTTTATTGTTAACATTAAGAGCATAGCAACAGATGTGCAAGGATATATAATTCCAGTATATCAGATGCTTCATTTTCAAATTATGATGACAATAAATTAGTATTGTTTAATAAATAAGGGATAATCCAAGGCAAGGAATGCAATAAACAATGTGGAGGCAAAGAACCAACTGAGTGATAAAAACAGAAAGCGATAGATGGATAAAGCAGTTCTGAATGACTGGAAAGGGTTTTCCTAAAACTATTTAATGTACAGGTAGTACTGGCCGGTTTTAAGTAATGTATTGTACCTATAACAATCAATTATTCATCACCCAATATGTGACATAAGGTGAAATTAAATGAGATAAATGGTTAATTCTGTACATTTGTTTTTGTTCAGAAAACATACCCACTATTTTATTGATTTCTCACCTGTCCACAGCTATGCTATTATCCTAACAAACTGCACCACAGTGTGGTATGGTTACTGCACTATCCAGTGGGTAAGTTTTCAATACGTTTATATATATATATATATATATATATATATATATATATATATAGATATATAGATAGATAGATAGATAGATGGACTTTGCGTTTTCATTTGAAATTTGGAAGTTTGTGTAAACAAAAATGCAAACAATTTATATTTGAATTGTCACAACTGTTACACCCATAAATAGTAAACGCAAATGCAATTTGCAATTGCTTTTTAAAATTGTCCTCAGCCGAGGGTCCTTTTCTGATGAGTCACGTGAACAGGTGATAGTCAATACCCCTGCATCTTCTGTTGCAGCTACCCTGTGCTCCTTACTTTGACTTATGTCATGGTACACAGAATTTATTCCTGATTTTGCCACAGATGTAGCTCCAGTGTGTGCATACCTACAAGATCCAAATGGGTTCAGCAGGTAAAAAGAGATTGATTAAAGTTTGACCAAAGTAAAACAACTGCTGACAAACAGCCCTGCTTTGGCATTATTTTACTCCACAGAACACACCATTGTCTCCACAGATGATTCTGATTAAGGTCTACGAGCCATACTTTCTTAGGTCTGTCTGGATGGAATGTTGCCTTTGCATCATACACACTGTTGAGCAAAAATAAGCCACAGTGGAAAAATAAGCACTAGCATGTGTGTGGGCAGTTGAGAGTTCTCTTTCCGAAATGTCAGTTTTCACCTTAAATTTATATTGCTTGAAAGAATAAAGACACCCATGGCTGTTCTCCTCTTTTCCCGTAGTGAAGTGCTATAAGTTGTATCATGCCACTCCACATGCTGCAATTGGGACTTTATCCTTTTAGCTCCTCTATGACAGATTGTCTGTTTTGACATCTGCCACTGTGCCCCACACCTACTGACATCACTGGGTAACCAAAAGAATACACTGACAGACAGGGAACCTGCACTCCTTGTTTCTAGGAGGGGCATAAGTGAGGGTGAGAACCCCTTGAATGTTCTTAAGTGTTAAGACTCTTATATGTTTTGTGTTTCATTTCTGTTCCAGATGATTAGTGGTGACATATGGCGATTAGTGGTTGCATGTGATAAGGTGCACCTGTTGCGGAGTAATGGTTATGCCATTTAAGATCACTTCACCCTGTTTAAAGGTGATATGCATTGTATTTGTTTGAGAAATTATTTTGTTTCAGGAGGAAAAGATTGTAGCAGATTGGACTTCAGTTTTGTTTTGACGGAAGTGATTTTTTTTTGTATGGTAGTGTTTTGTTTAGTTAAGACTTTTAATAGACTGGGGACTTTTAATCCCTTATGTTTAACCTTTGGGATCGTTTTATTTTTCCATCAATTATGGCAGATTTTTTGCAGTATTTTGTTAATTCCCCATTCCCTATTCCCCACTCCCTGTTATTGAAAATTGCTAATCATTATAAAATTGAAGTAGGTGCTAAACAGTTAAAAGGCACTGTTCAGAAAAAACTCAATTTAATTAATAAAGGAATTCTGATATGTCAGCCTAGTGGAGAAAATGCTGCTTTGTCTGTAATGTCCTAGATAGAAAACTGACCTAGAATTGGCATCGAAACAACGTTGATTTCCATCGTCGATCCTACATATTTTGCTCATTGCAGTCACGTTGAAAAAAAACAAACAGAAAAATATGTTTTGTTTTTTTTGTATTTAACATATTCCTGGTCAAGCAAGTTCTTTGCTTTTGCAGTAGTCTGTTGTGTCTGTTATATTTGAATGCATTTTATTCCACAGAGAACACTTTAGTTGACAGCCATCCATACAAACATTGAGTCTTGTCTGGTGTAGTGTTGGTGTGACTGGAGTTACTGTCTGTAAGGGGCTGATAAAGGTTAAGGGCACGTCTGTAACTTATTACAATACAATACAATGGATACCCTTTTACAACTAATAAACTATCTGAAGCAAAACGTTATTTTCGTGTGGAAAGTGGCCTTCATTAGTAATACAGTATATCAGTCAAGGGAAATGTTAATAATTATTAAAAAGGAAAACTTACCCAGGGATCGCTTGATTGATTGAAAAATATTTCTGCATGCCAAGTCACACTGGCTGTTCAAGCATTCACCAATAAAACGGCTTCATCCCACCCCTCCATCCTTGGTTCTGCTATCTCACGTCTGCATTTACAAGTGCACAAGTGAGTTTTGCAACAGGAATATCGCGAGAGGAGTAGAAAAAGTAAAAGCGCCAGGATTTGAACTTGTACTGCCAGATCTGAGAGGTTGTAAGCACCGACTTGAGGTTGTACAGCAAACTTTTGCACTTCAGTTAAATATATCCTACGCATTTGTCTCTGTCATTTATGTGAATGTCATTTAACACATTTGTAACTATTAATCTTCAACTTCGAAACACAGGTGTTTTTGACAGGTGTTTTTGATACAGAATTAACAATTTATCCTATTTAATTCCACCTTATGTCAAACATCGGATGAATAACTGATTGTTATAGGCACAATAGTGAGCACATTCATTTAATACAGTAATTAAACCTGACCAGTACTACTTGTACATTAAATGGTTTAGAACATATTCCAGTCATTCAGAGCTGAGCATTCTGTTAGAACTGGGTATAAAAACATTAAACAATTTAAACTTTCTTTGGATTGGTTGGTTTCTTTGCCTCCACATTGCCTCAACACTAGTAATTAATTGTCATAACTTGAAAATTAAGCATTTATTTAAAATAAAATGTGACTGATATACTGAAATTATATATCCTGGTATATCTGTTGCTATGCTGATAATGTTAATCAAACAATAACCAAAAACTAGAAAATCACTCACTACCTCTAACTTTTTGTAGCTTTATTATACATTGAAGATTCTGCAGTGTTTTGAATAGTTTAGACTAATTTACTCAACTGCTGAGTGCTTAAATACAGCTGTTAGACCTACATGAAAAACCACAAGCACTGTTTACTTATTTGCATCTTTGTTATATTGTAATGTCACTAGTTCTTGTTTTATTACTTTTCTTTAATAATTGCTTGACAACTTTTTACATACATTGCGTTGCTGAGGTGTTGCTCCAAGACCTCAAAAAAAAATCACTGGTAGCAAATAACAAACATTAATGCACCCCTTTTCATAAATCAGACTCCAGAACACAGATGGTTAGATACCAAACAGGCGGTTTATTGAACACACAACAGAGGTAAGTATGCAGGTGAATAGTAGTAACAACAGTAACAACGTCCTTGAGTGACGGGAATGAATCTTTAAACTATATTGATGTCTTTACCAGAGGATTGTGGTGCACAGAAGATGATGATGGTATTCAGGAGCTGGGAACGGAACGTTGAGCAGAGGAATAGGAAGCACACACAGACGCTGAAGAACACAGGGGAGACCACAGAGACAACGGAATGAGTCCTTTTTCAAAATGGAGACCAGACAATGTGCCAGAGCGAAGTGTGTGTTTATATAGTGCAGGTGGTGATGGGGTGATGGTGAACAGGTGTGCATGATCAGTATTCCGGTGATTGAGATTTGTTGACTGGGGGTGGAGCCTAGTGTTTCAGTGACAGAGCCCCCTTCTCCACAGCTCACTCCTGAGGGCCAAAGTACCCGACGTCATGGGGGAAGTCCTGGACCTCTGGGGGCTGGAGCTTGTGGATGAGAGGCATGGAATTCCGCCAACAGATTGAGATTGAGTAGTCTTTCTTTCTTCTAGAGTGGATGAGGGCTGTTCTCTGACTTCGGTGGCAGAGCAGGGTCAGAGACACTGGTTGCTGCGATTTCCTCGTCCAGGGACCATTGAATGGGACTGATAATCAGGCTGGAAGGGAGTACGGGTTCTGGGTTATCTGGTATTTTCGGTCCCTGGACAATATGATATGGTGAATTTAAATCAAGTGAAGAAGAGGGCTCAGTGAAAACAATGAATGGATGATGAGCTCCTTCTAGCCAGTGCCTCCACTCCTCCAGAGCAAGCTTGATGGCGAGGAGCTCTCTGTTGCCGACGTCATGGTTCTTGTGGATGAAACAATGGTAGAAGTTGGAAAAACCTAGGAAACGGCGTTCTTTAACACTAGTGGGAATTGGCCAGGAATGGATGGCTTTTACCTTTCCCTCAGCCATCTTGATCCCCTGGGCATTGATTTCATAGCCCTGAAATCGAATAGATGACAGATGGGAGGTGCATTTCTCTGCTTTGAGGAATAATTTATGTTCGCGGAGCCATTGGAGGACCTTGGAGAACCTGTTCCTCCTTGTGGTGACAATGTTCTGCCTCGTTCTGGAAGTACACTAGGATGTTGTTGATGTAGACCAAGAGGAAACGATTTAGGTACTCCCGGAACACCTCATTCATATATCCTTGGAACACAAAGGGGGCATTAACTAATCCACAGGGCATGACCAGATACTCGTGGTGGCCAGTAGGAGTTACAAATGCATTCTTCCATTCGTCTCCCTCATGTATCCGGATGAGATTGTAGGTGCTTCGAATGTCCAAATTTGTGAAGATCTTGGCTCTGCGAAGTTGTCCTAGAGCAGGAAAAACACTGCAAAAAACAACTTCCTCCTGCTTAACTCGAATAAGACAGAGATTTTGATTATTGAACCCAATAGCTCTAAACTAGATATGACAGACTACAACATTCTTATTGAAGGTTGCACTATTGTACCAGCTTCCGCAATTAAGAACCTCGGTGTGATGCTAGATAAGAACCTTTCTTTCGATAGTCACATTTCCAATATGTGTCGTACCGCATTCCTACACCTTAGAAACATTTTAAGATACGTCACATTCTGTCTGTCTCAGATGCTGAGAAGCTTATCCACTCATTTATGATCTCAAGAATTGACTATTGTAAGTCATTACTGGGGGGGTGTCACGCAAAAATAAGCTTCAGCTGGTCCAAAATGCAGCTGCAAGAATGCTGACTAGATCAAAGAAATACAACCATATAAGCCCAATTCTAGCAACACTGCACTGGCTACCTATAAACTATTAATTTTAATTTTAAAATACTATTAATTACTTATAAAGCCCTACATGGTCTAGCGCCTTCATATATTCGTGAATTACTTTCAGAATACAATCCATTGCGGACACTGTGCTCGCAAAATAGTGGTCTGCTAATAATTCCAAGAATATCTAAAACGTCTAAAGGTGGCAGATCTTTCTCCTACCTAGCACCAAAACTCTGGAATGATCTCCCCAGCAATGTTCGGGACTCAGACACACTCGAGGAGTTCAAGTCTAAACTAAAGACCCATCTCTTCCGACGAGCATTCCCCTAATTCAACTACTGTCACACCTAGGCCGCAACAGCTAGGCTTAACCAGAACCAAGCACACTTTTTACCCACTTTACTACATGGCTTTCACATTCTGTGTGAACGGCCCTACGCTAATATAAGCCGGTTTTGTTTCCCTCTCTCTCTCCCTCTCCTCCGAGGGACTCTGAGCAATACAGATTAGGTCCAGTTCGGCGAGACAATGCTCACAACAGCCTGACTAAGGAGGGGGTGACCACCATGGGAACTGTTAAAAATAAACCGTATAAAAACTCATATTTTTAGTAAAATACGTGATTCTGTCTATACCAGCAGTCTGATGTTATAGCTGCTCTCAGTCTCATTTTAATGTCGGCATCCTTGCCTAAACATCCCTTATTGTATTATGTCAGCCATCAGACTAACATAAAATTAATATAAAATCACCAGACCCAAATTAAAACTAGTCATTACTATAATTCAATACTTAAATCATAACAGTACCGATTACAACGCTGCAAACCTATAAAACTTTATATCAGAATACTGACTGCGACGCTGTAAATCTATAAACCCTTACACCAAAGTACTGATTGCAGCTGTAACGCATCAGAGGAGAAATGACCCTCCCGGTGAGCCTGGGTTCTCACAAGGTTTTTTTCTCCACATTCATCATTGGAGTTTGGGTTCCTTGCTACTGTTGCCGTGTTGGAGTGCTCACTGGGAGACTGTGGATAATAGATATTTGATACTCCATAGTAAATATCTGACTTGATACTTAATTATTGATAATTGATTGATAATTGACATACCGCGGCTTTGAGACAATGCCACATTGTAAAAGCGCTATACAAATAAAATTGAATTGAATAGAGCCTCCTCGATATATTCCCCCATGGCCTTCTGCTCGGGTATGGAGAGTGAATAAATTCTACCTCTGGGCACTGGTTCATCAAGAACAAGGTCGATGGCACAGTCCCATGGTCGGTGAGGTGGTAGATTGGGGACTCGTGTTGGGCAGAAAACATCACTGAAGTGGATATAATCTTTGGGGATGTCTACAGATCTATTCTCTAGGGGGGTTTCGACGGAGGGGGAAGCATACTGGAATGGGAGGAACAGACAAGACAGGTTTAGTGAGATTATGGAAACACATAGAAACATTTCTCACCCCAATTCAGGATTTCTCCTGTTGCCTAGGAAATGCACGGATCGTGGTAAATGAGCTATAGGGGCCCTAATATAATCCCAGCGGTGGATCCCTCCAGAACCAGGAAGCAGATTTCTTCGATGTGGAGCTGTCCAACCTGTAATGTGAGAGGGCCCAGGCAGTAATGGACTTGTCTATGGCCAAGAGGTGTTCCAGTTATTGACTGGACCTTGTATGAGATGTTGTTGAGCCTCTTTTTGAGTTGGAGTTGTTTACACAAGGCAGCGGAGATGAAGTTGCTGGCTGGCCCAGAGTCGAGAAGGGCAGCTAATGTTCGGAAATGAAGAGCATAGTCTTGTATTGATTGTTTTCCTTGTTTGAGTGTAATTTCTCACCGATTGAAGCATCTCCTACCGATATCCGAAAACTTCACGGAAGTGGGAGATAAATGGATACCGGTCCATTCTGCTGCCACAACGATTCCACCCACTGAAGCACTCGACCTGTTAACAATGACAAATAAATGAGATCTTAGCCTTCTCAGTTGGGAAGCATTGTGGCTGCATCTCTAGAGCGAGGGAGCATTGGAGGAGTGCATTCATCCGCCGAGCCAGAGTTGGGAGCTGGGCTGACCACGGGGCTGGCAGCGATGATCATGTAGGTGAGGAAGTAACAGGAGGGGAAATGGGTACTGGTGTGGTTGTGATCATGACCGGGGGACTGAGGACGTGACGAAGTGAATCCACCAGCTCCTGGAACAGGTCTCTGTGGTTTATTGAACACACAACAAAGGTAAGTATGCAGGTGAGTAGTAGTAGTAACAATGTCCTTGAGTGACGGAGAATGAATCTTAAACTTCATCAGTATCAACGCCCACGTCAGACTGAAAAAATGTTGTATGCAAGCATGAATTTAACAACAATATTAAGTCTTGCTAAATAGAAAATAACATTTAGCAACTGTCAACACTTCTTTGTACTTTGTTTGTGTAAAAGTTCAGAAAATAATAAGGGTATAACGTGAAATAATGTATAGTTTAACAACGCTGTATGTTGTTGTTTTAAACAGTTTAAACTCAAAGTTTACCTGATGCTTATAACATCAACTCTAAACTAATTAAACATGAAAATGTATGCACTGTAAAAACAACGAATATAAAAGTTTCACTTACCCTAAGTTTTGTCAGCAAGTGGCAGTTGGCCATAAAGATTCTAAATGGTGGACAACTCTGATTTCACCAACTTAGTTTCAACACTGGAAAAATATAATGTGGGGTAATGGTAGTTTGACTGCGACTTCACCTTTTATACAGCAAAAAGAACTATAGTTGTTGCAACTTAAGCTAGAACGTGTAAAACATAGAGGTGAGCAAGAAAATCTTGAGGAATAGAAATATAATTTGGATTTAATTTGGGCGAGTAAATGCCCCATGTCCAAGAAATGTCCGCCACTATCACCACAGGGTTATTTTCAATTCAATACAATATCATGAGTTTTATGTTACAAAATGCCCCAGCTATTAGTTAGTTATGGTAACAGAGGGGTATCTTTTTCCAGCCAGGCCTGGTGAGTACATTTTTTTTGTAAGTTGGAATCTTAAAGTAAAGGTATACATTGTCCTTTTCTTAATTCACCCTATTTTATTAATATATAAACATAAATAAATAATATTTCTTGCAAGAGTGTGTGTGTTTGCCTCTGCCCTAAGAAACCCAGATTTCCTAGACTTCAGAAGGTCCATAATTTAATGCATTCATATTGACAGCAATTGTCAACTGTTTTTTCCTCAAATTGATGATTTATTAGTGTCAGCTATGTGTTGCATATAGGTTATATGTTTTCAATAAATTTCTTTAATTGGGTTGAATGCATCATGTTTTCCCTTATTGTTATGACTTTCACCAGTAGCTTACAGGCTGATAAAGGTGCTTGGGTCTCATGTATGATGTATTTAAACAATGGGGAGGGAGTGATTTGGTGACTATCCCCACTTGGACTAGCATCAGCTTGTCAGATTGCAGTTTGAATCATACAATGCTCAAGTTAACCCTTTGGAGTGCCACCATCAAGTTCCTTCTTGTCATTTACGTAAATAGAATGATTGCTTTCCCACGGAAAGAATAGGCATGACTAAAGAAGGATGGACTCTTTTAAGGAACATGATATT
This sequence comes from Chromobotia macracanthus, assembly GCA_036877525.1. NCBI lineage: Eukaryota > Metazoa > Chordata > Actinopteri > Cypriniformes > Botiidae > Chromobotia > Chromobotia macracanthus. The sequence goes on from JAZGTH010000148.1 coordinate 185,030, forward strand.
AACATGATAAAGAATATTTGTATTGTCTTGAGCTGTTTTGTTTAATTTCTCTATGTAATGGTAATATCTTCTTGTATGACTATGTCTTAAAATCATTCTTTATAATTAATGTCAAACTTAATAATTAAACTTGCGTTGTGTGGCTATTGGTGGCTGGGTAAAAAGTGACATTAATGAGTGCAGTGTTTTACCCAAAGCTGAACATTTTTCAGCTCTCAGTGACCAGACCAAAATAATGAGTGCCCAATGCGGAGTAAATGTTCAGCGCCCACTGCAGACAACTGAAGAACTACGCTGGCCGCAGGAAAATACTTTGATAAATACACTGCCTAAAAGTGTTTTTTTACTGTTAAACAGCGTGCAGTTGGTCTCTCTTAACAGACCTTAAACTTAGAGTAATAAAAAGCAGTAGATATTCTAACACAAACATGCTTAATTTCGCAATTTCTTCTGGTAGCTGAAGTGTACAAGTGAGAGCATGTTGCAAGTGTGCTTAGTTACTATGAAGCACTGAAACAGAGAGTTTAGGATAAATGCTAATGGCTGTAGTTATATATATATAAATGAACAAATGAAGTCATAAAATCACGTTTATAACTTCTGCATGTTAAGGTGTAACTTGATTGTAGGAGTGTTTAATTACAGGACAAAAACAAGCTAAACACAGTTGTTTGGTTTACAAAGAAAATCAGATAATGTTGCTTATATCAACCAATTGCATAATAATCTACAATTCTTTTGTTTCCCCTGATAAAGTGACTAGCATGTCAAACTTCCACTGTAGGTAATAATGATTTGTACAACACAAAAGTAGGCCTGATTGTTTTATGTATGACAGCAAACAAAAAATACTGTTCAGGGCCCAGCAAAGATAAACTGAAGTGTTTATAATGACAAACAGACTTTTCCTATTTCCCAAAAATACCCTTTGAAAAAGAAAGAAAATGTAGCCCTTTTAAAGCCATTAAAAAAACCCAAGACCTAACGCTAACACACAAAGTGAATATGACAATTGTCATTTTCACTGATATTCACTGATGTAAGAGAACTTAGCTAAACTACTGGTGACATTAGTGTTACTATGAATTACTGTCGTTATTTAATTAAAATGAACAAAAACAAAAACGAGCATATCAATAGCGAGAGCTGCATAGCAGGGACCAAACAGATTATACTTTAACAATATGCAAGGATTACTAAAACATGAATACAATTCTTTCTTTTTACACACAGAAAAAGTCTCTTTGGTAATTGTTTCAGTTAACCTTAGAAGTGTACTCAGTGCTATTGTTACAAAGGCATAAACCTTGGTGTCTGGCAAATACAGTAAAAAACATTTTTACCATCAGGAAAGATGGGAAATAAAACCAAAATTAGAGGAGGGATCCCTGCCTTATGAGAAACCTCCAAGAAAAGCCTTAACAATTTCAAGACAATACAACCTTTATAAAAATTACCCAAATAAGCTACAAATAAAATAAATAATTACTGCAAACAAAACAAAACAAAACAAAAAAAACACTAACCACAGTTAAACAATGGCAGCCACAAATGAATCATGGTTTTCCTGCAGCAACCATATGGTATAATGGTGTAATGGTATTTGTAATTGTAATATTTGTAATGGTATTTGTAGTACAACTGTGGTTATACAAAGGGTAATCTGCCAAAAAACATGGTTACTACACTTTTACTAAAAGAAACCCTGGTTAATTTTTGAAAAAGAAAATAAATAAACGTTCAAACACTTCTGAACGTCTATTAGACAGTCCTGAACCACCAATAAAACTTGCAAATTCTGCAATTGTGATTACATATTCAGTTTTTTCAAGATAAAAAAAGTACAACACAAATGCAGCCTAATCTGTAAAGAATAGTTGAGCATTTACAATAAATCAGAGTGGGAACAGCCTTTAAGTCATTTATGCCAAAAACTCCACCTGTTTCTGAGGTTTTTGATATCCTCCATTGGGGTGTCTGTGCTCATCTAATGCATAGCTCCCCTCATCCTTTTTCTTCATTCTATAGACCATTAGGGCAACCAGCATGATGGCAAACATTAGACCCACGACACCACCCGCTATGACACCTAGAGATAAATTAAAAATTATTTCCATATTTTACACAGCTACATTTGTTTTAACAGTTGTAATAGTTTGCCCAAAAAAGAAAATTATTTCATGTATATTTATCTGCCCTTAAAATATTTCTTAATAATTAAGAAACTTAATAATTTCTTAAAAGCATTATTATCTGAAAGATGACTGAAATTCTGGCTCGAGAATACAGACAGACATCTGTGTTGTATTTCATTTCATGTTCTGCTTATTATTTTTACACACATATATATATATATATATATATATATATATATATATATATATATATATATATATATTCCTTCTTTCATATATTTATTTAATTCTACCTTTTATTCTGTTCTACATTACTATTTTAATGTTGTTTAAGCTTGTGTTGGGTTTGTATTGCTGAGATAAGGGAATGGTATTCGCTTCAAGGTTTTCAGTAGGATCACAGAACAATGTGGACTACAACTATAAATGTAGTCCAAACATCTATAATAAAGTATTACAGTAGCTTTTTGTCTAGAAAAGACAGAAATCAACTGAAAATAGTCCAAAAATCTTAGTGGATATCTTAAATTGCTGAAATCTCATTTGCATTCTGATATTAAAAAGTTGTGAATCCACAAGCTGTACAAGGTTTAATGGTACTGATATCTGTAGTGGTTCTGATCTTTACTGTAAACGTTGCACTGACTATGAAGAAAGCTAAAGTGGAGGGGAACAATTTTATTAAATAATAATCAATCAACACAAATTCTATAAATTTGAGTCATCTTTGAGTTTCTCTAGATGTGTCGTACAAATTGAAGAAAAGCTGTAGTAGGGGTTTGAAAGGTAGGTTTTCAATATAATTTAAAATGGCAGGAAGTAATGTTGACTATGACAAATTTGGTATTGCAGGACTTGGCATGAGTCATAGAATGTAAAGGATGTAGTCACATGACAATATAGCATTTCAACCGAATGTTATAAGCATTTCCAATTATATTTGACAAAATTTAAACTGGTCGATGCCCAAAATCGCCAACCATGGAACACTGGATATCACTGGATATCATCGGCATGCCCCAAAGAATCTAAAGAGACCACTCTCATTATTTCAGACCAAAGTTTTCAAAAGTTATGAGCAAAAATTTTTTTAGAATTTTTGGATTTCTGGACCAGTATGTGGCATTGTGATAAAACTATGGATGCTACCTCAGGTCAAGCCTGTGATGACACACCAAGTTTGGTGTTAATACACCAAAGCGTTGCAAAGATACAGCCTCAATCTGTTTTTGCGTGCTTGCCAAAAATTCATAGATGCACTATACAAGAACAGTAAGGGCTTTCAATACGAATTACATACATTTTAGGGTGGATGTCTCTAGATTCTACACTCCAAATTTCATGAAAATTGGACAAACACTGTATGAGGAGTTCAAAAAACTATGTTTTTCAAAAATTTCAAAGTGGCAGAAAAAGTTTAGTATATAGGGTGTGTTTGAATCTGCATGAGCCAAGGAATCCAATTCTGTTTCTAGGACCTACTGTATGAGTCAAAAGTTACGATCATAAACATGGTTTTATGATCAGACTGTTGGTGGTGCTAGATGGTTTGAGGTAGAGACTCCAAATTTACTATGACAACATTTCAGATTGTCTTCTATCTAAATTGCCAAATCTAATAACTTTTAACTGTACAGTTCTGTAGGTTGCCATTGACGCAAGAGTGGAGGAGGAAGAAGAAAACTAACAATAACAAATAATTACTACAGTTTGTTCTTCTAAAAGCTTTCGCTTCACAAGACTTGTAATGTAGCATGCACTAATGTAGAAGTGTAGAAGAACTTTTTCACTTTACTCTAATACACTTTTTTGACCTTGACAGGCCTCTATTATACAATTTTATTACTGTTTGTGGAAAGCGGGGCGGGGTTTTGTCGTCGGTGCCGGCGGAGAGGCGGGTTTGGAGATGAAATGGTTAAGGGAAACGCCTCCCTCATAATGATCTGTAACAGCTGTTCCCGTTTTGCAATGAGTCAAGAAACAGGTTAAAACGGGGCTGCAGCAGAAGGTCAGGGTCGAGGAACAGAGGACAGATGGGACGGAGGATTACAGCGGTTTCTTCTGAGTGTGGAACGCTGAAAAGCCCACAGACTAATTTTGCTTGTTTCTTTTGTTACCTTTACTGGAAATAAATAGCCGCTTTACCCGTTCTCTGTTCTCCGACCTGTTTGTTAACCAGGGAAGACACGCGTTGTGTCACACTGTTATTAGGCTGTTTTAAGATTCTTAAATAAAAATCTAATTTTAGGACCAATGAAACAGCATATGGGTTTTAAATTAAATGAGGGTGGATCAATAATGATGCAACATCTATTTATGGGTAAATGATTGCAATAGTGTGAAATTAGTGTGAATCTAGTAAAATTAAATCAGCACACATGACAAGTACAAGGACAAAACTGTTACCTGATGAATGAATGTGGGCATTAACCACATTATTTTCAAGTTTTTACAGTCAAATTCTTGTAAAAGTTAGTCAATTAATGGCAAACAATCACTAAACAAAAGTTTTGTACTGGATAAATCTGGGTAAACACCCACCTGCAAGAACTTCCTTCTTCTCCAGTAAGTTGTCATTCCATGATGAAGCACCTTGTGCTATTCCAGGATTATTTACAGGTACTACTTTTCTGGGTTTAATTTCATTGTCGAAGTGAAAGTCAGAATCCTGAAAAGAGAGAAAGCATAGTTTAGGGCAAGATCTATTAATTTGATCTGAAAATAAAAAAGAAACATTGAGTGTTACTTACCATTTCCGGATTCCCAACCTTATCTCTATCATTTGATATAATAGTATCTTCAAAAATAGAAGAAATTAAATTTAAGTCCCGTGAAGTCATAAAAACAGTAGTGGACGCTGCAGCAGCTTCAAGTTCAGGGTTTATCGCAACTGCTTTTTTTGTTGTCTGCACAGGCATGGTCTTCATATGAGGAACAATTGTATTTTTGTCAATGACTTTTGAAACTGTGGGTCTTATTGAAACCATGGATGTGTTACCTTCTATAACATTTGTTTTCTTAGTGTAGTCCTCTACTACAGTAGGTGTGAACCCTTCCTGCAAAACAATGGTCTTCTCTTTTGGACTCTTTAGATTTACAGTTGTAGCTTCTTCCATAACAACATCCTTCTGAAAGACTTGTTGGTATGTAGTCAGCAAGGGTTCAGAAACTGGGGTGGAAGGTGAATGTGAGTTTATCATTACTGGTGTTCTGGTAGTCTGTTCTGTAAGCATCACAGGGGCATCTGTAACCCAGGCAGGTTCTGTGGTTTTTGTAAAATGTACAATAGTTACATCAAAGGTCAAACTGGGATATCAGAGTCTACACTATGTAAACTGTATTAAGCAGCAAAATTAAAATAAGTGATAAATTAGAGTCTGGTATGGTGTTTGTGGAACTTGCTTTTAAGTAGCCAAGATACAACTAGTTTGTGATCAAAATTTTCTTACCATATTCTGCCAATCCTGATCCCGAGGACTCGTCATCTCCTGATGTGTCCTGATCTTCAGGTGCTTGTGAAGAATACTGTTAACAGATAATGAGAGAAAACATATTCTTCAGATATACAACTGAAGCAACAGATGACCCAAAATGAAAATTCTATCATCATTTGCTTATCTTTATGAAGCGTTAAACAGTTTTAATTGTACCTAGTAACCTAGTAATAGGCAGTAATGAATCATCACATAATTCATTATAAGAAGAATCTTTAAGGGAGAGGAAATTCATCCGTACCTGGAAGAATGAATTTGACTGTGTGCAGTAAGATAAGGAAGAGTAATGCATTAAATGTTTTCTCACTGCTAAGAGCACTTATGCTTTTTCTCAACACCCACACTCACTACATACCAAACATTGATGAAATTAGGTTCTTTCTATAATACATGTATTATAATCGAGTATGGCCAATTACCTGATGTTATGATACTAATCAAAAAACTAGTCACAATTTAATACATATATCAATATCATGACTGGATAGAGATTGAACCTGCACCAATAGCAGACACCTAACATGAAAATGAATAAATCTTCTGGTTCAGTTTCAGAACGAAAAGTTCTGAAAGAGCAATGGTATAAATCAGCTTTTGTGATTTATACTACTTTTATGTATGAGGTATTTCTCACTAGATCTCACTAAGTATTTTAGGAATGCCTAAAAAAATTGGATAAAATTAGATATCACAAAACTTCACTAAACTGGACATCACATTTTTCTTTAGAAGCAAGAATATTGCTTCTAAATAATTTTCAACATTGTTCTTCCATTAGGGTTTTTTTTATTTTAGCCACAGTTTTACATGTAATTAAAAAGGACTGGGGATGTCAAGCTTCAAAATAACAAATAAAGCTTAAAAATGAATAAAAACGATCAGTACAACTCAATACATGTCTTCAAGTCATACAGATCTTGAGCAAATCCAGGACCTAGATCTTTCTTTGAAGCTCACATTGAACCAACTGTCTCTAGCTACAGGGTTGTTGTTTAAATTTAATTGTTGTGTTTTAGGAATTTGCTTGTTTACCATTTACTTCACTTCAGATATCAGATATACTCACTAGAAGATTACACGGCCCAAGCACTTACAAGCTCAAAGTATGTGACTAAAATCTGGAAATAACCAGATAAAACATTTACAACTTTTGACTGTCCATATTAGTTAGCTACTTTATAAAAAACCACTGCCCCATGTCACTCATAATAATGAAAACGTGTGGACATACTTTAGCAATACTGTGGATACTTGTAACATAAAAGAAAATAATTAATATTTATTTATCATTTATTTTTCAAAACACATGCTTAGGATCAGTATAGTTTAGTCCAGTTCATATTAAGTAAATAGCCACTGTTTATAAAATACATAGTTGACTCTGCTGTATCAAAATCATCCAAGCCGTGAATATTGTGTACCGTTAGAGCCCCAGTATGCATCTATGCATCTGTCTATGCATACAGATAAATTAAAGTACCATTTCTCTTGATGTTATGTCGATGATGACAATAGGGGTTCATTCTTGGGAGCCCCAATTGCCTCTGATACAAAAGGCCAATGAAAATAGGCAAGTTAAAATTGCATGTCCCAGATTCACACAGACTTGCTCTTCAGAGATGCCAGATGGTTTATTTTTTTTATCCTGATGCCTCCTTCAGAAGAAAGCAAATCTAACTGTTCTCATCCTGCTGGATTTACAGCATTTATCAGTGGCCGTTTGCCTCGTCCTCATCCTGCCCTGAGAAAGAAAGTCGTTCCTCAGGGGAATGCTCCAGTAAGGAGCTTTTGAAAGGAGCATCTGTTCCAAGAGCCAAGTTTGATTGGGCCAAAAATGGGCCACCATCAAGGCGTTCTCCTCTTCCTCCCCAACTCTGTATAGAAACTGTATGGTCAGTCTGATGGAAAAGCATACTTGCGCAGACCCCTAGGCCAGATGTGCGCTAAGGCATCCGTGCCGAGGGGAGCCTTGGTCAGAATATACCAAATTAATACCAAAGCAACAATGGATCGATTCCCAAAAGGTGAAAAGATCTACCTGCATGACTCTGAACTGGGCCCATATAAGCTGAACCACTTGGGATGGAGCCTGTGGAATATTTTGTTAATCAGAATATGAATGAATCAAGTGTAGTTAATATTGAATATAGTCATTTATGGTAAACACTTATTTTACTATTATAGTCACAGTTTATCTGCCCTCTCTTGGAGCAGATGTATGTAGTAAATCTATTGTATAGAAGGTACTGCCCTCCCTTATAGCAGATGTATATATATGAATAAGAAGCGAAGCTCGGGAGTTGGTTTGCAGACTGATTCAGCTTTATATCTCTAATAATAAAGTCTATCCTTTGGCATCAAAACCTGGAGATTTTGAGCGATCCTTCTAAGAGGTGGAAGAAACACTCTCTGCGTAGCGCCACCTATCGTGAGAGCGCATCTGCTATGCGATTGACTTTGCCCAGGATAAAAGTAGCTCACAGAGACTTCAGTCTTTGTTGAGTATATAGGAAAAGGTGACAGGCAAGCTGAGACAGGCAACGAGATTGACTACCGCCCTGGCGATTTATTTACGCCACTGTTGCTAGACTACCAGTATGCCAATAGTGAGACTGCTAACAACTCTAGGCAGTTGATTTACCAACGCAGGCGAGAACCTGTCAAGGAACCCGACACTGCATGCCTGTTGCATACAGCAACATCCATGCTGGATGCATCTGTAGTAACGCAATTGTGTCTCGAGACCTGCTGCATGGGAACCCCAGCTCACAGGAAATCTCAGGCTGAAGGAGCAACAACATATCGGAGTGACTGCTACCCAATACGCGCCATGCCCACCTCGGGACTTGGTTCTGTAACCAATGCTAAAGATGTCTTATATGCATCAACCTGAGAGGCACTACTGCTGTTGAGTTTGCCATATGCTCGAAAATATTTCAGTTCGACTGCCGCATCACAGAGGAATGCATGTCATCATATTGACAGAGTTCAACTCCATTTTGAGAAAAGAGATGCTCTGCACTGGGATGAGCTTGGTCATTTCCTAGTTGCCCTGAAGCCCCAATCGATCCAAGTGGTTGAGAACTACGTCCCTGTATGCACACAACTGTTTTCAAGAATGGGCCAGTATGAGTCAGTCATTGAGGTAGCTGAAAATGCATATGCCCTTCTCCCTCAAAGGGAAGAGAGAATTTTGGCAATTTTGGTAAAAATGCAGGGGGACAGGGACGGACCAAAGGGTAGGACCTTGTACTGAAACGCTTGACCCTTGAAAGCAAACCAAAGAAAAGGTCTGTGTCGAGGTAAAATCAAGACACATACACGCCACAAAGCAATCTAGATGCTGCACATGTCAGAATGTGCTTATGCATGAACATCCTCCATCGTGGCAGGTGGAGCAGGCTTGATTGTGCTCTGTGCCAGAAGAACCTTGATCACCACATGCAGGACTGCTGTGCTTTCTACTACTGAGGACTGCTCTTTATAGAGCATCCTATTTAAGAAAATGCCGTAGTCAATAGTGTCAAAGGCTGTGCAAAGGTGAAGTAGCACTACAGGAAAGATGCAACCACAATCAGGTGACAGGAGCAAATAATGTAATGATCTAACTATAGCCTTAAAAACTCTACTGTTTTACTTTTTCTTTTCCTCCTATTCTCTTTTCATCATGCAATGTGTTGTTCAGATATTTAATGGCATTGTTGCAAATCCCTTATACTTTTGTTCTGTAAATCTAAGCATCAACTCCATGTAAGGTGGAATAGCATATCTTGCTTAATATGATACCTGTCATCATGTTGATTTACTAAATGTTGCATAGTCTCAAAAGTCTCAAAAAAATTGTCTTTTAGTGTATCAATTTAAAACGTCTTTAATAAGCTAAAACCTATAGCTATAAATAAAGATGTTGTTTTTTCAACCGCTGACATTAAATACTTTTTGAAAGTTTATGTCCTTTCCTGCAGTATTTTGTCCTGCAGTTTTTTGCCAGTTCTTCAATATTTATTATGCATAATATGAATGCTGCTTTTACCAACTCATTAATTTAATTACATGGAATATTTATATATATAATTTAAATGTTTTATTGAAAAGTCGAGTGATGTCATAAAGGTGTTTAAAATAGTGTTAAAAATCATGATCACCATTGTAGTCGTAAACTGCAAAACAAAAGTTAAAAGTATTAAATAGTTCATAAATAAGCAAGTTTAAGAAAGAAGAATTTCCTGGTCACGGTATCACACGCTACTTTCGTTTTAGAAACGCACAAACACATTAACCATCTGCTGTATCGATTACGTAGGAGAAACACACCACGATACTCAAGACCACTAAACGGTTTTGATAGCTAATCTTACAGACTTGTAGATTTAACCATAAATGTTTTATATTCATTGAAAGTAAGCTCTTACCGAATACGTAACAGGTAACGACAGGAACAGACCCAGAAGAAGCAGCGCAGTATTCGAGAATATCTTCATTTCAAATGACTTTTAAAGCTTATGTTTAAGAAAAGCAGCCGAGTTTTAGAAAATAGCTTTTGTTTCAAAGGCGTGTTTGTTCAGTTAACCCTAAAGCTTTTCAACATCACGTTGTGTTATAAATAAACTCCACCTTCTTTTGCTAGAAGCAAGGTGAGTTCACGTCTACCCACAGACCATATTTGGTCGCATCCGGAATTACTGTCAGTGTCATTTAACCTATTTGTCGATTCTTTTGGCCTGAAGTTTAAATGAATCGGTTAAAAAGTGATTTATAGACATATTCGAGGCATCACCTAAAGTGTTCCCAGAAGATCCTACCATTGTTTTTGTTATCACAGGGTTTACGTTTTTTATTGCCATTAACATATTTTTGTAAAACAGATCCAGATCTAGAATCTTATTGGATGAGCTACTTTCAAAGCTATTGAACAGCCCATATAACCACATTAAGTCAATTTTATATTAAGCATAGAATGAGCTTTGACCAATATGGTGCTCAACAACCACAGTTAACCTAACCTACAGTTATGACAAACTATAAAGAATTGCTATTAGGAGTCAAGCACGAAGTGTTTTTGTAAGGATTTTCTTATTTGGGGTTCAAGAATGCATTTTCTTCTTCTTAAGGTAGTCTAAAGAATCGTGTGGTAAAAAGTTATATAATGTGGCACACAGATACAGGACAGTCTGAAATGTTGCCACAGCAACAGTCTCTACCTCAGATCAGGCTACTTTGCAAAACTTTTGTGTATTGCAAAACATTGTCATCACTCACATTAAAATCATCATTAATGTACTAACGTCACTGTTTTCAATAAACATAGCCCTTTCTCATCTTTTATTTCACCCTTGTGCGAGTTTTTTTCATATGCCGACCTGAGAATGACAAATTTATTACCTAATGCCTGTTAAATGTAAACAAAGCTATTAAAAATATGTTTTACTGCCTTTTAATAATCAGTACATGACAATAAGATTAATTTTTGCTGGAGTAGAGACTGTAATTGCATGATATTTGATTGATGTATTATTACAGAGAAAAGGCAGTGGAGTAAATTTCCAGGTTTTAGACACAAGCAAACCTGTCACCCCTTCACACCCTGTAGGATGGGGAGTGTGTGTGAAAGTGAGGTTAGTTGAGAGGGATGATGGCATTGCAGTGTTTTCCTTCCTTTCGTTCCTTTCTGATGCCAAAGCACAGAGATTTGACTGGCTGGCGTGGACGAGGATGAAGTCTGCTTTGTTGAAGCTGGCAGTTCCACAAACCAATAGCAAAGGATGATGGCTGTCAGAAAGTTGGAAGTTGAAAGTGATGTATGGTTTGATCGATTAAATATAAAAATGTAATGAACAGCAGAACAAAGGACATTCCAGGGCCCAGTTTATGATGGGGCCCCTCTCTGCCACACCAGAGGAAGGTTTGCTCACTTGCGATTGGACGTTGATGGGCTAACACAACCAGATGCCCAGTGCCATCAGATAAGGAGGCTAAGGAAACTGCCAGATACCCCTGTTGGGTTAAGATAAGGAAGGAGAGGACCCTTTTTCATTGGTCCACAGGATTCCCCTTATCACCCATTACTTTGATCCTAAGGCCCAGGCCAGGATGGCAATAAAGTTTCTTTGATCCTCCAGATACAGCATGCTAATGTGCTGGCCATGCGGCACGCAATGATTGAAACAAGGAGAGTCAAACCTTTTACATTTATACAGAAAGAACTGTTAAAAAGGACATTACAATTGCACATTACAAATGCTGAACATACCAAAATGTCATTGTGTGTGTAAATGTAGCTGGAATGTCATAATAATATGTGTAACCTCACCTGTAGCCCCTGAATATAGGTACAAATGATTATTCCAGCCTTTCAACATCATGTTTGGTATGTATGCATTCAGTACATTGTCAAATGTATTTTGAGAGTGGAGTCAGACAAGAAACAATGCATAGATAAAGGTTATGTTTTTCTTAAAATTTACACTACGCAAACGAATTCCACACAGCTGGAGAAGGGTGGGCCATATGGCGTGGTCAGCCTTCACCCCTATAACCAATCACCTTATTGGAAATGGGGGGCACCGAATTACAGTCTCCACCTCACCAGAAAGAGATAAAGTCCCTCACCAGCGGATCCATCCTTGTTCTGAGCTTTCTGACCGAACTAGGAAGAAACAACAGTACGACTAAAGTTAAGCTTTTGCAAGTAAACCTTAAATTTTATCATCATCTGCATGGGTGCAGCAGAGTTCACCTCTCCGTGACTGCAACTCTCTGAGAGTGATTCTGCACTTTTCGGACTGTATGCAACCCGCACAACCCGTGGAGGACGTCTCCAAGCAGGACTGATCTTCCCACGGTGTGGAACGTAAATATACTTTTTCCTTCCAAACCTCTTTCAAGAATCTTTCTAAAGTATTATTCAATTGTAGTGTGATTTTTACTTCTATGCATTATCCAGTAGTTACTTCCCTTTGTATGTTTAGTGAATAAACCCTTTTGTTTTTGTACAACTGTGTCTTTCTTGTGTTGGTAATCAGAGGCTCTACAAGTTAGCAAGAATCTCACAAAATCCTTTAGATATCCCAGGTGACTTACCCCCTCCACTTTACATAATTTTTCTCATCATTTATGATTTATGTTGGATTACTCCAACAAATGTTGAGGTGGAATTCCTCAGCTGGTGCCCTAAGGTAAAAGGAGGGAGAGGTCATCTGACACACACACACACACACACTTGGGGTGATGTGTGACCAAAACTCACACACCTTTGGTGTCCTGTGTGAGGCATACCATTAATTGGTGCCCCATGTGAAGATCACTACAAAAACTTTATTTTCAGTGTCTGAAAATAAAGACTCTCTTCTTGCTTACAAAATAAAGACCCCTCTTCTTGCTTACAGAAGAGAGGTTGATGCTTACAGAAGAGAGGTTGAGCAGCTGGTTGTCTGGTGCAGTCGTAACAACCTAGAGCTGAACACGCTTAAAACAGTGGAGATGACGGTGGACTTTAGGAGAAACCCCCCAGCACTCCCCCCTCTCAGCATCATGGACAGCACTGTGGCAGCAGTGGAGTCATTCAGGTTCCTGGGCACCACCATCTCACAAGACCTGAAGTGGGACAATCACATTGACTCCATTGTGAAAAAGGCCCAGCAGAGGTTGTTCTTCCTTCGTCAACTGAAAAAGTTCAACCTGCCACAGGCTCAGATGACACAATTTTACACAGCTGTTATTGAATCGGTTCTGTGCACGTCTATAACTGTCTGGTTTGGGTCAGCCAACAAATCAGATAAAAGAAGACTGCAACGGACTGTCAGGACAGCTGAAAGAATAATTGGTGTGCACCTGCCCAACCTTCAGGACTTGTACAACTCCAGAGTGAAGAAACGGGCAGGTAACATCATCACAGACCCCTCTCACCCCGGACACAACCTGTTTGCACTTCTGCCCTCAGGCAGACGTTACAGATCGCTGCGCACTAAAACATCTAGGCACAAAAACAGTTTTTTCCCCAATGCTATCTCCAGCTTGAACAGCTAACATATCACCACCTGTCCTTTTTACTATTAACATCTCAGTATCTGAGAGAGAAGCAACAGTTATTTTATATATATATTTTTTTTTGTTTTTTTTTTTGTTTTGTTTTTTGTTTTTTTTTTATATATGTAAATACAAATACTTTTTATTTATACAGTTCTATATACAGTAATAAATGCACATATCTGTTTATAAGTCCCCTGTTCTATTCCAGATGCATATGTTATTTATTTCTCTTTCCCTTAGTCATGTTTAAATGTTCTTATATTCTCTTTCATATATGTATGTCTATTTATATGTATGTGTGTGTGTATGTACCAAGAGCTCTTGTAAAACCACAACAAATTCCTTGTGTGTTTGCGCACACTTGGCGAATAAAGTTGATTCTGATTCTGATTCTGAAAATAATCTGTTACCTTTAATACAAAGATAAGAGTTGTTCCCTTTGAATCATTGTAACAACACATTTAAATAAATATATATTTATTTAAATAAGACATTTTGTCAAGGCTGCAGGGAGCCACAGCAGGGGGGCTGAAGAGCCTCCACAGCTCCGCGGGTTGTCGTCCCGTGCCCTAGAACCATCATACACCCGATCGCTTATAAAAGTCATAGCACACCTCTCCCCAATTAGCCAGTCGATAAGACCCCTCATTCATGGGTCTATGACAAACCATGCAGGATGAGTTATGGTAATGAAGTTTTGTCCAGAAAAAGAAGTATGCAGAAGAGTAATAGTGATGCTTTGCTTCACAAGCACCACTAACAATAAGAACACCAATGGCTACAATAGGTGCCTTTGAACCATCAGCTCCTTTATCATTACAGTCCTTCTCGTTCACTGTGATTTCAAAATTCTGGCCAGTTGAAAATACCTAGAATTTCAAACTCAAGTGCAGGGATCCTTGTTATACTTCCTAGTACTTCCTAGTGCAGTAGGGCAGATACACTCTGTCAGTTTAAATCTAGATTAAAGACTCATCTCTAATGTAGCTTACACATGGATTTATGACTCAAATCCCTCAAGGGACTGTTGGCTGCAACTCTGCAATGGGTTGCAGAGTGCTGCTCACACCCCAAAGAACCATGCTAGGTACAACCTGCTTCACCATGCCAGAAGTGGGAGCACAGCATGAAATCTCCAGTACACTGAACTTACCTGTTTGCAGCGGACCGCTGTTCATGAATCACTGTATAAAAAGGGTCAGTGCTGACAGGGATCCAGTAAAAACCAGGGAGAGAGAAAATTGCTCTTTTAACAAGGAGGTGGGTACCAGCAACCCTGGGGGTGCTGGCAAAGATGGGAGTGGGGAAGGCGACAAGGGCCCCGATACGTCCTCCGGTGTCCTCAGGAGCAGCTCCCTCCCTTGGTTGCCATGGCGTGTAAGGCAGAGGTGGCCTGCCCCGCAGCCATGTAAGACCTCTAAGGACGAGGAGAGCTTACAAGCGTGCGAAGGGGGCCTAGGTCAGTTCCTCCAGGTGGCAGCGTTCTCCAGGCACATAAGTACAGCGATTGCACATTCCACCATTGCAGGGTTACCCGCCTGCACAACTTTAGCACCGCTTCCCGACCCCAGAAACCAAACGTCAAGCCTTTCACTGGCTTGGCATCCGCCTCCTCCTGAGTACCACTCTGGGAGAGCAGCGCCTCAGGGGAGTCGTCATCCGAGAGAACAGCGCAATCTGTGATGCCGTGATCGACATTGCATCATTCCCGCGAGCCCTGAATGAGAAAACAATCTCGCCGAGTGTACGAGTGTACCGGGAACAGAAAAGGAAAATTGCTCTTTTAGACTCATGTAACTGACCAGCTGAAGTGCCGGAGGGGGTTGGCGAAAGACAGGACAAGGCAAACCACTGCTGAATGCACAGTAAAATTTGCAGCAGATAAACTCTTTAAGAAGGCATCGGGACCACAGCATTAGTGACTCTGAAGAACAAAATCTGAGTCAGTGTTGCATGCCAGCCTGCTATATACCTGGCAGAGACTGGCATGCAAATTTAACTTGCAAATTTTCACCACAGACAACTCAGTTCAGCTAGCACCGCACTAGCCTGTTAGTTTATCTTTCTCTGTTTACTGTCTTCATCTCCTGCGTTTTCATCTATTCAATATAATTACGGTAAGTCAGAATAAATCATCAAACACAGTGAGTCATCTTCTCCCATGATTGTTACATGCACTGTTTGCCACATGTTTAGTGTAGCCTTCTCTGTCAGCGCTAAGGGTTTTACATGTGATAAATGTAAGGAAATAGTTAGGCTGATGGAGAAGATTTCAGAATTAGAGACACGCTTCCAAACTTTACTCGAGGATAGTAAGAGTGATAGGGCTTTAGAGCAGACTTTGGATGCAACTAGGTCCATACATTGGATACACTGGATACTTTGCAGATCCCCCGCAGCAGGGAAACTTTATGACTGTGAGATGGCATAGCTGCAAGACAAAACACTGCTCTCCCATTCCGATTACAGTTTCAGACAGGTTCTCCCCACTCCCACTGAACCACCTGTTGAAAGTGCCCTAGTTATCTGTAACATCACGCCAGCAGAGGGAGCCCTCACCGGAATACTGACTGCTCATGCTCCCTCTGCTGAACTCTGAACTTACTTCCTGTTTGGCATCTATATAAACCTTGCTGCCACATGGCCATGTTGCGAAGTATTGCCAGCTTAACACCTGACTACTAAGCATTCTCTTTTACTGCCTGCTTACCTGTGATTTACCTATTGTTTGGTTCTCGTTTTCTGATTTTTGCCTAGCCCCTTTGTTTGACACCTGGATTGGACTGTCTATGTTTATTACGACCCTTTGCCTGTACTTTCGACTTTGATTATGGATAACCCCAATAAACATCCGCAACTGGATCCTGCTTCAGTTTCTGCCTCAGCCCCCTTACAGAATACTTCGCCTACCCTCAATCCAGCGGATGTTTCACAGCTGCAAGCTGCATTTGTCTACCAGGGAGAACTATTACGCAGCTACCACGAACAGCTAGTTAACTTACAGGCATCGAATGAACTACTGCTCCAGCGACTTTGCTCTCCTCCTTCCACCATGTCGAGCACGGTAAGACTTGCTCTTCCCGATAAGTTTGATGGTTCTGCAGAACGGTGTAAAGGGTTCATTCGACAAGTACGCACTTATTTGGAATCGTTGGGGGATCAGTCTCATGCTAGTTCTGAGCAATGCTCTTTTATCATGTCACTATTATCTGGCAAGGCTATTGATTGGGCTGCTGCGGTTTGGGAGACGGACGAACAGTTTAGATCTTCACCTGAGTATTTTTTGCAACAACTCCGAGAAGTATTTGAATATCCTGCTGGGGGTCGGGATGTTTCGTCTCGTCTTTTACACCTTTCTCAAGGCTCACATAGTGCAGCAGAGCACGCAGTCGAATTCAGGACTCTTGCAGCTCAGAGTGGATGGAATGATGCTGCACTTAAAGGGGTGTTTCGGGAAAGCCTATGTCCCCAATTGCAGTTGGAGATGGCATGTCGAGGTGAGGAATCTTCTTTCAATGACTTTGTTAACATGACTGTTAAGATTGATAATTTGCTCAGGAACTCACCTAAACCCAAGCAAGCGCATGCATCCCACCTTATGTCACGACCTGCACTTCGGAATCCTGAGGCACCATGTGTTACCGAGCCCATGCAAGTAGGATCTACCAGACTGTCTGAGGACGAGCGTAGACAAAGGTTCATCAACAACCTCTGCTTTTATTGTGGTGAACCAGGTCATCATAAGTCACAGTGTCCTCAAAAGACCCGGAGGTCCCTCACAGCACAAGACCGGGTGAATGTGGACACCTTTTCACAAAATCCATCTAAAGTCTTCACATTACCCGTACAGATTTCTACCGAAAGTGGTTCTTTTATGTTGACAGCATTAGTAGATTCCGGCGCCGCTCTCAACCTCATCAACTCAGACATCGCCCGGAAACATCAACTACCCACCATTCCATGCTTTCCACCTATCAGTATTACGGCTGTCAATAACCAACCCATCAAAGGAGGAGTTCTGGAACAGACCCGATCACTGAAAATGCAAATTGGGGTTTTTCATGAAGAGAACATCTCTCTATATCTGATCGACTCACCCAAATATGAAATAATTTTAGGAATGCCATGGCTAAGTTGCCACGATCCCCACATCTCCTGGCGCACGGGTGAGCTGACCCACTGGTCTCCATTCTGTTTTAGTCACTGTCTAACCCTTAAGCAGTCCAGTCCATGTCTGTCCACAAGCATGGGGAGCCCTCCGAGCCTGACCCAACCAAAGATCCCCAAGGTTTATAACGAGCTTTTGGAGGTCTTCAGCAAGGTTAAAGCCACACAGTTACCACCACATCGGCACTGGGACTGTGCTATAGACCTTCTTCCCAACATGTGTCCTCCCAAAAGCAAAGTCTACCCGCTGTCACGCCAAGAAGCACAGGCTATGGAGGACTACATCAAGGAGGCTTTGGAAGCTGGCTTTATCCGTCCTTCTACTTCTCCCGCTGCAGCCGGCTTCTTCTTCGTGGAGAAGAAGGATGGGGGTCTGCGTCCGTGCATCGACTACAGAGGCCTCAATAATGTCACTGTTAAATTCAGGTATCCACTGCCTCTAGTCCCTTCTGCCCTAGAACAACTCAGGAAGGCCAAAATATTTACCAAACTCGACTTGAGAAACGCTTATAACCTGATACGCATCAGGGACGGAGATGAGTGGAAGACAGCTTTTCTCACCACCAGGGGGCACTACGAATACCTGGTTATGCCCTTTGGCCTTGCCAATACCCCAGCCGTCTTCCAATCCTTCATAAATGAAGTCTTCAAAGATGTCCTCCACAAGTATGTCATCGCATATCTTGACGACATCCTAATCTATTCCTTGAATGAAGAGGATCATGTCACTCACGTCAAGAGTGTTCTTTCCAAGCTTCTTAATCACCAACTCTATGTCAAGACTGAAAAATGTGAGTTTCATGTGAAGCAGACAACATTCCTGGGGTACAACATCAGCCACCAGGGCGTTGAAATGGATGCTTCTAAGGTAACCGCCGTCACTGAGTGGCCGCAGCCCTCCACGTTGAAAGAATTGCAGAGGTTCCTGGGCTTTGCTAACTTCTATCGACGCTTCATTAGGAACTACAGCTCTATTGCTGCACCTCTCACCTCATTACTCAAGGGAAAACCCAAGAGGTTGTCATGGAATGCTTCCGCCAATGCAGCCTTCCAAAAGCTCAAGACCAGCTTCACGACGGCCCCCATCCTTAAACATCCAGATCCAGAACTCCCCTTCATTGTGGAAGTCGATGCTTCTGACTGCGGGATTGGAGCCGTGCTCTCTCAACGTCACGGACAACCTCCCAAGCTTTTCCCGTGTGCCTTCTTCTCTCGGAAGCTAACCCCCGCTGAGTTTAATTATGATGTGGGAAACAAAGAGCTTCTGTCAATGAAGGCTGCCATGGAAGAATGGAGACATTGGCTCGAGGGGGCAGCTCATCCTTTTCAAGTTATCACGGACCATAAGAACCTTGAGTATGTCAAGTCTGTTCGACGTCTGAATTCACGCCAGGCAAGATGGTCTCTGTTCTTTTCACGATTCCATTTTACAGTCACTTATCGTCCAGGCTCCAAGAATAGCAAGGCAGATGCACTATCCAGGCGCCATGATCCCCCACGACAGAACTACAATCCTGAACCCATCCTAAGTCCAGCCTTGTTTGTTGCTCCGGTCAACTGGGACATAATGGAGGAAATTCACCAGGCCGTCCTCACAGAACCATCACCAACGAACTGCCCCCCTTCCAAACAATATGTTCCCCAGACACTACGTCACCGGGTCATCCAGTGGGTCCACACATCACTCAGCACGGGACATCCCGGCATTTCACGAACCCTTAAACTTGTGCAGAATTCCTTCTGGTGGCCTTCAATGACCAAAGATGTGGCCAATTATGTCAAGTCTTGCTCCATCTGTGCCCAGTCCAAGACTCCCAGGGACCTGCCGACGGGACTTCTACAGCCTCTCCCGATTCCCCAACGACCTTGGTCTCACCTCTCCATCGACTTCATCACTGACTTACCCCTGTCTGATGGTTACACCACAATCCTGGTCATCGTCGACCGCTTCTCCAAAGCCTGTCGTCTGGTTCCATTAAAAGGATTACCTACTGCCATGGAGACTGCTCAAGCCATGTTCCACCATGTCTTTCGAAACTATGGTCTACCTGAAGACATTGTATCAGATCGAGGAACTCAGTTCACCTCTCAGGTTTGGAAATCCTTTTGTAACCTGTTAGATATCAATGTGAGTTTAACCTCTGGCTATCATCCGCAGTCAAATGGTCAGGTGGAGAGGCTGAACCAAGAGATCGGCAGGTACCTGCGGACTTACTGCAGCCGCGAACAACATCGCTGGGCTGAATTTCTCCCTTGGACCGAGTATGCCCAGAACTCACTCACGCACTCCTCTACAGGACTCACACCATTTCAATGTGTGCTGGGTTACCAGCCTCCCCTGTTCCCATGGTCAGGAGAACCATCGTCTGTGCCTGCTGTTAACGACTGGATTCGTAACAGTGAGAGGGTGTGGGACAGTGCCCATGTACGGCTTCAACGCGCTGTGAGGAGGCAGGAGATTAACGCTAACCGTCACCGTCGCCCACACCCTCCATACCAACCTGGACAAAGGGTCTGGCTCTCCACGAGGGATCTCAAGCTACGTCTGCCGAGCAGGAAGCTCTCTCCCAGGTATGTTGGCCCATTTAAAATCATAAGACAGATTAATGAGGTCACTTACCAATTAGAGCTTCCTGCTGACTACCGCATCTCTCCTTCTTTCCATGTGTCACTCCTCAAACCTTTCCACCGGGACGCTGACCCCGAGGCCATATTGCAGGAGCCACCGCCACCGCTGGACATTGGCGGAACGCCAGCCTACAAGGTGAACGTCTTGCTTGACTCACGGCGAAGAGGGGGTCAGTTACAATACCTGGTGGATTGGGAGGGATACGGCCCAGAGGAGAGATCGTGGGTAGCGGCAGTGGACATTCTGGATCCCTCGCTCACGGAGGAGTTTCATCGACCCAGACCTGACCGTCCAGCACCACGTCCACGGGGACGCCCACGTAGAGCACCTGGAGGTGCTCCTAGAGGGGGGGGGTTCTGTAACATCACGCCAGCAGAGGGAGCCCTCACCGGAATACTGACTGCTCATGCTCCCTCTGCTGAACTCTGAACTTACTTCCTGTTTGGCATCTATATAAACCTTGCTGCCACATGGCCATGTTGCGAAGTATTGCCAGCTTAACACCTGACTACTAAGCATTCTCTTTTACTGCCTGCTTACCTGTGATTTACCTATTGTTTGGTTCTCATTTTCTGATTTTTGCCTAGCCCCTTTGTTTGACACCTGGATTGGACTGTCTATGTTTATTACGACCCTTTGCCTGTACTTTCGACTTTGATTATGGATAACCCCAATAAACATCCGCAACTGGATCCTGCTTCAGTTTCTGCCTCAGCCCCCTTACATTATCGGAGATCCGTGGACATGAAAATAGAAGCACCAGCTAACATAGTCAAATGTTTACCAGGAGCCAGAGCACCAGACATCAAAGCAAATTTAAACGCTCTGGCTAAAGCTAAACTTAAATTTAGTAAGATTATTATACACATCAGCACAATGTCAGCACATGTTCATCTCCGTCAGTCGGAGATCACTAAAGATTAATATTAAAGTGGTCTGTGAACTTGCTAGTACGATGTCAGACCCAGTAATATTCTCAGGCCCCCTCCCTGCTTATCGTGACAAAATACATAGCAGACTGTCATCACTAAATGGATGGATATCTGAGTGGTGTTCACAGAATTTAGTTTCATAGATAATTTGAAAGGTTTTGGGGCAGACCTGACCTAAAAAGAAAAAGACCTAAAAAGTTAAAAAGAGATGGCCTACATCCGTCTAAGGCTAGTGCTGCTTATTTATCTAGAAACTTGGCACACAGTCTTCTACTAATACTTGACTAACTGGGGCCCAGATCAGGAAGCAGACAACCGGCTTAACCAACCGTCTGCTAGCCATCACGTCATAGATGTCACATAATACAACACACAGAATCATCTAAACATTATAATATAGACACTGTGTCTGTCCCCCGGACTGGTAAATACAAAAAAACCCTGTAAATAACCAAATGGCGATTTAATCAATGTTAAACAAATACAAAAGATACATAATAGAGATAAACAATTAATAAGGCTTGGTTTGCTGAATATTAAATCTCTGTCTACAAAAGCGCTTTTTGTTAATGATATGATCACAGATCACAACCTAAATGTGCTCTGTGTGACAGAAACTTAGCTAAAACAAGATGATTACGTTATATTAAATGAGTCTATCCCCCAAAATTGACAAAGGGGCAAAGGTGTTGCTGCACTTTACAGGAAAACTTTAACAGTTACCCAGAGATCTGACTTCAGATGCAACTCTTTTGAAGTAATAGTGCTCAATATAACTTCATCTGGCGTAAATAATAAGCAGATTTTGTAATTTATACAGTCTACAGGTCGACAAGGTACAACACAGACAGCCTTAATTGTTGGTGATCTTAACATCCACATGGACACTTTCAAAGACATTTTGAACTCTATCTGTCTCACAACACGTCAGAACCCACTCACTGTCGTAATCATACCTTAGATTTAATACTGTCCTATGGTGTAAATGTTGATGACATTAACATCCTGCAGCAGAGCGAAGACATCTCTGATCATTATTTGGTATCCTGTATAATACATGTACCTATGGTGTGCAAAATCAGCTCCTTGCTTCAAATACAGTAGAACAATAACTTCTGCCACTATAGACTGTTTCATCAACAGTCTGCCTGAACTGTCTCAGTTCCTTAGTGTAACAGATAGCTTTGAAAACCTTGATAGCACAACAGAAAATGCTCCCTCTTCTCTAACACCTTAGACAAGATTGCTTCTCTATGGGTAAAGAAGATAAAGGACAGCAGCCCAACACCGTGGTATAATGAGCATACTCACCCTAAAAAGAGCAGCCTGGAAAATGTTTTCATTTCATTATTATGCTGATGATACTCAGCTGTACATTTCTTCTAGGCCCAACAAGATGCATAAATTCACCAAGCTAACAGAATTTATAATCAATATCATAACTTGGATGAATAGCAACTTTCTTTACTAAAAAGATTTTTTTTTTTTTACTAAATTCAGACAAAACAGACGTTTTACTTATTGGACAAAAATCTTCCACACGGAACAACCTAAAACACTGTCTTACTCTTAAGATGAATGCTCTGTAAAGCTTGCTTTGTTAGCTAACAATATGGGTGTCCTTTTTGATAGCTTTTTGAAAACACATTTCCAATATCTGTAAAACTAGATATTAAAAATACATCAAAACTATGACTCATGTTCTCTATGTCAGAAATCGCAAAATTAATTCATGCATTCATGACATCAAGACTTGATTATTGCAATGCCCTACTTGGTGGCTGCCCTGTAGGATCACAAAACTGGCTCAAAATGCAGCAGACAGAGTTCTTATGAGTATAATCTGAAAATTCTGGCCAGTTGATAATACCCAGAATTTTAAAATCAAGGAGGCAGATCGGGAGGTAGATACACTATGTCAGTTTAAATCTAGATTAAAGACACACCTTTTTAATCTAGCCTCAAACAGTCCTATGGATTTATTACTCAAATCCCTTAAGGGATTTAATCTGTGTCTTTCATTTCCCAAGATCCTGTAATCAGTTGGATCCAGACTTTTGAAAATTGTCATTTAAACTGGCAATAAATTGTATACAGGAAGCAAGCAAAGAAGGTTTCCCATTACTGAAATGGTCAATTGCTTCTGCAATCTTGCAAAAACTCATGTTATAAACATGAAGCTCACTACACTGCATTGTTAATCTCTTTGTAACATCGTATCTGAAATTTGTTGTTTATGATAACATTTGCAAGAGTGCAGAAAGCAGAAAGTGAAGAAATATCCGTCATTACATGTGAAGGCTCTTACCTCTCCCAGTGGTCTGATGTTACGCTTGTGGAGAGGTTTCACAGAGATTTGCTTTTGGGACCATGCTGTCTGTTTTGACAAACGTGTCTTGTCTCCTTCAACCATCAAGGTCTAAGTGGCAGTCATTTCAGCTCATCATGTGACCCCTGGGGGGAGGTCTGTTGAACAGCATGACCTGATTATCAGATACCTTAGAGGCACAAGGAGGTTAAATCCTCTTAGACCTCCAAGACCCTCTTGGGATCTCTCAGTTGTCCTGCTCACTTTTTGAGCCTCTAGGAGATGTCAATCTCAGCCATTTATCACTGAAGACAGCCCTCCTTGTAATGTTTGGCATCCATCAAGAGGGTTGGGGACGTGCAGGCTCTCTTCTTCTCAAATTCCATTTGCCAATATTCTATTGGCCTTTCAGATAAAGAGGTGATAGGTTCTTAAGGGCAAACCCCTAGTGTCACATCATCGACACAACGTCTTGTTCTCTCCAATAGGGAACAGAGGTTACAGTTGTAACCAAAATATTCTGTAACTGAATGTTTTTTATAAGTATTATTTCTTATAAGTTTTCCCCATAGAGTTTTTTGTACAATTGATTTAACCTGCCAATCTTAGAAAACTCAAATCAATTCATACATGTCAAGTATTATGGCTTTTTAAGTGTTAAGTATTAGGTGTTTAAAATGCCTTGCAATGATTGGATGTTGAATCTTATATAATTTTGACACTTCCACCATATCTGACCAGTCCTTAAATATTGTGAACCATATGATTTGTAGGACAGAACCTTATCGTTGGTTGAATTTGTGTTTGCTTTATGCATGAAAATCAAACATTGTATTTAGAGCCAATATCTGTCAGCATACACACAGGAGAACAAGCAGGTAAAGTGTAAATACTAAAGTTTTATTAGTTTTCAAGTCCAATCAGAGAAATTCTAAACAGCAAAGTATCAGGGAAATTAGATCATTACTTGGATAAACCTAACAATGTATGTTAGCATAAACAGAAATGTCAGGAAACAGGTATGATCACTGTTAGCAGTTTAGCTTAAGTGCACTGTTGTGTTTTCAGAGTCTTCCTTTGTATTGTAAGTCTGAGCAGCAAAGAAGAACTATGGAGAACAGGCGGTAACTGGAATACACTGGAGCACCATCAGGTGAGAGAGATGAGTGTGGCTTTATGTGCTGGTTGATTAGCAGTGGCAGTGGGTGATTGGGAGCGTGTTGGCGTGGTTAGCTGTGGGGGTGTGTCCCTGACAATAACATCCTGTTATAAAATATAACAAGGTGCCCTGGCTTGACATGTTTAAAAAATTAAAAAGCATTGTTTTTGACTCTCCTGTTTCATAAGCATTAAAGGTTTTTGTCAGTTGGAGCCACTTCTAGGAAAAGTTGGAGGAAGAGTGTGAGTTTATTTAAAATTCCTGGGAACAGCTTAAAGTGAATAAAGGGGATGTAAATCACAATGCTACTCAGTATGAAGAGGGTCACATAGAGGTACTCAATCTGGGGGTCATCGATGATGGGGGCCAACACCAGGAAGATAGCAACCAACAGCACCAATATAGGGATAATAATGGGTACCTTGAAAGGGAATATGAAAAGATATTGGGTGAATGGATCTGTAACTCACTGTCAAATCAATTTGTCAAAATGGTTTGTTGTGTCATACAAAGAAGCACTATGTTAGCTAGACAGGATTCCCCACATCCAACAACTTTTAGGTAAAATTTTACATGGCAGAAAAATGTGTTATTAGTGGTGTTTTTCCGAGTTTTACGTGAGTACTTGACAGTTGACTGGTGCTGTAAATATGTAAATATGTAAATATATGTCATATTTAATAACATTTTATCCACCTGTAACACTAAAAACAGTAATAATGAACTAAATAGAAAAGAGAGCACAAGCATAAACATGAACCAAAACATAATAACATTTAACAAACCTGACACACACACAACATTTATATATGCACATCAAAATGCTTTTTTATGCACCGTTTACAATTATACTTACTTAATTTCACTTACACCATTGCCAAAACACCTCATGTCTTTTGGTAGAACATCCTCTACTAAATTTTTTAATTTTCAAAAAATAAATAATTTGTTTGTATATCTGTTAATTATTATTCACTGATTATAGTGAGGGAAAAAGCCTTGCCTTAAATGCTGTGACACAAATAAACCATCCATGTGTCTACAATAACATCTTTTGTAGGTCCTTTGGTTTGAATTTAAAAAGCATTCACCCACCTTGTAGCTACAAACTCATATGACTTTTAGGAAATAAAGGAGTATTACTAAAATGTTAAATCTATTCTTTACCCACTGGCTGTCCATTTCAGAAAATTGCTTTGTTTATTAAAAAAGACCATCATTCTGATGAGCTACCATGATGGCTTAAGTTTTAGCCATGCTCCAAGACTCCATACCAGCGGCACTAAGGGAATGACTGGTTTAATCATGCCCGTGGAGAAAGCTTTGCAGTGGGGAAGTTACCCTGCTTTTGAGGTCCACTATGGTGGCTGGCAGTCGGGAAGGGTGAGTGCCTCCAATGTTGGGTGAGATGAGGTGATGGGTTCATTTCCAGCATATCCCAGAGGGCATGTTCAATGCCTGCCTGAGGGCTATTAACATGATGTGAATTTGCCCTTTTTGAAGTTGTGTACCAGCAATCTGTAGGAAAGCAATTATCCAGTTGCAAATGCTCAGGGCAGTGTGGAGGGCTAACAGCTCGGAGTCCACCTCATTCTGAGTCCCACCCATGGCAGGATGGAACTCGCATGATTCACTTCAGAGAGCAACAACCCAGCATCTAATGCTGCAACCAATAACTAGCCCCCATCCCAAGCCACTCAGCCAGGCAGAACGAGAGTGCTGGGGCATGGAAGGTCCATGACGATTGACCTGGCTGAGAACAGAACAACCAAGGTGGCTCTCCATTTCATAATTAAAGAGTGCCACAACCACAACATTCTGATGGCCATACCCTCACAATGAGGCTATTTTGATATGTTGGTGACCCAGACAGTCAAGACAAAACCAGCTTTTTTGCTTTTGGTTCTGACATTTGTCAACATTTTAGGTTCTCTGTGGTGAAAGTCAGAAGCTGATTGTGTTATGAAAGAGTAAAATTCCTTGTCAATCAGTGCCACCTATTGTACAGGTGTAAATTAACTGAAGAAAATCAATTGTTTCATGTCTGGTGTGAGAGGACCTTTCAGTGTTTATCTAATAGTGAACACATGAACAAAGACATGCAGTTTGATGAGATTTCTTTTTGAGGTCCTTTGCTGTTACCTCTGTCTTGTCACAGGACTGCTGATATGCTCTTGGAGTTATCTTCTCCAGATGCCTACTCCTAGTGACAGTAGTTACCGTCCTGAATTTTCTCCATTTGTAGGCAATTTGTCTTGCCATAAATAGATTTAACACTCAGGTCTTTAGAAATGATTTTTTAACCTTTTCCAACTTTGTATAACACTTCATATTGATGTACTGAATCTGTGTCCTTTACGCTAATAATAAAGCACAAGAATTGTGCCACACCACTTTAATCACATAATGATTCAGTGAACTAGAAATAGTGAGACCAAGACCATTTTTATTGGCCCCTGCTTCTACTTGAGCTTAGGCCTTTGTGCAAAAATTGCACAATACTGTCAAACTGGGTATAATTCTATACTGATTATATATGACTGTAGTGTCAGTGCTGACAGAAATTCACTTACAACATTTCCTTTACTCACACAGATTTGATAAGCCAAGAGTCTTATCAAAATACAAGATTTTAAGAAGTATGTGATGGTCTCACCGTAACTGCGCGAGGAAGATTAGGTTTCTTGATTTTTAAATACAGAAGTCCAGACAATGTGACCCCATAGAAAAACCAGGCAGTGAAACTACAACATAAATAGAATAATTTTAGAAAAAAGTAGCTCTTTTTATAAGGTCTGTGTTTGTGATATTTATTATTATAAGTTTTGTTATATAATTGTAAGACTCTTAGGTCACCAAACTGCCTCTCCAGTGTCCAGAAACACCGCTCAACAATATTGAAATATGAGAAAAACTTTTGCACAAAAATATTAATGGAACCTATGACTTGTGTAATGTTAATTATATTTTGATCTTATGATAACAGAAACAATGCTTATTTATGGGCATAGTAAGGAGTCATGGGTGATCCTGACTAGCACTTTAATGGCATATTGAGGCCTTCTTTAAAAGGTTACTTCTTACATATGTTACATCATTTTATTATGTAGGAGTGCATTGTTCGCATTGTCTTTAATTTAGACTTTGATACATAGATGATTAATGCAGTCAGAAAAGTGAAATTAAGCATTTTACCTAAAGAAGTTGATTATGCCCTGAAAGTCTCCAAGAATGAGCACAATAAGAGATATAATTGTGGTGAAAATGAGGGCTGGCGAAGGAGTAAGCCGTTGCATGTGGGCCATGGCCAGAATATCTGGCTGTTAGAGAGAGATAATTGAAATAATTAAGGATTGTACTTTCACAAAAATAGGAATCTCTCATATATTCCTACTGTCAGTGTAAATACTATTAATGATACTAGGATTAAGCAAGAACTGAAATTTATGCTAAGTACTATAAATGTTATCACTTTAATGTTAATATTTTCATTAAAAATGTTTATCACATTTTAATATTCCGTAATATTCTGAAATAATCTTACTTCCAAACTATTTTTAATAATTTCCAATTCATTTTTGGTAACATATTACAATAAGATTTCACATGTTAACTACTACATTAGTTAACATCAACAATAACAATGAACAATACTGCTAAAGCATGTCTTAATCTTATGATAATTTCAACATTTACTAATACATATTTAAAATTAGGTGTTGTATCTATTAACAATAGTTATGAACAATGAACTAACATGAATGAACAACTGTATTTGTATTACCTAATATTGAAAAGATTATAATTATTATAGATTATAATAAAAAAAAAAAAAATGTTGTTCATTGTTAATGTTAGATAATGCATTAAGTAATGTTAATGAATGAGACATTTTTGTAAAGTGATTTTCTTACCATGTGTCCCTCTCTTGCCGTTACATAACACACTCGTCCTCCACTGAAGAAAGATCCATTTAGTGATCCAAAAGCTGAAATTGCTGCAGCAACAGACATCACCCAGCCCCATCCTCCTAATACTTTATTCCTTTTACAAGAGGAAAAGTACTTTCACGTCACAATATCAGCAATCCTCTGTCCTAAGTTTTATCTTTTATGAATGGATACAAACTAATGTCTCGGTTACGTATGTAACCCTTGTTCCCTGAGGGAAGGAACAGAAACAAATAAACATATGGGGTCATATGGGGTATCCCTATCGCCTTCCAGCAGTAGAAAAATAAGGAAAAGCCAATGGGTACTGGGCAAAGGAGTTGCAGACCGAGCCACATCTTACCTGGAAGCAGGTATGTATGGCCGGCCGCAGCTAGCTTTCATTCAGATTTGTGCTGAGATGTGTCCTGGCCAATCAACAATGAATTAGGCTTGTGGCAGGCAGGAACTTCTCAGTTCCCTCCTTCAGGGAATGAGGGTTACATAAGTAACAGGCAGGTGAAGTGGACCACTGCACTACAGCTTCCCTGCACAGGTAACCTTCCCTGTGCCTCACATCAACATGGGGTGAAGCCTGGATGCGGAGAGGTCACAGTGATTGTTACAGGCACTGTGGAGGCCACACCCTGCCTAGGGAGGAAACGTGTGGACAATGTTCATTGGTATGTTTTTATACTACTCGAAGGCGATAGTACATTGATGTAACATTGAACATGACTGAAAGGGAACAATATATTTTGTTTGTTTTTTGTATGTTTTTGTATGCATGTTTTGTGTATGTTTTCTTTCCATCAAAAATGTTTATTGTTTTACAATGAAAAGCTCAGTATCTTACCCCCAAGTAACAGCTACTGCACTTGATGATATCATCTCTGTGGGTGTCATGACAACTAGATAACTGATGTTGACTAGCAGGTAGAGAATGGTTACCATGGGAATAGCAATAATTAATGCCCTTGGCAGGTTTACCTTTAAAGACAAAATCACTTTATAAATGAGAGAATTGTGGTAATAAACCATTCAATATTGCAGTTATTACTGACATTTTAGCATTAATCAGCTTAGTTATATAACAATATCATCTGACTTGATTTGATTACCTCTCTTCGTCTAATTAACACTGCATGTAATCACAACATTGCAGAAAACCTTATCTTACCTCTGGCCGTTTAACATCCTCAGTTACACAGTTTAGGTTGGACCACCCAGAATATGACCCCAGGCATTGATACAATGCTATTGCAATGGAGCTTTGCAAGTTGTGTCTGTAAATGCATTCTTCACATTGTTTAGACTGACGTAGTTTCCACGTGTAAGTGCTACTATCCCTTCTATAACTATTGCCATTAGACCTATTAGTTTGGCTATCAAAAAGACCAGCCAAAAAGACCAGCCAAAAAGACCAGCCAAAAGACCAGCACGATTTTCTATGGCTAAGAACAGCCATAGAAAACCGTACATTTAGAAAGCTGGCAGTGGCGATCACCAAGATACGCCACACAAAATGCAGGATAAGGTCCATAAAGGCGTAGGATGTATATATAGTTCCCTCCTGATTCTTATAATATATATATATGTTTATATAAAGATTCAGCTTTTTATTTTCTGCACATTTCATGCTGCCGAAATATAGAAGACGACTGTTGCACCTGAGATCTTCAGTTCAAAAGAAGATTGAATGAAGAACAAGAAATGCTTTAAGTTCAAAGTTCTGGTGTAATATTAACAACCCGGCAGAAGCATTTAGCAGAATGTACCTTTTGACAGTTGTGTTCAACTGCTACTAATAATCACCAAGTAACACTCTGTAATTATTACTGCAAGATTGCACAACACAAACTGGTTTCAAGCAAGATCACATACAGAAATCTTATATGTGGTATATATGGTATATATATATAACTCCCTATGAGGCTGCAGCATGTGTTGAATGTTAAACTATGGTAAATTTGTTTAAATGTTAAATTGTTTTCGGTAGGTTGTGGCAGTGCACAACATTTTTAATCTAAATTAATTTCTTTCAATGTAAAAAAATTTATTGATTTCATTTATATTATATGCATGTATGTATTGTGCATGTATATATATGTATTGTTTTGCAGCTGAATCTGTTAAATTGAGTAAAATTAAGTTCTCAACAATTTTTTGTTGTTTCCAAAATCAGTGAGTAGTTGTGATAAATATTGGCCAATATAATCATGATTATGATTTGTCATAATCGAACAGCCCTAATGTTGGTGCAATTATATTGAAGTCTGCAAACGTAATTGCAAACATTTAAGCAAACGTCTTTAGATAAGGTTAAGATTTTAAGATTCTGCACCAACCTACCACCAATCTACACCCCTTCCAGATCCCTACAGTCAGCAAAAGAACCAGTCTGGGTGGGAAAGGCCTGCTCCAGATGCTGTGAAATATTGGCGCAGAGAACATTGGGGTAGACAGGATTCAGTCTGGATTCAGGCCACATTATAGCATAGAAACTGCTGGTCAAAATTACAAATGATTTGCTACGCTTCAACCAGTAAGCGAACCAGAGAACCCGGTCCTCAGGCTGAAACAATTTGTTTGTCTCAACATTTTAAATATGTATCTCCTCAAAGACCAATTCAAATGAAGTAGATCAAAAATTGGACGCAAACCATCGTGTTTCTTGTTATTAAACTAACAGCTGTAATAGCCCCAATCTTTCATGGGAGGGGAAATGTGTTCTATAGCCCCCTTCACTAAGAGTGTCTTGAGCTCTTTGGCCAACACCTGCTGATGCTCTCCTAACACAACAGTCTGTAGAACACCATAGAAACATGGAGAGAGTCAAACTGAATTCTGTATGCTTTCTGTACTGTATTCAACAGCCACGGGGTGTTGAGTACAGTAATATTCAACACCCCATGGCTGTTGGGCAGCGTTGAGTTCTTTTGAAAGGGAATGTCTCAGGTTATGTATGTAACCCGGTTACCTGAGATAAGTAACAACACCTGCACAGCCTTCCTTCACCCTTAGATGTATTTTGCAGGCACTTTTTAAATGTTAGGTGTCATGCAACACTGTCACATAATCTTGACCTTAAACAGGCATGAGACCCAGCTGGACCTGACCACAATCCACAAAGAGTCAAGCCATGATGCGGTGTCTTGTTCCCCGTCTCAGTGAACCAGGTTACCTACCTAACCAAAGACGTTCTCAATACCAGTACAATAAACAGTACAAAAAAAGAGAACTGCTTCTTTCAGACAAGTCTGACAAACTGTTTCACAAAGCCTGACAAAGTATATGTTTAATTTATTCAGGCAGGGCAAAATGAATGTTTCTTAAGTTTACATTTTGCTGAACATCAGAAAATGTTACAAACCATTGTATTAAGGATGAGTTTGGCTTGTTTATATTACAGTTTTGAAACAACTGATGGAGAGACAGGAGCATAAAGTGTTAAATTATTTTTTAAAAAAGCTAAATGTAACTGGGGGTTTAAAAGAACTTTGTACATTGATTAATTAAGATGAAATAAAAAAATGAAGGGTGTATGTATTTTTTTAAATGTATTCATCAAAACAGTATATGCTACCGCTGTTGCTACCCCGTTTTAATTATTGGACATGTCTACCACACGGAACAACCTAGAATACTGTCTTACTTATGATGGATGCTCTATAAAGCCTGCTTTATTAGCTAATAATCTGGGTGTCCTTTTTGATAGCAATTTGTCCTTTGAAAACCACATTTCCAATATTTGTAAAACTGCATTTTTCATTTTAAAAGTATATTAAACTATGACACATGCTCTCTATATCAAACACCGAAAAAATAATTTGTGCATTCATAACATCAAGACTTGATTATTGCAACGCCCTACTTGGTGGCTGCCCTGCAAGATTAATACAAAAATTCCAGCTCATTCCGAATGCACCCAGAACTTGTGCATTAACTTGTGTGTTCTCACGAGAACTAACAAGTATGACCATATTAGGCAGCCAGTGCAATGCTGACAAAACTGAGCTATCATGCATTGTATAAACTTAAATTTTGCTGATTACTTACTAGGCCGTGAATGGTTCAGCTCCTCAATATCCAAGCGAGCTCCTCTCATATTACAGTCCTTCGCGTTCATTGCAATTTGAAAATTCTGGCCTGTAGTGTATTTGGAACACTAGATTATTAACCCAAAAGGAAAAATCACGCACAATTTAATGTTATTAATCGTACGTGTTTTATAGATTTTACCAGATGTAGTAGAATTAATATTCGCGACAGACTGAATTACTCGTCCACCGGTTATTCAACTCTAAGAAATGTTACTTTTCTGGCCTTGAAAAGAGAACATTCTTACTGTAATACAGTACTACTACAGAGCAGGTAACGAAAATCAAGGCAGTTTAAGTGGCGTTAATATGCGAGCAATAAACACAGAAACAATTCTCCGAAATAAAAACGGGGTTTATTGACTACGCTACAGGGAACATGTATGACTACACTAAACAAACGAATACATAAAACATAAACAGTGGGAAAAGAGGAGGAGTAAAGAATGGCAGGATTAAATCGGCTAACCACTTCTGCATGAACCATCAGTTAAATCACCTTAAAAGGGGTAAAACTTAAACACAGCAAATCGGATACTTGCATTGAACTCAGATGTGCTGAAGCAAGAGTCCGGGTGTGCGCGAGGGATGTTGCGGGTCCTGATGCGTTAGAAGTGAGCGGCAGCTCGTTGGGTCCTTCCCGACGTCGGATTGGTCAGCGAAGATTGACGAACTGAGCCGAAGTAAACACCGCTGGAAAGGCTGTCTCGAGAGTGAGGCAGGGCTCAAGAGGATGTGCAGCTAGTGGGTGAGGGAGAGAGCGAGCGAAGTTTGCTCTGCGTGGTGGACTTTTAACCTTGGGTATACCACACACCTTGAGGGCCGATAGACCAATAATGAGGTGTATACTGAGGCGGGAAAGTTTCTTTGTCCTGCTTAAGACCTCATTTACATGTTCCTCATGTTGCTGGAGAGTTTGTGTGCTTTAGCTGAATCTAAAATAATAAATGTATGAGGCCAGATACATTCATACCTTATACTGCATTAGTCAGCACATCCAGAGAGGATCATTTAGAATGTTAACATGACCAGGTTTGACACAATTTACCTTGAAAATGTGTATAGGTAGAATACTTGTCAGACTCTGTTTATATGCCAAGGCAATAGATGGTGGAGGTTAATATTGGGAGACACATACAATCAGGAACATAACATATATATATACACATATACTTTGGATAGCTCTTTTTGTGGCCGAGTTGAGACAAAAGTTCTCCCTGATGTGTATTGAAAGTCCTTCAGTCACCTGGTTTTTCTCACTTTCGTGAGCAGAGCTATCTTCCCCCCTTTTGGGCATTCCTCTGTCAGGGGTAAGAGGGGAACAAAAGGTCAGAGGTGTTCTGGTTGGCCATAATACCATTGGTGTTAGGTGGGGGTACAGACTCCTTGGTGCCGTTGGGTAATAATCGATCTCAGCCCCCCACTTGGAGTCCTATTCTTCTTGGATTTTACGATCCAACTGTACCCTTTGGTCAGACCAGATGCTACAGCCATTTGATATTAACCAGAATTTCTAAATGAACCAGAAAATCTAAATGGTAGATCTTTTTCCCATTTAGTGCCCAAACTCTGGAACTCTGTCTTCACATTACTGTCTGGGAGGCAGAAACATGTCAGTTTAAATCTACCTCTTTAATCTAGCCTTAGTGCGATTAATAACATTAAATCGTGCGTGATTTTTCCCTTTGGGTTAATCATCTAGTGTTCCAAATACACTACAGGCCAGAATTTTCAAACTGCAATAAACGAAGGACTGTAATAAGAGAGGAGCTCGCTTGGATATTGAGGAGTTGAACCATTCACGGCCTAGTAAGTAATCAGCAACATTTAAAGCTCACATAACGGAT
Organism: Chromobotia macracanthus; assembly: GCA_036877525.1. Classification (NCBI taxonomy): domain Eukaryota; kingdom Metazoa; phylum Chordata; class Actinopteri; order Cypriniformes; family Botiidae; genus Chromobotia; species Chromobotia macracanthus. The sequence continues at coordinate 219,758 of JAZGTH010000148.1, forward strand.
CACTAGCAATATACTTCTGTTTTGTATAACTATTCCTGCCCTTTATTTTTTTTTATTTATTTGATATTTTTAACTTAATTCAGAGATCAAGAGATCAAACAAGGATCAGATATTGAAAATAGAACAAAGGAAAAACTTTGGAAAGAACTTTGTTGTTTATGTAGTTTTTTTGTCAGACAGGTTAAATATCACATTTATCATATGACATTTAATTTTTTTTATTTTTTTTATGCACGATATTCATAAATGTCATTTTTGCCTGATGTGTTATTGTTCCTTTTATAGGAGTTTAACTGGTTTGTGTATCGATTAATTACCAACACCTGATAATATTCATGGCTGTGTATTGATAAAGTGGGATGAAACGGTTGCAAATTAAATTTCACAGTAAGAATTCCCAACAGTCAGTACTACAAATTATCATTAAAACCATTCCAGTTTTCACAGTTTAAAAACTTCAAGCAAATAGCCTATAGCATCAACCATGGACTTTTTGTCAGTAGTACAAAATCAACAATGCAACATAATCTGTAGTCCTTACAAGGGAACCTGACACTGCATCATGGCATTGACACCATGTGGAAAATGAGGACTGTCCGCTCCCACCTGGCTGTCTTCAAAGATGGCAGCCACGTAGCTGTGCTTTGCGTTTTAGGTCCTGTGTCTACTAAGGCAGCCCGTGGACTTTGATCATGGGGGTCACAGCTAAGATTGGTAGCTGAGGAGCATGAGACAGTTGCTTCTCTATCTTGCTCTGTCTACTGATTCAGATGAGCTTCAGCTGGAAGATGAGCTCATGCTGTTTATGTCAGATGTCATTCTGATGGCAGGCAGCCAGTCAGGTGCGAAGACAAATCAGACTCCTCTTTCTGTTACCTCAGTCAGATGCTAAACACAACAGAGCATCTGACTGAGGTCATTACTCTGTTGTGTGCTTGTTGCTGCTGCTTGCAACCTGGTTGGTAAGGCATGCGTTTCTGCAGGTCAGGCTGGTGCATCTGCCACATACAATGGCAGTGTTACAGGTGTACCAGGACCAAGGTGGGACTTTAGAGCTGGATGCAGTTTAGGAGCTCAACCTTTGCACCCTCTGTGCCACTAAGCAAATGCTTAGCAAATGCTTTGCACTCTCTGTGCCACTAAGAACATGCCATTGGCTGTTGAAGTTGTAATGTCACCATTTGTTAATGCTTGCTAAACCGAGTGATATGAGCCCACCCCCAGGTGTCTACAATATTCTGGTGTGGAGCTATGACGTCACAAATTTCAGCTAAATGTTAAGTCTATGGAATTTTTCAACCACTTTTTTGTATGCTCGAAAACCATTGTACACCCGATTGCTTATAAAAGTTGTAGCACACCTCTCCTCAATAAGCTGGTCATTTTGACACCTCATTCATGGGTCTACAGCAAAAGGTGCTTTGTCCAGAAAAAGTATGCAAGAGAGTAGTGGTGATACTTTGCTTTACAAGCACCACTTATATGCTTAAACAGAATAACAATATAAAAACCAACCAGATGGGATGATTTGAGAGCTTTAAACAAGATAAAACTTTTGCAAAATGTTGATTTTGCAAAAAATCATGCATAAATCCAGATCTATATGACTAATTTAATGAGAATAAATGTAATTTGATTATTAATAATCATAACAATAATCATAATAATAATGATAATTAAAGTGAAAAGAGAAGCAGAAAATCTTTAACTCAGCAAGTGGCTGACAGGAGTGTACAGGCGGCAGTAAGCTGCCTTCATATATTTGAAACATTGATTTAATTTTTTTAAATCATTGTGGTATTATGGCTTATGTATAACTAGCCAACAATGACACCAATGCACCCGGACGGAGCCTTTATTGTTGCTGGGGACTTTCATCACTGTACTTTAAGATCTGTTCTCCCTAAATTTCATCAAAATGTCTCCTACTACAAGGGGACAAAAATCATTGGACCATGCTTACGTGACTGATACCTATACACCTCACACCTCTCCCTCACGTGGGCCATTCTGACCATCTCTCTTTGTTCCTGCTCCCCAAAAACACCCTGGTCATCAAACGTGTGAGACCCAGAATGAGCTGGGTGAGCATGATCTGGCGAGAAGGTGCCAACTCCACTACTCAGCATCAATTCCAGCACACAGATTGGAGTGCGTTTGCTGCCCAGGCCTCCACAAATTCTCAGATTAACATTAACACTTACATCAACTCTGTCCTGGAGTATATCAACAGGTGTGTGGGCAGAGTAATCCCACACACAAAAAAAAAAAAAAATTCCCCAATCAGAAGCCCTGGATGAACAGAGAGGTTCGCCTCCTGCTCAAAGCAAGAGATGTAGCCTTCAGGTCCAGAGACTGGAAAGTTTACAGCTCAGCCAGAGCCAATCTAAGGAAGGGTATCTGCCAAGCCAAACCTGCATACAAACAGAGGATTGGGGAGCACTTCAACTCCTCTGACCCCTGGCGTATGTTGCAAAGCATACAGAATATTACAGACCACAAACTGTACAGTCCTGTGCCTGCCCCAGATCTGCCTTCCTCTCTGATGAGCGCAATCACTTCTATGCTCACTTTGACTGAAATAACAAGGAGTTCTCCCTCAAAGTGAAGCTTCCACGTAATGATCTGCCTCTCACACTCTCCACCTCAGATGTTTGCTCCACTCTGAGCAGGATGAATGCACAAAAGGCAGTTGGCCCTGAGGGTATACCTGGGTGTGTGCTTTGAGCCTGTCTGGAGCAGCTGACCGATGTCTTTACAGACATTTTTAGTTTGTTCCTGGACCAGACAACTGTCCCCATTATTTTTAAGACCTCCACCATTGTGCCAGTACTAAGCACTCCACTGCCTTGGCCCTTAATGACTTCCGTCCTGTCGCACTCACCCCATCATTGCCAAGTGCTTTGAGAGAATGGTTCTATCCCATTTCAAGTCCTACTTCGGACCCACACCAGTTTGCCTATCACTGCAATAGGTCAAACACTCACTCTGCCCTAACCCACCTGGACAGTCATATTACACGTCAGAATGCTGTTCCTGGACTTCAGTTCTGTAATTCCCTCCAAGTTAATCTCCAAACTCAGCCATCTTGGAATCAGCACATCCCTCTGCAACTGGACTCTGGACTTTCTGACTAACAGACCCCAAGATAAAATATAGAAATCCTTTTAATTTCCTAAATTATCTAATGAATTTGAATTGGAATGCTGTCCCCTTTGAAATTCACTCCCTGGACTTTGTCCAGGGAAAATGTCTGACTAACAGCTTAAGAATTACAGTTTCTATATATTTTTTTTTTGTTTATATTAGTTTTTATTTATATATTAAGCTTATTTATTAGTTTTGATATATACATAATATTTATAGTTTAAAAAAACATTACATTGTCATTTAAAAAACAATTAACACCACTGCAAGAACATTTGATAACTTTGAGAACTTCTACAGAATGTTTGCCAATGTCAGAGAACGTTCACTGTTACCTGGGGTGTTGGAAACTTAGAAATCATGTGACAAACGAGGCCTTGGTTTGTATGGAATGTGTCATCAGTTCTGTATATCGCTTCCTGATAAAGGGGGTTTGAAACTTTGTGGGAATTGTGTTGTTTCAGAAAGGTGTCAGGAGCAGTTTGTTGTCTCACTGTCACTATCCAAACAATTAATGAAAAATTGAGAAAGATACATTTTATTTTATACCTAGGCAATGGACAAATGTCTGCTCGTCATTGGCTCAGAATTAATTGATTTGTCTGCTATTTCTTTGCACAGTGGCTAGGTGTCACTAGTCAGCAATGCTGAATAAAGCATTGAGTAATTAACTTTTTGGTGAAGCAATAGGCCGTGAAGTCACAGTGGCTCAGAAAGCCTCATTTTTCCATCGCTAGCTGTGACCTTCGTAACTAATGTATGTCGTAGGAGTGGCACTCAGATTCCACTTGCCAATTCTCATTGGCCCTTATTTAAAATATCTCAGCTCTTTGGGGCTTCGAAGTGACTGACAGATTGAACTGCAGAAAGACAATATAAGCATATTGTTTAAACAAATACTAAATATTTTAGATACAAAGTATTAGTATAGATGCATTTTTTCGAGTTCTGTCTTTTTGTAGAAAATTATTATATAGTATTTAGCTAAACAGCTATGAAGATCTGGATGAGCACATTACCTCAGGATGCTTGATTTCTTCAGTAACATGGTTTAAGGTACTCCAGCCATCATAGGACCACAAACACTGGTAAAATGCAATTCCAAGGGGTCTGACACTTAGTTTAGTCCCTTCAAAGGAGTGTTGGAGGCTGTTGGAAGTGTTTCCTTGAATAAGTAAAATAACTCCCCCAGTCGTGATAACTACCAGTGCCAGAATCTTGACAGCCGTGAAGAACACTGTGACTGCCACAGAGGAGCGCACATTCAGACAGTTTACAATTGTCAATACCACAATCCCTGTGGCTGCCAAACACTTCACTGCACCATCTGGTGGTAGGCAATCAGTATAGAAAGGTGCAAGAGCATTTTTGGCAAAGATAAGTGCCACCGCAATCATGCTGGTTGGTCTCACCACAAAGTTAGATGTAAAGGCACATATAAAAGCCATAACATTGCCAGACGTGCGCAGGATGTAGATATAGTCTCCTCCAGACTCAGGTATCACAGTTCCCAATTCAGCATAGCAAAAAGAAGCTAGCATAGCCAACACTCCACTTGCTGCCCATATTAACAGACTTGCACCTGGACTACCTATGTAAAGCAGAACATATTGAGGAGACATAAAAATTCCAGATCCAACCATAACCCCTGCAATAAGGGACACTCCACCCAACAGCCCAACTTCAGTCTTCAGTTTTAGCTTCTCAGGTGCACTATCCTTGTCAGTTTCCATAGTGGAGCAGTGTTGTCTTGCTTTGATCTGTTTAAAAGATTTCAAATGAAGGATGAACAGGACAAAGTCATACTTCAGAATTTAGAGAGGTAATCATTACTCAGTTTCGAGCAGCACTGGAAACCATAGTAATAAAGTTCATACATTGCTGATCTCTGGCTATTCATTTATCTTTCCATGATTTGTCCTGATTTCCACTTTAGTTAAGGTTTAAAGGTGAACGTGTGCTTAGTCTCCATAGTGCTTAGTTAGACACCCTGATAATTTTCTTCTTCAATCTATTTGAAAAAAAAAAAAGGCATGTCACTTAAACCTAGTAAATTGGACTTGGATACCACTTGTAACTAGTGCTGTCTGAAAGCCACCTTACAGATAATTTTGTTTTGAACCATTTCAAGTTTACTTTAATTTAGATATGACCCACAATTGTCAAGTTGGAATGTGTTTTGCCCCATTCAAAAATATTTAAAACACTTTATTATACACTTTTATATATTATATTTGTTATACCTGTAAAATGGATGTACAATGGAAATATAAAGATGCTTTCTAACATTAACAAAGGTGTCTCTTACATATTATTTCATCCTCTGCCTTTTTTCCATCCTATGCCCGTTTATGTTTTTCAATACCATTTTACTTATGAAAAAGTTTTTTCCTAGCCGTTTAAAGTAAAAAAAAATGCATATTATTTTCCAAATTGCCATTGTTTCATTGTGAAATTTGGCAGTGGAATTCATAATACCTGAATTTAATTTACACAAATTAAATTATTGTCTGTAACTAATAATCTTGTCAATTCGTAGAATATAACACCAACAAAACAGCTAGCTACGTTAGCCCATTACCTTGAAAATCCATGCCATATATCGGCATGAGTTCATAGCTGTTAACACTGTCCCACAAGCAGATGTGATGAGACCATATAGCAATCATAAAACAATACGAGTTCATTGGACATCAGAAATTAAGTTTGTGATTGTCTAGCAACAATATGACTGCCTGTATAAATGTGTCTTCGAAAGTGGAATCAAGTGAAAAGTTAGGGTGTGTCTCAATCAGCTCCCCTGCTCCCTAGGTTATGAATCAGTATATCGTGTACATGGGTTCGGGCACTGATAGGGCCCTAGCACACTACACATTTGGACACCGATGACTTAATTTCCTGTGACATGACTACTTAAGTGCTACTTAAGTGTAAATATGTGATGCATAACCACTGGAATTTATTAACAACAGATATTTCTCTGAGTTTATTTTTTACTACCAATTAATAAGTGCATAATTTGATTAGTCTGTTGCATGTCTGTGCATAAACTTAGCGAAATGTTTAATTTAAATGTTAGGAAGATTGTGTTTGTCTAGCAATGTGTGCTTAAATCTAAGATAAATAAACATATATCAGGTTTCATTTATTAAGATGTTTATTACATTGGCTAATGCGATATCAGTTAGAGATTTAAAAAAGTGATGTAATTTCTGGTAATAAAACACAGGGAACATCAATGCTCCCTGGTTTTTATGTTGCATTGTGGGAATTTTTAGGGAATGAACAAGCACTGGAAAGAAAATTTATATACCATGCTGCGACCATATGATATGATTAAATGTTAATAAATTAAGTGGATCAGCAGAGCAATCATAAATCAAAGAAGAAATTTCTTAGGAGTATCACTCAGTCGCTTTGTGTCAAACTCAAAAGCAGTTATGGGGTTTTTGACCAGCAAATGTGTGAAAATGGGCATTTTGTTCGTCATTAAAACGGCGAAATCACATTAAGTTTTCATCAACAGGTTACAAAATTTGTTGTAGCTACATGGGCACTCAGTTTTTCCTGTGGTTAAATACGTTTGGCCAAATTCGGCAGGACTTGTTTGAATGAGCGGGTGTGATAAAGGCAGAAGAGAGTTTTCGTCGACTTAACCATCACTCATTAACATTAACTTCAATCCTATATCCATCCTACAATCGCAGTCTTACAGGTTTTGGATATCGAAACAATCGCTTTCTTTATTAAAGCAAAACAGATCAAGGAAAAAGGTCACTTCATATATTTTTTCCACTTACCGACTCCCATTCAACCGAACCATTCTCTCTTACATTACCTACAGCACAGCCGGTCGTTCCATGATCCAGTCTCCAAATGATCCACGTTTCATCGATGCTTCCTATCATCCCGCAACGAGTCGTCAGTCTTCTACCCGTCCGCTGTCGGGGCTTACCCGCTCGGCGCCGTGAGCTTTCTAAGCTTCCGACGGATGCTGCGAGAACCCTTCTGGTCGAGCATTGTAATATACAAGTGGCGCGAATGCTTTTGTATTCACTTTGCTTTTGGGGGTTTCTTCCCGCGGCTGTCCGGTAATTATTTGACTTTTTGGGGGGAGTACTCTGGGTTCGGGCCAAATTCCGAGCTCGGGGCCCTCCCCCCGGCAGCGCTCCAAATATGCATCTAAGATAATTTGGGATTACTTGTTAGTGCGAACTCGTGAAAAGGTCTTAGAATATGTCAATGAAAAGCTATTTTTGCAAACAATCTATATGTCCCAGTCTTTTGTCTTGGTTTAGGTCCTGTTTTTCTTTATTTTGTCATGTTCCTGTTCTAATTTAGTCTTCATTAATTAGTAATTAATAGCCCTCACCTGTCCCTAATCAGCCTCCCTATTTAAGTTGTCCTGTCACCTGTCCTATCTGGTGTCAGTTATTATGTTTACTACGTTGATTCCAAGTTCATGGCTATACATTACTGTTGTGTATTATTATTAAATAATGTCTGTTGAATTTACTTTGGTCTTTATCGCCTTTCTTCCCATTCCTTGTTCCCTCCTCGTTCCAAGCATGACACTATTCAATGTTCCCTGTAAAACAATGGAAGTTTTAAAATTGTTACAAAATATTCAAGGGTTCATGCCATATATTTTAAATATTTGTCAAGATAACAATTTCAAGCAGATATGATATTTGTAACAAATATATGGCTAAATCCATAATAAACCGTAAAGTGTTGCATATGACACAAGTCAGGATGTTTTTGCCAGACTAAACAAGGAAATTCATGGTGGTGTTGGTATATATCACAGAGAGAAAATAAAACTTACTTTAGTTGATTTCCCATGTGTAAACATGTTATTATCAGTTCAGTCAACTTTATATTCATAATCCAACTACATTTTTAAGTTGTCACGGAAACACCAGGCTCCGCCCCCGTCAGCGATCCCATTCACCCAAATACTAATCACATTCACCTGTTCATCATTTCACAATCACCACATGCACTATAAGAGCACACACTTCCGTCAGGCACATTGTCTAGTCTCCAATTCTACAAAACCAAGGCAGGTAACAAGGACAGACAGGTGGGAGGAATTAACTAATGATGGGAGAATTTTGAGGGAACGAGAAGCCGGGGTCAAGAACATGACAGGAGAGCACATGGCACAAAGTAAACAAACAATGGCCATGTGCTTCCACAGATGACAAAGACACAGAGCATGAGTCTAGATCCTGACTTCAAGAACCAAGACTAGGATTAAGTCAGGATCCTGACAAGAGAATTCAAGAGACACTAACACATTTTTACATTAATTAGATATTAGTTAGATATACTGGGATATAGCGTATTCATGATGTTATACAGTTCCTAGGGTGCTCTACATGGTTGCTAGGGTATAGTTAAAAAGTTGCCAGGGTGATACCTAAAGTACACTGATACTCTGAGTCAAATAAGCCCACCCATATGTCTCTGCAATGTTCTAATGGTTGCTAGAGTGTAGCTAGAAAGTTAATAGGTGAAAACTAATTGATGAATGTGTGTCTGAATCAAAAGAGCCAACTCCCATGTCCTATGATGTTCTGGTGCTGAGATATAGCTAATCTATGTTGGATGCTAGGGTACTCTAAATGGTTGCTAGGACATGGCTGTAAAGTTTCCTTGGTAATAATTAAAGACTACTTGCCAGTCTGAGTCAAAAAGGGCCACCCACTTGTCTCTACAATGTTCTGATACCTCTCACCTTTTTCAGTGGAAGTCAATGGGGTTGTTTCTGGGGTACTGTAACTGGTTGCTAGGGCATGGCTATGAAGTTGAAATGTCACCATTTGTTGCTGCTTGCTAAACTGAGCAATATGAGCAACACAACATTCAGCCCAATACTAAGTCTATGTAATTTCACACCCACTTTTTTACATGCCCCAACATCACACCCAGTTATTTAATTATTAAGTTAAAGCACACCTCTCCTCAATAAGCCCGTCAATTTGCCCCCTCATTCATGGGACTGTGCCAAACAGGTATTATTAAAGACTACTTGCCAGTCTGAGACAAAAGAGGCCACCCACTTTAAGATGTTTTGATGCCTTCACCTATTTCAGTGGAAGTCTAAGGAAAGGAAACTAAGGAATGCATGGGTGAGACTAACATGGCAGGATGAAGGTCCTTCTTTTAAAATAATACACAAGAGTATGTTCGTGTGCAGTATGCAGGAAATAGACATCCTCTCAGTGTCTATTTCCTGTATACTGCACACGAACATACTCTTGTTCTCTGAAGTGACCAAGATTTTTTATTTTGAAGACGATTTATTTGCTCAAATTCTGCAAATCAACACAATTTGCTTTATTCAGATTACGCAAAACATCTCTCTCAGTAATAAGGTGAAGCTTACAGGATACCTAGTAAGCAGAATAAGTTGACACTGCAATTGACTTTAAAAACAAATTGAGTTAAAAAAAAATGTTCAAAGAACATATATTCCTTGTGCAGCTTCAAACTTTTCACTTTGGTATGCTCTTTTACCAAGCAAACCATATCTTCTTGGCCAAATTTTGGCACTGTCAACAGAGAGGATGTCATCCAATGTGCTGACACCAGTGTTTTGCTAACCAAACTGCTTGGACAAGCACTTCCGGATAATCAGTTACAAGATAAAGGTTTATACAGATTTGAATTTAGCAGGTGATCATGTGATGTACTGAACGTTCTAATCACACTGGTGTGATCGTACACATCAAAGGGTTAACTGTAGGGACTGCTGGTTTTGTGAAATTTCACACAGAACAGTTACAGAAACACTTAAATCGGGCAACAATCATTACATTGTTTGCTTTGCTGAGCAGGACAACACCAGCACCACTTTGAACTCAGTCAGTCCAGACAGCCTTCAACCATGCCTGCTACAAATAATATGCTATAGCCCATTGCAGACTCAGAGCCCAAACCTTATTAGTGGAGTTCATGTACATGCATAAGAGCCCCAACCACGCCCCATCATCTTCATTGCCACTAATCCCACCCAGCTCCAAGCTGTGACTCGACCCTCCACCCCTCTGGCTTTGACAGCCTCTTGCTTCTGTACGGTTCCTGCATGACTTTCTTTAACGCTGACTCAACCCAGGTCAGCTTAGCTGTTAATGCTCTGATCCAATCTTAAGTCCATATCCGATTTTTAGGTCCGCCTGGGTACACTTTACTTTAAAACGCACCTTGTATCCAATGTACGTTTATATTAGTCTCCCATCCAAAAAGTTTCCAGTCATTCACTAATATGAGCGCCATTATTGCCCCTCATATTGTGGATGGGCTTTTGCTAATTCATCTATTCAAAAGATGGCAAAAGTACACCCAACAGCCATTAATTAGGCAAAAAAGCAAAAGCGTTTTTAAATGCTGCTTTTATAATGACTGTTTAAATATTTTCCAAGTCCGTGACACGACAGCTCCATATATCCTCATAGCCTTCTTATATTTGGCTTTAATGCTCTTTATTTTGCACTGGCATTGCAGCCAGGTTCGGTACATGTGCGAAATGATTACATTCAATGCAATACATTGTGGAACAGTGACGTTACAGCCAAGGTGAATTGGATATGTGTGTTTAGACGCAGTTCGGATGTCTGGATATCAGAAAATCCACATTTGAAAGTGGCCCAGATCAGATACAAAAAATTGGATCTCATGTTTACACACATGCAACAAATTCTGATCTTTGTCACAGGTGAGTAAAAAATTTGATTTTTGTGTGCCAGTGTAAACGCAGCCTTAGGCCCTTCAGGCCTTCTGTGTCCTCCTGCATTTTTGTCTTCTGAGCTCTATCTGGGTCTCCACTGTTCACAACTTCACCTTTGTAAATCAGGCTGGTGATTCCATTGCAGCTCCTCTCTCTATCAGTTCCACCATGGGCCTTCATCTTGGCTTTGGTTTGGGTCATCCTTTGGCTCCTCCCTCTATTGCATGCTCTGAAGCTATTTCACAATTCTCTTCTATTTCGTTTTATTGTTTTTTTTGTTGTCCCTGTCACTATTTACAGTTCTTATTTATTGTTTATTTCTGAATAGTGCACACCTGTTTCCTGTTTCGTTAGTGATATGTGTATTTAAGCCTTCTGTTTCCTCAGCTAACTGTTCTGTGTTAGAGATTAATGTTCTGTGTTAATGTGTGTAGAGATTATAGTTCTTGATGTTAATTACAAGCATCTATATCATTCATTGTGATGTACATTCAGACATTCTAATATGTACATGTGTGACACATCTCATCTTTGGATTTAAACTATGCAACCTATGTGACAGAATAACTTACAATTCTAACACGTATCTGATTTCAAGATCAAGATGTATTACACTGTTGCAACATGACTGTCTGAAATGGATAATTACATGTACAACTAGGAGTACAAATGTTTATTATAAGGAGCTTCATGAGTGTATACAAACAAACTATAGTTTGACTAAAGTTAACTAAAGTTAACTTCTGTAAATTGTATACAAAAAACTCAAATGTGCACATATTTGTTATAACACACTTTTTTATTTAAAACACAATTCATGATAAACAGCATTTACACACCTAATATGTTTAATTATACTGTTGACTTTATGTTACTCTATATTAAAATTGTCAACCCTGCTTCAGGGGACGTCCTCCCTGCAAACTTTAGTTCCAACACACTGCTGCAGCTTTATTAACTGTTAACATGTCTGTGTTCAGGGTAGGAGCTAACCTTTGCAGGTAAATGGACTGATATACTGAACACATAAATGTTTTGTTGATCTTTTAATTTTTGGCGCCCAAACTCTGGAACAGTGTTCCCAGTATTGTCATGGAGGCAAATACACTATGTCCATTTAATCTAGTTAATATAATAGTTATACATAGTCCTATGGATTTATTACTCAAATCCCTTAAGGAATTTTGTTAGTCTGCATTAATGAGGTAAACCAGAACCAGGGACACAGATGTACTGGCTCCACATTAAATCTGCCTGTTTCTCAGTTCCCCAAGGTCCTGTAGTCAGCTGCATCTGGACTTTATCCAGACCAGATTGTGGGGGACAGGATGGTATGAATTCGGAGACAGATGTTTGAGATTTGTTGGACTTCTTTATTAAACTTACTGTTATCTACATACCTACCTCCAGCCTAGTTATTTTCTATACTTTTGTTCCCTGCCTAGTCACAACAGTGTGATGTTATAGCTGCAATTAATAACATTATGCTTCTGTTGCCAATCAAAGAAATTAAATTGAATGAATGAACTTTAGTTTACTAGATAACTGTCACAATATCCTGTTATCCTGTATTAGATAACTGTCAAAATATCCTACATGTTTTTTAAATATTATACATTTCTTATTAATTTTTATGTACTACTTAACTTTTTTTAATTCTCTTTTTTATGTACTAACTAACATTTATTATTTGTATTTTTGGTTTGATTTTTCATCTGATTCAAAACAATTCTGACAGAACTGAAAGCTAATGAATTAGCATTTGAAACTTTTTTCATACTTAATAATAATCATGAAATGTGTGATTTTGGAATGGAATAAATGAATATTTATTTATATGCTTTGTTTATAAAAGTATTTTATTTTTTCATTGTTTAAAATGTTTCTTATTCATGTACAACTTACCATTTTTATTTGGATAATATTTTGTTTGAACTTGAAATTTGATTGGATTCACAACATTTCTGCCTTAATTAACTGTATTAAAAGATATTTCCACCCCAAAATAAAATTTTTCTGATAATTTACTTTTATGTCATCCAAGATGTCAAAAAATAAGGCTTTTGAGGAAAACATTCTAGGTTTTTTCTCCATCTAATGCAATTCAACAGGGTTCTTTGTTTTGAAGGTCCAAAATAAAGTTTTAATGCAGCTTCAAATGGCTCCTCTCGATTCTAGCCGATAAATGAGGGTCTTGTCTAGTCAGTTATTTTCAGAAAAAAATACAAATGTACATAATTTGTAGCTACAAATGTCTGCCTTGTTTTGGCTCTGTGAAGCACGTTCCCAAATTCACACATTGTATAATCACGTTGAAAAGGTCATGCTGTCTGAAAAGGTCACACTGTAAAAAGTCACACTTTTTACAGTGTTGCACTGCTTTAAAGCAGCTTTACATATTTACATTTAGTCATTTAGCAGACGCTTTTATCCAAAGAAACATACAAAGGACAAGAGCATTGAACATTTTGCCTTGTGAGCCGAACAAGCCAAGTGGATATTGTATTCTGCTACATATAATAAAAATAAAACACAGAAAACAGAATGCATGGTATTATTTTTCATTTAATTGTTCATTATGAGTCATATATTAATAAAACTAATTAGAGATACAAGGTTTGTAGTTGGTTTATGAATAGAGTTGGCTGAACTGATGAAAACTACCACACGTTTAGAGAATTTGAATAAATGGATGTGCATTAGATATACTGTCATTATGTGCAAAATCTTGTACCTCTCTCAGTGGTCTGTGAGAGGGTAATGTATTTAGACTGTCTACTAAAACAGCATATACTTCTGAGACTATGAAACATTTAATCAATTGACAGGATAAATGATAGGTATTATGTTAAATAACATATGTAAATAATGGAATGGTCCTTCTTCTTGGTTTTTAACAGCGGCTGGCAAAGAAGACAATTTTGTGACTTACTGCTTCAAATTTTTCTTCAAAAAGTCATAAACATATGATCACACTTTTGACTATTATGCAAAGAGAAACATTTAGTGCATTACTTTTGTATTTTTTCCAATGATATGTTAATACCTTTTAACAAGCTTTTTAAAAATGTATGTGGTTTCTTAAAGATTATTTTTATTATAGTGTCTAACTTCGATAAAATATTATACATATTGTGCAAAACAATTCCCTTAATGTATGAAGATGTTAAGATCATAAGGTCATATGCCAAATGACCCTGTTGTAGCCATTAAAAAGTAAAAGATCTACATTGTTTTTGACAATTATTCATCTAGAGTCTAGTCAAATGAACTACACTAGTTTTATTGAAAAACATAAAACCAGTTTTGTAAAATTATTTTCTTAAATCTTTAATATTTAATTAAGTACTGGAATGAACAGTGATTTTTGACACAAAGTTCAAAATAAGGGGATGGCATAATATACAATCATTTACACACTTTTAATAATTTACACAACTCCTGGTAGCCAATTCTTTTTAAAGAATGTTACGTAACAAAATGCTTACTACTAGTCCTCTTTATAAAACGTTTTCAGATTTCACATTAATCATAATGTGGTTTAATTGTAAAAAAATGGTAACAGTGGTAATCTTTGACAAAATGTAAATTTAAATGTTATAGTTTATAATGTCAAAATATATGAATGAATAAGACTTCCAAAGAACTTAACTAAAATGAGCCAATTAGTGGTCTTCTTTTGGTATAATGAAAATTTCATGTTATTTTTCATTTTAAAAGTTTGTCTCCACCAGAAATCTATCTTCCACTATAAAAACTCATTGTTTACACCAGCCCACTTACACAGCCCCATAAGTTTGTAGGCCTGTTTTGGTGTGTTTGTGGGGACTTGCCATAAACTACTATTGATTTTAAATTGTTAGTTTAAATTGTACTGAGGATCATATTGTATCATACTGAGGTTATGGTAAAGTAAACTTCAACAAGTTCAACACTGATCTCTGCTTTATCAAAGTGATTTCGCCATCATATGGACAAAATATAGCATAACCAATTCTTTATTTCCTTTTACCACAATCAGTGTTAGGGAAAAAAAACCATCATGACAGAAATTCACACATTTATAAACTAATGTAGTGAGTTACTTGGTCATAAATCGTAAGACAAATAGCAAATAGACTGCATTTTCATTTGAAATTTGGCAGACATTGTACGTTTGTGTAAACGAAAGAGAGTGTGCATCTGTGAAAGCATAATTAGGGAAAGTATAAAATCCTTTTGGTAAGTTTGACAATTCACTAAGTAAACATGGAAAATGTCCGTCACTGTTTAGATTCTTTGTTGTATTGATTCTTTGATATATGGTAGGTTTAGATGAAATTGCAATTTTGTTTTCACATTGAAATAACTGAGCAGTAACATTGCTAGCCATCATATGGACAAAATATAGCATAACCAATTCTTTATTTCCTTTTACCACAATCAGTGTTAGGGAAAAGAACCATCATGACAGAAATTCACACATTTATAAACTGTAAGAAATAAAAAGCTATAATTTGAGACCAGAAATGCATCACATAACTGTAAGGGCAAATAGTAGTAATAATAATTATAATAATAATAATAATTATAACTATGCATGTGTTTGTAAGGAAGGTTGTAAATTATTAACTAATTTTTCTATTAAATGCTGTCACGTGACAAAAGAATGAACGGCTCGAAAGACTCAAGAGATGCTGAATCAATTCTCTTTCCGGCTCAGATGGCATAGGTTTTATGGGGCTGTCATGATGAACGAACGGGTTTGAGTCAAACCCGAAGACTTGTCAGATAAGAGGTGAAGTGAGCTAAAGACCCAGGTAAACAATGAATTAATCTTTTCTGTTTCTTATTGTATAGTTTTGTCTTGTTTGTAGTGTGATAAACGTTTGTGTAAGCAGTAGGTGTTAGGGAAGTAACACATAACATTTTAATTATATTTTGCTAAAATGAACAAAATGAATGAAATGACTCAGGCTGAAGAGATGCTAGCCGCGTATCTCTTATCCGATGCATCATCCCTCAAAGTCCTGACATTCCCTTCCAAGACCTGTTACATCCTTTGTAGGGAAGGCTTAGATGGCGGTGGGTCAAAAGGGATGCATCTCCTTCACTATCTCCCTCCTGTCTGGAGTTTGTTCCAAGGAGGATCAAGGCCATTCTCCAACCTAGGCCAGGTTATGTGCCCAAAGTGCCTTCTAAAGTAGTGAGTTACTTGGTCATAAATCGTAAGACAAATAGCAAATAGACTGCATTTTCATTTGAAATTTGGCAGACATTGTACGTTTGTGTAAACGAAAGAGAGTGTGCATCTGTGAAAGCATAATTACGGAAAGTATAAAATCCTTTTGGTAAGTTTGACAATTCACTAAGTAAACATGGAAAATGTCCATCACTGTTTAGATTCTTTGTTGTATTGATTCTTTGATATATGGTAGGTTTAGATGAAATTGCAATTTTGTTTTCACATTGAAATAACTGAGCAGTAACATTGCTAGCAACTCAAAACATGCAGTACACTCACCATTGACAATGACAGACCTAAATATCCTGTATGTGATATGCAGTAATAGCATGCTATGCCAATGTTCCTGATTTAATGAACACACAATATATATATATATATATATATATATATATATATATATATATATATATATATATATATATATATATATATATATATATATTTTAATCTGAACTACTTTGTTTTATTGAATGTTCACACAAATCTGATTCTTGATTTTTGGAGAACAGAACCTCAACAATGAAAACATCACAGTTTTACATTAAATACTCACTGTGAATATCACAATTTACACTGAGAATTCAGATTATTTTAATTGAATATAAGGTGGAAGACAAGTACATTAACACAACTGTTAAGTTAATAAATACTTTTCAACAACAACAAAAAAAATGATACAAATCCCACAGGGATTTATCATTCATCTTTCTCTTCCTACACAAAACTGGACATTTTAAAAAAATGTTTTAATCTAAAGGTTTTAATCTAAATGTTTTAATCTAGGAATTTTTAGAAATACAAAATGGTTTTAAACACAAGCATAAATAGTACATCAAAATTTAAAATATTGTACAAAAGTTTTTTTTTAACACAAATCAAACTCTATAAACAAACAAGGCATTAAAACTACTATAAATGTGTGAAAAAGTAACTGGATGTATTTGTCAGCAGCATGTGACATACAGTATGTGGTCCTGAGTGCATGGCTTTGTAAAAAAAACAAAAAAAAACAACAAAAAAAACAGTCTAACCTAACCATCAACTGTGCATCCATTTTTTCAGGATTACCATGGGCTGCATGTCTTGAAGTTGTTTCAGCAGATCAGAACTAGTGGAAACATTTTCATATATAACAATTTTAACGTTGTTCACGGTCTCGAGTTTTAGCGGATTTCTAAAATTAACAATGCATTGGACATCTCTCTCTCTGATTGCTGGTTGGAGTGTTTGCTGTTGCTTTGATGTCCAATGACTTATATTTGCTTTTCGTTTAACAGGTATTATTGAGTGTTCATTGAACTTCATAATGGATGTCTCAAATTCCGAAGGCCTGTAAAGTTTTAATGCAACTTCATCCCTGACATGGTTCTCTTGATGATTCAATATGGATCCCGAGACTTCCAGCATACATTTAACACCTTTCCGCAGACTTAGTTTTCTTTCTAGACAGATTTTGTTTCTACGTTCTGACTTCCGTGGACGACCTCTTTTGCGTTTGATGCCACTTGTGGCAGTGAAACTTTCATTCACTATAACATCTGTTGCAGCATGAATTTCTGGGCCCACATTTTGAGAGCTGACCTTAGAATTTTCTGTTTGCTCTTCATCAGGTACTGTTTCCTCCATCTCACAATCTTTTGAGTTTTTATCTGATCTGGTAGTCTCTTTGCTTTTCTTGCAAAATATGAACTGGCTCCTCTGATCCTCAATGTACCGTTCTGTGAGACCATGAGTAGTATAATGTTTCAATATATTCTGCTCTGCATTCATTACTGAATCACAGCCTTTAATCATACAAGGGTACTGCAAAGAAGGTCCTTTACTGCACATTGCAGATGCTTCATCAGTGGATTTAAGAACAGGCTTTGCAAAGGTCATCCAATGATTTTGTGCCTTGTCTTCCTTTCTTTTAAAATTCTTCTTTACCTTAATGTGATTTGCAATATTCTCTTTACCATTGTTATGATCTGTACTTGCGCTGAATTTTTTTGCTTGAACATTGTCCCTATTACCATTTTCTTGTTCATGTTTTTCTTTCATAGTTTCAAAAGTTGCATGATGTTTCTTCATAAGATGTCGTAAAAGGTTTGACTTGGTTGTATAAACCCTGTCACAACCTTCAAATTGACATTTGAATGTGAGGTCCACGCTCTCAAAGTCTCCCTCTGCTGAAACTTTTATTGCCTTGTGATCATTTTTTATGTGATCTATGTATTTCAAATGACATGTAAAGTGAGCTGAACATTTTGACTGGTCACACTGAAATGTACCTATGTCAACACCAGATAACAATGCACTTGCCTTTTCCAATGTGCATTTGTGAAGCAAAAGATAATGCTTCAATAAACTAGTAAATTTTGAGACTACTTTCGAACACTGTTTGACTTGACATTTGTATTCCTGCACTCGGACAGACCCATCAGCGTCTTTAGTACTGGCACCAGTTTTTTCATTACTTTCTGACTGATGCATAGCTCTGTAATGGAGAATGAGATTTTGTTGGATTGAAAAGGCAGCCACACATCCTTCATGCACACATCGGTATGGCCTGTACAAACTGAGCTTATCACTTAAATCACCAGAATCAATGTTGTTCACTGGCATATTATTTGTCTTTTGAAATGTAACCGCTTCATCTGATTTTGTCTCAATTTCACTATTCAACTGTGCATCTTTGGTAACTTGGTCTGGTGCATTCATTGTGCCAAATGAACAGGCGCTTTCAACACTCAGCTTTTGTGCTGCAATTATACCTGCCTCGTGCTTTACTGTAACAGGGGATGGCAGCATTTTTTCATATGCAGCTGGAAGTCCCTGAACATTTGCTGAACTTCTCTGTGACACTTCGTGACATTTCGTCTCAGTGCTTAAAACTGTAAAGGAGTCTTGTGTAAGGGTTTTCACTTTCTTTGTGGTTACACTGACTGCTCTTTTCTGCTTAACATTTGAATCGATAGTGTTCATGGTTAACTCTGGATCGACTTGGTAATGATTCTGCTCTGGCAAGTCATTGCCCTGTTTAGTTATAGAGCTAAAATGCACATCTTCAAACTCTACTGTAGATTTTCTGATCTTTCTAAAACCGAAACCAATATTCAAGCGAGACATTTCTTCTTTTGAAAAGTGATGGACATTTTTGTAGTGGATTTTAAGGCCTGTGGTTCTGGTAAATGTTTTTGAACATAAATGACAGCTGTAGGGTGCCAATTTGTCAGGATTTTTCTTCATTTCGTTAATTCTGTCTTCACTATAATCATGTACCCTGCAAAGGTGTTTAAAAAGGGCTTCTTTTGTCATTGCTCCATACACACAGTCTTCCTTACATCTAAAAGGCTTTAAAATTAATTTCTGCTTATTTTGTACCTCATCTTTATTTGTGTGACAATGATCATTTCCTGTCTTAGTGTTAAGGGTAAGACTATGCAGGTCAGTGCTCTCAGGTGCACAGGTCTCCTGACTAAGTATATCAACTAAATCAAGACGTTGCAATGCCCTTTCAATTTCTACAATTTTACCATCTTCACCAGTATTTGCAGGAGTGAATTTAGCTTCAGGTCTTGTTTCTAAGCCTGTCTCTTGTATTGGTGGGTGGCCGAAAGTGGAACGTTGAATCATTTCGGGGTGTTCTTGAGAGGGCACAATGGTGCAATTTTTACCATGCATGCTTGGTGGTCTGTTATCAGTAAAAGCATTTGGTTCTGATGATGGATAGATGAAGGGTTCATGACTTTGATCACGTATGTTACTTGTAGGAAGAGGCATCTGTACTGTTGAAATATCAGGATCATTCAGAAAATCAAGAAATGATACTGGTAAATCAGCAGTAAGATCAATTTCATCTACAGGTTTGCACTGGGAGCGTTTGGATAAATGACCTCCAAGTGACTTTGTGCTTGAGAACTCTCTGTAACACCTGCAGCAAATGACTTTCCCATCCTGTATTATTGCAGGCCATTTTGTTCTTTTAGATGATTTGATTTTCTTGGTTTGCTTGGTTTCAACAGAACCTGAAACAATCTGTTCATCTGAAGAGAGTCCTTCTGTTTCTCTCTGAGACATTTCATAATTACAAACATCTTCTGGATGTTTCTCGTTAGTCTGTGGCAGAGTATTGCAAACTGGTACCAAGAACTCTTCTGACTGTTCCTTAAAATTAGGGGTTACAAGATTTGATATACTTTTGATATCTGATGAAAATAATGCATCAGTGCTGATTTCTTTGTTTGAATTTTCCAGGGACTGCACTGATATAAGACGTGCCTCTGAAGAAAAAGCTGAAAAACATGGACTGATGTTCTGCCCATGCAAAGATTCTGTATGCAACAAACTGGTGCTGACAGAAATCTCCTTGGAATGGTTGTGTCCTGTCTGATTGTATCCGAGATCAACGCTTGCTGACTCATTCTGTGACAAGTCACAATTCTGATCACCATTAAGAGCATGTAGTACTCTAAGAGAGCTTGACACATATTTTGAGGCTTCATTTATTACACCTGAGGGTGTGTGAGCATTCATGGAAAAGGGGGTTAAGCAGTCATAACCCCCTGAAGAAGTGTAATCTAACATGGGATCAGAATGGTATGAGTTGTTGTGTTGATTATCAGACAAAGTCATAGGAGAGTAGTGATTTTGTACATAAAAACCTGAATCCACATTATCTATCGTAGGTGTTGTCCATGTCGGAGATAATGGTAACTGCATTAGTTCTGTCTGATTTGGTGATGTATTACTTTGAGTGCCTTCCAGCTGAGAGGACAACTTTGCACTTATGGGCTGCATACTATCATAACCAGAGAGAATAGATGGGGAACTTGGAACAGTTGAGTCCAGGCTTTTTTTCTGTTCAATTCCTTCACTATGTTGACAAGTTTGTTTGGAATGGCTTGTCCATTTCTTAACTATCTGAGAACGAGAGGTTGTACGCTTAGACGAAGACTTTCTTGCTGCAATTTCTGCAATCCTCTTGTACTTCTTTGACAGCTTCCACTCCTCAAATGCCTCTGAATGAACATTTTTAACATGTCTTGATAAACTTTTTGAAGTGCTGTATTTACGAGTGCAGGTTTCAAATGGACATACATGAGCCAGACTTTTCTCTCTTTTGGCTTCTGTCACAGAAGACGTCAGTATGGAATGTTTAAGCTGACTGCATGGGACACAAAACAACTTCTTATCTTTTAAGAGTGTTTGAGTTACACTGTCAGAATTCTTTAGCGCATTTAAAAATATGGGATCATCACGCTTGATAGGAATAGGCTCCAGTTTTACATAGCACGACTCAAGACGCTGCAACTGCTCTGTACTCTCAGGTCTAGACTGCAAGCAAAGAGATGTACCAGTATCATCAGGATGACTTGCAGATATTTGGAAAACATCTTCACTTACTGACAGAGCTGGGCATGTTACAAGATGCTCAGGATTTGCTGTAGAACCTTGACTGCTGCTTAATATGCTCTTAACTGAGCATTTAAGTTTTACTAGGCTAGGCTCCTGAGAAACCGCTCTAATTTGGCTTAGAGGTAGCTCTAAATGAAGAGAAGATTTAGCTGGCAATTCCGCTTGAGAATGTGGTTCCTCATCAATAATAGAGTGGTCCTGCTTTGCATGTTCTTGCTGATGCAGATCTAGCTCAGACAGAGTGTAAAACGCTTTGCCACAGTTTTGTCTTTTGCAAGAGAATGTCAAGTAGTGCTGGGCTTCATGATCATACAGCAAGTATGTCTCGCAGAATATTCTCTCACAGTTTGGGTAGGCACATTGTGCCTGAAATTCTGCATGCACTTTTCTGTGCACTATGAGCTCAGCATGAGAGGAGAAGCTGCAATTACATCCTAGCTGTATGCAAAAATATGGCTTCTCACCACAATGCATCTGTAAGTGATCATTAAGATGAGTCAAATTAACAAATTGACGGTGACAATATTGGCATGTAGCCTTCTGACTCTGTATTTCTAGGAATTTAATTGCTTCCTGCTCGTCTCTGTGGGCCTTAACATGTGCAACCAAATTCCTGAAGTACTTAAAAACCTTTTGACAGCTTGTAACAGGGCAGGAACAATCTTTACTGTTGTTAACATCACGAATAGGGTTGGATTGTCTTGGAGACAAGGACCCAATTTTACCTTTACCGTTTGTGCTGGGATTGCAGTTTGAAGCATTTAAATTGTTACTGCAAATTGTTGTTCCTTGGCTAACTTGCACAGCTGTTTTGCTGTAGTGTTTTTCTTTATTCAACATACTGCTCCCTGGTCTGAACTTGGCATGAAAACTGGGACATTTCTTGGTTGCATTCATAGTAGCAAGACGCTCCTTACATGACTGTTTAACATGTGATGCTACATGAGGCTCTAGAATTTCCCTAGTCTGAAATGTTTCAGCGCATATTGGGCAACGGAAAATCCCATCTTGAACATGCTTCAAAGCATGCTTCACAATTCTGTGTCCAAGAAACTCTTTATCGCACAGGACACAGTACTGCATATAAGCTTGCCAGTTGCGGAATCGAGCAGAAACAAATCCCCTTTCTCTTAACTTCTTCATTTCCCTTTTCTTCTTTCGCTCCGTTTCAACTTTACTAAGCTCATAATTTGGACTATGTGTTACATGTACATGTCTAAAATCTCTCTCATCAGGATCTTGGGTTTCATTGTCTTCAATGTCAGTAAGCTTGTCAGCAGATAATATAGATGCTGCCTCTTGACTCATTAAAGCAATGCAATGACGCTTTAGAGTTTTCCAGTCCCAGAATTCTGGATCAAAGGGCCACTTTGTCTTTAACGCCAACAACAGGTCACAACGTAGTGAGTTCAGAATCAAAGGATCTTCCTCCTCAAGCTTTTGGTCGGGTTCATTAAAGACTGTCTCAACGGCATAATAAAAGTCTACAGACGGCTTTACCAGGAACTCAGTGAGTTGACAAGCACGTTTCACTTCTAAGTCTAAAGGCAATAAACAAGATATTGTTTTGCAGATAGTAATACTGCAGTCCTCACTGTCATGAACTTCCATTTTTAGTGCCTGAATGCACATTTCGATACACACTGAAAGTCCATCTCTGTCAACCTAAGGAAACAAAAATGTCATTGAGTGCCATTGCCTTATTGTCCATAACACACTGACACAAAAATAAAAAAAATTCTAACCTCAGCCTGCACAACTTTGATGAGGAGCAGAATATGGTATACACTCCCAGAGAGTCGTGCTAACAGTCTGCATTGCTCCAAGAATGTCTGTTTTG
This sequence comes from Chromobotia macracanthus, assembly GCA_036877525.1. NCBI lineage: Eukaryota > Metazoa > Chordata > Actinopteri > Cypriniformes > Botiidae > Chromobotia > Chromobotia macracanthus. The sequence continues at coordinate 243,104 of JAZGTH010000148.1, forward strand.
ATTCAAGCCGTATTAGAAGCTTACTCCAAAACAATGTAAGCTCCCTGTAAAAAAAAACAAAATAAGCACAAATATTTTTAAGTGGATGCATGCTTTTTTGAAACTGTTGTCATAAATAATAATCTTGCTAAACTTTTGATAAAAAAAAGAAAAAAAACATTTAAATAAATGCTGAATTTAAATGCTAAACAAATTCCAAACCAAAATGTTTTACTTGTGCACAGTACATGGACGTAAGCATTTTTAGACATTTCAATGTGAATGAAATGTGAACACTCCACAGCAATACATTAATGCCTATTTTTACATTTTTAACTTGCTCACTGACATTTAGTATGTAAAGTGATAAAGAGGAAGCAGGGCATGCCTTTTTCATTTACCACACATTAAAACTGCACTTTTAGGGTGGTGCAGAACACTTTTTGTGAAGATCTAATATTTCTCTGTGTATAGTGTTCTATATGAATGTCATGGCATGAATGTCTCCTTACTGCAACAATGTGTCTGTTTTTAATAGTTTGTTCCAGTGCTACATGTTTGCAACTCTTTTTGCTGCACTGTATTTAGGGTATTTAAGGTGCCATTAAGTATTTAAGGTGCCATTAAGATGGTGCCGTTAAGATGGAGTGTGCTGATTTTGGTATGTTTTCTCAGTGTTGATTTAGTCATGCACCTGTTTTAATTTTATATTTGTCTAAGTGTACAAAAACTTTACTATTATTACATGTGGATCAGGGATATTTAAATTAAATTAAAAGTCTGATATGACCACTTCAAAGATAACTACTTAACCACTTGCCATATCATCACATTTTTGTGACAGACAAAGCTGCCACCCACAGCATATGATCATAGGTGTTTTGAGAACAAGCTGTGATCTCACCAGCTGCCGATATAGAGAAGCTGGATACATGGGTTTCACTCTTAAATTTAAGCATAAGTCTTTTAAGCATATTGTGTTTATTCATTTTATAGACACCCACATGACCACCTAAGTACTATGATAAAAAGTGATACATTATAAACATAACATATAATAAAAGAACATATAAAAGAATCAAAAGCGTTCGCAAATACTGTTCTCCTCTATTTTGTCAGCACATCTTTTTATTCAGTTAAATGGAGATCTTTACCCTAAATAGTGCACCGTCACCTACTACTAGCATATATCATCAACACTATCCAAAACTGTTACTAACACACTACAGTGTCTATAGTGTCATCAGTGCTATTTTCCGCTGCATCAGCGAGCTGTTCCCAATTCTCTGCAATGAAAACTAATGGAATTCAGAACTCAGGGCTGAAAAGATTAATGTTATCTAACTAGAGCACAGCTACAACAGCCGAAAGACAACATCGTCTATCATCTTAACGTTGGGCTAAATGGAAGCATGACTGTTACATATGACTAAAAATCCATTTTTACAATCATCCGTTTTCACTGTGTACATGAAAACAGCATTTTTTGAGAATTTATCCACTCTGGAAAGCATTTTCAAAAAGCTTCACTTTTGTTGAAAAATGGTGCCAAAGACCAAAAATGCAGAGAAAAATACATTTTCAAATGAAAATGTATTAGTATGGACAAGGCCTTAGTGATGATAACTGAAAACAGGTAAGTGAAACCTCAGATTAAGATAATAAGAATCTTACCAGGCACAATAAACATCCCCACTGAGAAGCTGGCGTTTAAAAAATGCTGTACAAAGACTTAGAGCTCCCTTCTCGTCTTCCTCAGACTCCAAATTACAAATCATGTCCAGAGCATCTTTGCAGTCTACCTCCTTTATCTGCCCAACATAACAGAGAATTCAGATTAAACACTGTAACAAAAATAGTAATTAGGCAAATGAAGCACACAATTAAAAACAACAGACTGCGAGTGAAATGCATTTTATTTTGAATGGCCAACAATTTGTTGCTTGTATTATGTTGAATCCCATTGATTTTCACAATGTTTGTCATCACAATGCATATGACAACTAGTCGCGTGACACATAGATTCAATGTTTAGGGGCAGTTGAGGCCTACTGGTAAGTGAGTCGGGTTTGTAATCAAAATCTGGTTTTGATAAAAAAAAACAGCTGGTTCGAATCCAGTGCTGGCAGTTAGCAACTGAAGTGCCCTTGAGAAAGGCACCCCCAATTGCTGCCGGGGCACTGCTCCAGGTGTGTGTGTGTTCACACCTCACCAGTGATGGGTTAAAATGCAGGTCACATTTTGGGTATGGGTTACCATATCTGACAAATATGTCACTTTCACTTTATCAATGTGTCACTATATTTAAATGTATCACCTGATCTGTTTGTTTACTTTGATATGTAAAGTACAGAATACTTAAGCTCAAAATATTATTTTCTTTCACAAGTTGGATCTAAATCACTTGTAGAGTCTGGCATGGCCAAATTCATTTATTTATTCATTCATTTCATTTAGTAGACGCTTTTATCCAAAGCGCGTTGATCCAGCGCGTTGACAAGTGCGGAATACAACAAGCGAGTCAACCTGAAGAGGCAACTAGACACAATAAGTGCTCACAATACAAGTTTCAGACATTGCTCAGAGTATCATATGCTACAACAAGGGAGATTTAAAGGAAAGAGGGATATGAGATGAAGGGAAAGAATGTTTTGGGTTTTTTTTTTTAAGATGAGGTTTTTTTAAGATTTTTTAAGAAATTCATGGATCATAAAATACCCCCTTCACTTAAGACTTCTCAAAACCCAGAGTGTCTGGAGGCAAGCTTTTCCTCTATTTTGTTATCAGCATGTTACAATAAAAGGACAAGTTACGGCACCCTGCCTAATCTTCAAAGGAATTTCATCAGGAAGAGAAAGATCACATGGTCCAGTGAGACTAAAAACATTCCAATACACCTCTTCGTGGTCACAACCAAACTGTTCTAAGCTGTTGATATATACATATATTCTTGTTGTATGTTGATTCCCATACTATTTTACCTTAGGTGAAGATATGCAAATTTGACTTGTGTTCTGCTTGTATTCATGCATTTGGATGAATCACAACTTATTTTAGACTTATTTGACTGTATTTCAAACCCGATTAATAGCTCCTGGCTCAATTCCTTTGAGAAAGACTCCAACTTTGCTGATATCAACAAACTATCGCATATCTGAACCACCCTTTCTTTACATTTGTGTATGGGTTTAATATATGTTTGTGTCTAGCTAGGCGTTATGTTTCCCCTGTAGTGCAGTTTAACACCCATATGTATTCACTCTTGATTGTTTCTGTTTAATGCTCACAAACAAGGTCACTTCAAATGTGTCTGATCTTGGTACATGCTCCAAAGTCCTGTTAAGCAGAGAAGTGTTTTTTTTCAAGGTCAAGATGATCACTTTTCTTAGATTCAATGAGACTGTGTATGTATTCGCTGGATGAATACATAAGCTGATCACTGTCATCTTTCCTTTTGATCAGGTACTATAAAATATACATATTTGATGACGATTAATTACAAGTATTTTCCTTTGAGCTGAATCAACTATTCCCTGACTGAAATTGTATTTTATGTAAATAACACTGTTTCATTGATTTGACCCTCAGCTCTTTACACATAACATTGGTGGAGAAAACCTCTGTTAGTTCGGAGTAGACAGAGAGTTAGCGATGATGTTTGTTTTACAACATTTATAGCTAATAACACTACTGCTGTTACTTTCAGAATTTGTAGAATGTAGAATTTGCTTGACATGTTAAGTTGACTGAGATGAGAATGTTTACATTGGTTAAGATGAGGTATTTTCTATATGTTTGCATTGATATTTAATTTACATCTTTTCATTCATAACTTTGCAATACAAAAATACAACTTTTCTTAGTCAGATGGTTTTTCAAAGTCACTATAAAAAAGAATGTTATTTCAATCTTGTAGTTATGTTTTATTTTGGCTAGTAATTTTTTTTTTTAATCCAAATCGTGAATCGGTCAAGCGTTCTGAAAAAAGCTCATTATTATGGTTTAGTATTTCTCTGTAAGGTTGAATAATGTTAGCAATGTTATAACATTCTCATCCTTAAAACTCAAACCATTGTCTAATACCCCCATTCCCCCAGCACATAAATAATTAAATGAATATCATAAAGTTAGTCGACATAGTGATAGTTTAACTGACAATCTCTGTGTCAGTGTCCATACCTAAGAAAGCTTGTGCAGCTCATGCGCTACATACAGGAGGAGCCCATAGAGCCCACACATACATATCATCAGAAAGGGTTTTCAGTACAGCTGGAAACATTGTTACCACTATGTTAAGTCACATAGGGTAAATATGTTGGTTCTTACTGCTGTGTTCGGCATTTAACAACAAAAACGTTTTCTAAGTTATAATGTGCCTTTCTGTCATTTAAAAAGCAAAAATTCTGTCATTTAATGTCACAAAAAATAACTTATTAATTGAGCTTTAGTTAGTTTAGCACTAAAATCAGGATGAATTAGGTTATTTGCAGGGAGGGGTGTGGTTAAACAGCATACCATGCTGTTAAACCACCCATAAATGCTGCATTGGAAATTTCTTCAATGTGACAGCCCTAGACCCTGGTTACAGCCACAGTAGGTGACCAAACACTGGCAACAAGGGCAACAAGCCCAAACAGTCATCGAAGGAACTCACCTCAACACCCTGGATAAGTCCAGGTCTTACCTGTCCTGTGAACAGAACAGTGCATTTACATTGTCATTTAGCAGACACTTTTATCCAAAACGACCTACAAAAGGAGCTGCTGTAAGGAGCAGTGCAGCTATGTCAAAGTCAGCAGAGATCAAGAGATGCCTCACAAGCAGGACATAACGATCAAATCACTCTCTTATTTTGACTACAAGTGGCATGTGAAACAAACAACTCTCCAGAATAACCCTCCAAATACCTGACTCCCGACCACAGAGACAGTCAGCCCAACACTAGACAACCATTGCACCCAGACAGCACTTAAGGAGATCCACACAGAACAACCCAAAACACACACGGCCACGTAACGTATAACTGGAACAAAAGACTCCAATGTACCTAACAATCTGTTCCATGAGCCTGGTTCTCTTTATCGGTTCTTCAAGAATTATTTTGTGGCTGAGATAAATAGCAATCGACAAACTCTAGCCAAAACAACAGCTGCATCGAGACAAGATTGGCCCTAACAGATGTGATCCAAGAATCAGTGGACAAGTGTATAACTGCTGTCCCATGAGTGTTCAAACAGGATGGAAAAGAAGAAATGTAGGAAATCTGAAGCAATCCCTATCTGCATTGAGGCCGTCCTCTACCTGAATGCAGGAAAACCACCTCCGACCCCACCATCATGATCCAACCGACCATTGTTCACCAAAGTTTATGATGATCCATCAGCCCCTGGCCACCCCTGCCCCATGGTAGGCCTGCATGATTAAGAATTTATAAAACAAAATCACGATTTTGTTGTGTGATTTTCAAATCGCAAGGGATTATTTTGATTAAAGACTATAAAATATGGTAACAAGCATCCACGTAGTCCTTGACAGTTTGCTTCCTGCTCATTTTATGTTTGACGCAGTGTTTAACCAGTAGGGGGCATTTTAACACTGCACGTGCAGACTAAATAAGTAAAGATGGCCATTTAGAAAAGATGAAAAAGTGTGTCTGCAGAAAAACAAATTATTATTCAACATACTGTTATTATCTTCTTAATTTGTCATGAAAAAATAAAAACATTTAAAAATAAAAAAAAGCGCCACGTTTAAGTGGTTTAAATAAACAGTAGCACAGTGTTAGAAGTTTGTGATTATGCTCAGTCTTTCTTTGATGCTGCTAAAACCATCACAACAAACCTATAGCTCTTTTTTATAATAGTAAATTGCAAATCACAACTCTGATCAGAAAAATCGCAATTCGATTTTTTCTCCAATCGTGCAGCCCTACCCCATGGGGTCTCCACACGTATTTGAACTTGTGTTTTGCACAAAAGCTCAATGCAAGTATCCTATTTCTATACACACAAAAAAGCCATTGATAAGTTTTGCCCCTTTATTAAGGTGATTCAGCTAATGGTTCATCGTTATCTAAATGCTCTAAAGTCCTGTTAAGCAGAGAAGCATTGTTTTTCAAGGGGATGAAGATAATGTTTCTTAGATTTGATAAGATTGTGTATGTATTCCCTGAATGCACAAGCCGATTGTTGTCATCTTTTCTGGTGATTATTTACTATAAAATGTAAATATGACGATTAATTATACATATTTTCCTTTGAGCAGAAATTCCCTAAATGGTATTTTAAATAACACTCTTTCATTGATTTTCCATGGCCAAACATACATTTCATACACACAGTCCTTTCTTCTTTTTTCTATGGTTTTCTATATAGGTGATCATGTTAGTTCACTGCACGTTAACTAATGTTAACAGACAACTTTTAATTGAAAATATATAATTGGTAACATTAAGTACAATATATGCTGTTTAAGTTTTAAGAATTGTTAGTTCATGTTAACAAAGGTAGTTAACTAATGCTAACCTATGGAAGCGTTACTGCTGCTAACAACTTCAGTATTAATGCAGAAGTGAAGAGACAGATGTTTTTCAGAAAACAAACTCACCTCTTGCATAAGTTCTTGTTGTGATTTTATTTCACAAAGGCATACGAGGTAGATTTGTTTGAAATTCTTTTTTCCTTTAAATTCGGTAAACTCTGCACATGTCTTTGCAAGCCTTGCAGCTTTCTCCACATGCTTCTGTTTGATGAGGTGCTTTAGACGCATATGAAGTAGATCAGGTCCTTCTCGCCTTAAAAACTCATGAACTGTGGAAAAACATATCCATTTAAACTTACAAGAACAACATTACATTTATAGTTTTGTGACATTTTTACCAATAGACATATGACACATAATGATCTGGCAAAACACATAAGAGAATATTTAAATAAGATAATTTCACCTTTCTTCTCATCAGGCATGTTGTCTGAAAGAAGGCTACAAAGCGTGATGTTGGTCCATACACCATTCTCCTCCACTAAAGTCACCAGGTTGTAAAGCTGTGCATTCCCATGTGCCTGAAGGATGTCATGAGCCACCTGTCATAACAGAAACCATCAGGCTAAACCAGTAAACCTTAATTATCCAGAGGAAAATTTACAATTTCACAACATATACGTAACATTACAACTTTTTTTTTTATAAAAACCCATACAGTATTCCAGTGCGTTGTTTTTTATCTTTATTGTTCGTAAACATTCACAATATTGTTACTACTGGAGTAGCTGTTATGTTCCATTAATGCAGTATACACAGATGTCAAGTAAGTTCTACTTATGTCACAGAATACTTTACTGCCTACTGATAATAACATTAACCTATAACCAAAATAACTTACATCAATACTTTGTTTGGAAAGTATCAAGCATTTATGCATTACAAAGAACTGTTTTTACTTGGCTGAGTATGTTCTCTCAATTTGTCAGTCATTAGGGGGTTATAAAGAAGGGGGTACCTACCCTACCCTAAAGTAGGGTTCCCTTTTTGTCACTCATTTGAGGCTGTGTTGATGCAGTGACACTAGAGGTTAGACCTTGGGAGACCAGTCACTCTGTGTCTTACCAGAAAATGGCATTGAAAATTGGCATTTAAAAATAAGCACCAATAGGAATAGGATTTGCATTCCAGTCTCTGGCCTGGGCAATGTAAACCTGGTTGTCCAGGAGCGAAATCTCTGGCTAAACCTTGCTGAGATGCAAGACGCTGAGAAAGTCCGCTTTCTCTATACTCTCATCTCTTAAGGTGGCCATTTGGCAACACTACTGAAGATTTCCAATTCTCAATTCAGTTTGCCAGGTGCCCACCCAGGTACTGCGGCATCCTCTTCTCCACAGTTCAGGAAGAGTGTGTGGCAGTCCTGTGTGCAGAGATCGAGGTCTTTCTGGCAAAGGTTGTGATTGAGCCTGTTCCGACAGTTGACGGGGAGGCAGGGTTTTGCAGAAAGCCCTTACATGGTGCCCAAGAAAGGCGGTGGGTTGTGGCCAATTCTAGATCTGCGTACCATGAACCAGACCTTTCACAGACTCCTCCAAGATTTTCATGCAGAAGCGCATTCTGACGTGTGTGCAGCAGCTACATTGGTTCGCAGCTATAGACCTAAAGGTCCATAGAGGGTCTAAAGGTCCTACAAGGTTTCACTTTTACCTTGACAAAAGTTCAATCATTTCAGTACAGGGTCCTCCCCTTTGGTCTGTCTCCTGCGTCTTTACCAAGGTCATGGAGGTAATTCTCTTCCCATTCAGGGAGAAAGGCATACACTTGCTACCTTGATGACAGGCCCATTTTGGCCCACTCTTGAGAGCAGTTGTGTGCACACAGGGACCTGGTTCTTAACCATTTAGATTGACTGGGATTTCAAGTCAGTTGGGAAAAAAGCAAGCTTTCCCCAGTGCAGAGCATCTCTTTTCTCGGGATGGACATTTTTGAGGGATTTGGACTAGGTCACCAAAATAGCAAATTTTACAGAGAAGCATGTCCAATCAATGGTGAGTTGTCTCAATTGTTTCAGAGACAAAATGAAATACTTTCAGAGGCTCCTAGGGCATAAGGCAGTAGTGCATCTCGGGTTGATGCATATGAGACCACTTTAGTTGGCCCCAGGGCCCAAACAAGTATGCTCTGGCACTTGAAGGTTGAATCCTTCAAGGACACACCTAATACCTTCTGATGATTTCCTTCCACAGTGCACAGACACGACTAATAATCAATCAAATTTGCTGTTGTTACTCTCATTATCGAAAAATCAATTTTGTTGATTAATTTTTGCAGCCCTCACTGCTATTTATGTAACTTTTGGTGCTCCTTCTTCCATTATGTTTTGACATATTGAGATCATTATACTATAAAAACAAAACTGTACATTTCAGAACTTCTTAATCCATAAAAACACCTCATTCACTATTTCTGATTATTATATCTGATGTCTGATACCTCAGCTGTTAGTTTAAAATTACCTGTCAAAAAATTACACATTTGCCAGGTGTAAGGATGTTAATTTTACATTATCTTTGTACTCTTTCAAACTAAAGTTGTAAAATGCAGATATCTTGTAACCTCCCAGCACAACACATGCATCCACTATTGTTCCAATCTCCAACAGTCTGCTTGCATTTCAGCCTCTACAATTTCTTTATTAACTGTCTAGTAAAAACAGCCCAGACTGCCACCCACTAATTACAAGAAACAACTTTAAATACATGTGCAAACTACTTCGGACAGACAAAAGTTTGTGGCCAAAATGCATGATGCTATGTGTGGAGGAGAAAAGGCATTACACATCAACACCAAAACCTCAGTGGAGGAAACCTTAGTGGAGGGAGAATCATGGTTTGAGACAGCTTTGCTATCATTGAGAAAACCATAAAAACCTTAAACATAAAGTGTATCAAACATTTTACAAAAAAATGTCAGGAAAGCAGTCTATGTCCTCAAGCTTAAGAGGGAACAAAGAATATATGTTGATACATGTCTTGCAAGTAGCTACAGAAAATGTTTAGCAGGGGTTGTTGTAGCAATGGACGGATCTACAAAAGAAACTAAATTCAAGGGTTCACTTTTTCCAGCCTGCACTGTTTTTAATCACTTAACGTCTTCAATACAAACCAAAACACAAACAATGTGTTATTACATTAGTTACATGTATTAAGGCATTAATATTTTGGTATTTATATGACTGTTCTCATCTTTTTTTGTAGTAGTAGTAAGCAATAAAAAAAAGATCAATAGCCTATAAAATAACAAAATACATAACAACAACAAATGAGCAGTAATAATTAGATCAATGACATGTCAAAGTAATCTTGTGAGTTCTGCACACTGTTAAAACTGTTCTGTTCATAAAACAATTGTGGAATTGATGAACAGTTGGCATATTTAGGCTACCTTGTTACCACTTAATGCTCATTAGATTGCATAATTTAGTAGAAAGTGTATATATAAATGATTCTGCCAACCATAATGGATGTTGTTAGTGAAGCAATGTTATTACAAATAAACAAGAAAAGAAACAGTGTGAGTATCATTATGACTGTGGGTTTGATTTTTGTATGATTGATGTGTACAGACAGAAATGAAGAATTTACTGACACAGTACACGTTTTCAGGCTATGGAAGCTTGAGAAACATCAATTTGTCGCTGCTGTTGCCTAAGGAAAAGCAGAATCGGATTCTGGTTGACCAAGACAACTGAGCAACAGCTTTTTGAAGACTGCACTTTCTTGGTTTGTGCTGTGTGAATGTGGCAGTGTGAATTTGATTATAACTGACTATATCATACTTCCCATGCTAGAAGTTCCTGTGCTTGGTAGACATTTATTTGTTTCTTGGTGTTTCTCCTAGTGTCTTGCCCTTTACAGACAGTTCTCCATTTTTTACAGGGGTGCTTGGATTCTCTACACCCAGGCTTATGCCTGCTATTGTGACTGGACACAATTTGTCAGCTGGAAAACATCCCCTGGTTTCCATATTCTTAACTGATGCTGAGGTTGTCTGCCCTGTTGCTTCTAATACACTTTGGGACCTTGCACTTCATTTGTAAGCTTTGACAGATTCCCCATTTAAGCTGCTTAGATGCACTTAGTGCTACTAAGTTAACCAGTCTTCAAATGAAGAGGTGTGTATGCACAAGCAACATGCAGCAGCCACTCTGTCAACTTGTGGGTACTTGGAACTGCGGGTACTATATAGGGACACGTATTATTATCAGGTACTGAAGTTGTTTGTTTGGGTTAATAAAAATCTTTTTAAGAATGCCCAGAAGAACAGACATGTGCATGTGAGTCAGTGTTGTGAGTCAATGGGTGTGAGCAGGTGTAAATTTCTCATCCATTGAAATAGTGTTGTGCCATTTTTTGATGATCCAGGTTTACCCACCATTCTCTATCTGTTACATTAATAAAATGCAATAATAATGAAAACATGCAAAAACAGTGTTGTGTGTTGTCTCTTACCATCACAGAAGACTGAAACTTTTCCCATAAGGCACCTGGGATTTTTTCAGAGAATGAGAGCAGGAGATTCAGACAGCTCCTAATAATGGAACAAGAACATCAAGTAAATTCACTTAGTCTAAAGGTTCTTTCACACACCGTGCAATGAAGCAAAGTCTAAGACAGCAAACAGCTCTAGCAGTAAATACTCAAAAAAAGAGTTAGTAGCCGGAGTTATGCATTTAGCATGGAGCATATTATGTATTTTTACTACTAATATTTTATACATATTTCTCTTTACTATTTGAAATGTATTTTATATCTTTAAGAGAAATTTCATATTATTTGGGGCTGCTGTACAACATATTTGCACGTACACCATAACATATTTATTTAATAGTATTTATCGGCCCTAAAAGTAATGTGCGCAAAGACCACATTCAGTGTGGCTTTGCATCCTAAAATAAGCAGCAATGAGGCAATTCTGACCGATTCAAAATATATGAGTTGCTGCAAAATATATAAGAGTATTGTGCTTTTCTGAATTAAATGAGATGGGAGAGAAAGACTTGTAAACAATACAGCGAGTTAACAATACAAAATAAGCAGACAAAATTTTGTGATGTACTTGCTGAGAGGGTTAATACAAACATGACCAGTAATGTATGATTTGCAAACTAATGACCTGTTTGAAATGTTGAAACAATTTAATTAACTAAGTGAATCAATCAGAATTCACTGAACTGCAGAACTGATGATGTGACTGTGACTGCATATTTAGTAAGACTGGTTGGTAAAGACTTGGGGTCCTTTCCCATAAGAGCTGTGCTCCTGCTATGTGTTCTTCACATTTACCATAACTTTTAGCACTGTTCAAAGAAAATAATGTTTTTAAAATGTAATGTCACTATTCCATGACGAATTGCATTGATCGTCATCATTTTACACATGTACCGAACCTGTCTACAATGCCAGCGCAAAATAAAGAGCATTAAAGTCAAATACAAGGAGGCTATAAGGATATACTGAGTTCCTTGTCACAGATTTGGAAAGCTTTAAAGCAGTCATTATGACCTTAGCATTAAAAAACGCTTTTGCTTTTTTGGCTAATTAATTGCTGTTGGGTGTATTTTTGTCGACTTTTAAACAGATGAATTAGTAAAAGTCCATCCACAATTCGAGGATCAAGACTACTTGACTACGATTAAGACTACTTGCCAGTCTGAGTCAAGTACCCTTGCTAGGGTACTGAAACTGATTGCTAGGGCATGGCTAAGTTGAAGTATCAATATTTGTTGCTGCTTGCTATGCCAAGTAATATCAAGTCCCACCCTAAAGTCTCTATGACATAAAAAAATTCAGCTCAATGTTAAGTGTATGGATTTTTTTTTTATGAAATTGACATCAACTTTTGACACGGCCGACCAAGTTACTGTCCTTCTTTAGCCGAAATCAGAAATAACTTGTATCCATTTGACAGGCAAAAATATAAAGTAATAATAAATAAATACAATTTCGGTTCTAAAATAAATGTGGTCGGGTCGGATTCGGGTCTAATTTTATCTGGTCTGTCTCGGGTTTTTGTTTGAAAAAATGTATTTATGCACATCGAGTTCGGGTAAGATGTGATTCAGGTCCGGTATGTATTTTAGGACCCAAGAAGACCTACAACCCCAAATCAGAAAAAGTTGGGACAGTATGGAAAGCACAAATTAAAAAAGTAGTGATTTCTAAATTTACTTTGACTTGTATTTCATTGCAGACAATACAACAGCACATTATTTAATGTGTTCCTCATGATTTTTATTGTTTTTCTTCAAAAAAAACCAAATTCTTATTTTGGTTCTTGCAACACATTTCAAAAAAAGTTGGAACAGGAGCAATTTAGGGCTAGTAATCAGGTAAATTGGTTAAATAATGATGTGATTTGAAACAGGTGATGTCAACAGGTGATTGTAATTATGATTTGGTACAAAAGCAGCATCCAAGAAAGGTCTAGTCCTTTAGGAGCAAAGATGGGCAGAGGATCGCCAGTTTGCCAACAAATACGTGAGAAAATTATTGAAATGTTTAAAAACAATGTTCCTCAGAGAAAGATAGGAAGACATTTGCTTATTTCACCTTTAACAGTGCATAACATAATTAAAAGATTCAAGGAATGTGGAGGAATTTCAGTGCGTAAAGGACAAGGGCGCAAGCCTAAGCTGAACAACCGTGCTCTCCGATCCCTCAGGCGGCACTGCATCAAGAATCGTCATTCATTTATAAGCAATATCACCACATGGGCTCAGGACTACTTTGGCAAACCTTTGTCAAGTACCACAATACGTAGTTACATCCACAAATGCCATTTAAAACTGTACTGTGCCAAAAGGAAGCCCTATGTTAACAGTGTCCAGAAGTGCCGTCGACTTCTCTGGGCTCGGAGGCATCTGGGATGGACCGTCACACAGTGGAAATGTGTACTGTGGTCAAATGAATCAGTATTTCAGGTATTTTTTTGGGAGAAATGGACGCCGTGTGCTCCGGACCAGAGAAGAAAAGGATCATCCAGACTGTTACCAGCAACAGTCCCGGTCAACTAACTAACTGTTACCCCGTCAAGTCCAAAAGCCAGGGTCTGTCATGGTATGGGGTTGTGTCAGTGCCCTTGGTAAAAGTAACTTGCACTTCTGTGATGGCACCATTAATGCTGAAAAGTACATAGAGATTTTGGAGCACAATATGCTGCCTTCAAGAAGACATCTTTTCCAGGGACGTCCATGCATATTTCAAGATAATTGCAAGATAATGCAAAACCACATTCTGCACACATTACAAAGTCCTGGCTGCGGAGGAAGAGGATACAGGTACTTGACTGGCCTGCCTGCAGTCCTGACCTGTCTCCAATAGAGAACGTGTGGTGCATTTTGAAGCGCAAAATGCGGCAACGAAGACCCCGTACTGTTGCCCACCTTAAGACTTGTTTGCAGCAAGAATGGGACAAAATTACACCTGAAACTGCTTCTTCACTTGGTGTCTTCAGTCCCTAAACGTCTTTTAAGTGTTGTGAAAAGGAATGGCAACATTACAAAGTGGTAAATGCTTTACTGTTCCAACTTTTTTTGAAATGTGTTGCAAGAACCAAAATAGGAATTGTTTTTGAAGAAAAAACAATAAAAATCATGAGGAACACATTAAATAATGTGCTGTTGTATTGTCTGCAATGAAATACAAGTCAAAGTAAATTTAGAAATCACTACTTTTTTTTATTTGTGTTTTCCATACTGTCCCAACTTCTGATTTGGGGTTGTACTATGGATGCACCGATTGTTCGGCAACCAAAATTATTCAGTTGAAAATAGCAAAAAAAAAAACTTTCTGTGCCAAACAAGTGAAAAACTGAATACATTTTACAGAACAATGGCGTTTTGCTGACGCAATCAAATTGCAATGAGCAAAGAGTGAGAGGCGTTGACACTTATTGTTAAATATTGCTGTTCAGTAATGAAAGATTATGAACCTAGGTAACTGTCTGCACCACACAGATCAACAAATCAAATAAATACCCTTATTTTTTCAGTCTGTAATTTCATAACCAGCTATTATATGCTATTTAACAGCGTACATAGTGATCTTTACATGCAGATCCCCGCATGCACACTGAACATGCACAGAGGTAGTCAGTGTGCATGTGGGGATCTGCATGTAAAGATCACTATGTACGCTGTTAATAGTTTAATGCTGTTTACATTTTTTGCACTTTAAGTGAGTTGAGAAAACGATCACTCGTGTTTAAAATCAATGAAGCGGGTGGCACTGGAGCATAATACAAATATAAATACGTGTTTGCCTAATACAGCAATATAATATGCTGTATTATGGGCCACTCGCTCACAGTACAGCAACACCTTTATAAAAACATGAGACACAACAACAGTAAAAGTGTCTAATAGAAATAGAAAAATGACAGACCTACTTAAATCACCATCTTTTACTGTAGCACGTGTCACATTTATGCATATATTCACACTTTATATTTATACCTTTATATGTACCTCATTGAATTGAGTGAAGTAGCTCCACCTAAAAATGCAGAGATGGTTTTTCTACAATATATTCCCTCCCAGAATTCATTCATAAATGTTTAGTGTTAAATAAATATTTTTAAATTGTAATTTACTTTTTGAAAAGCAAGGCAAAAATAGTAAAAAGCACATTTAATGTTCAATTTATGCAATGTTGAAAAAATTGTAAAATAAATGAAAAATAAACTGCCAAAAAACTTTGTTCAGTATTCGCCAAGAATTTTGGGTGCATCCTGAGTGCAAACCGTGAACACATACACAGCAGTGAGCAGCCATTCACTGAAGCATCCAGACAGCAATTGAAGTTAAGGTGCCTTGCTCAAGGGCACCTCCCAGTTGTTTCCTGCCGGTATCGGGAATCGAACCAGAAGCCTTCGCGTTACAAGTCAAACTCTCCAACCAGTACATCATTTGCTACTATTTAATTATGTGACATGATTTCATGTTTTCCCATAAGAATAAAAACAGCCATTTTATGCATTTTAGCTTAAATGAGTAAATATATTTGCAAACCCATCGTGCCCAGTCAATAAAGAGAACAAAACATACTTACAATGATAACTTGTCCAGTACATATGTTACGTGTTGACATTCAGGGAAGAGAAACGGGATGGCCTCAGCGTAACACACTATAGCCACTGTGTACATTTCTAACAGATACCGCGGATTTTCATCTGGTTTCCTCTGATGTCCGTGATTCATCAAAATCTAAAAGAAAAAACATAACTAAGCCATCCAGTGTGCCTTAGGCCACACTGCAATTTTTGTCTCTTGATTTATGAGAGTTACGGGCATAATTCCAAGTGATATTCCAGTGAAATACTGGAGAATGGATAATTTTCAAGCAATTTTTTTCCAAGTTCAAAACCAATAACAACTAAGGGATATAATAACAGTAATTATAACATTAATGAAACATGATATTTGATCTGAGAATTAGACAGATAATATGCCATTCTTTGATTAAAGACGTTAACCTTCTCAAATACAATAGTGACAGTATGGTGTCTATTTAATGTTTCATTTTAGTATCTAACTGAACTTAAAAAGCTTTACGTGACAAATTGATGAACACTTGCATTAAATGTGGTTTGTTCAAATGATTAAAGGTTAAGTCTTACTTTAACAGCTGTTTTTTCAATAAAACATTTTAATTAATAATAAAATATTTTGTAGCGGATGTGTAACATTTATATGTGTATACATTTATCACATATCAATATATTTCCATGTATCGTTATTATGAGTGAAAAGGCTGTTGCAGCTACAATAAGCTAATGTGTTAGCCAACAGGAGCTCTAAGCACAACCACAAACAGCTTGACTGTAACATTAACTGACTGTAAAAACACAATCGTGCTTCTTCTCACGAGCAAACAGGTTTCATTTCAGGTGCTTTAAAACATTATATTTATGGCTGCTTTCATTAGTATTGTTGGATTTGTTATCGTTTTGCAACGATGCAAACATGCAGCATCGCATATGAACAAAGACTAAAAGGTTAAAAAACATAAAGAAACTCGTACTTGGCAGAAATCCTGACAATATCTATTGGAGGCATCAAGCGGCGACTGTGAGCTTCTTTTTAATTCAGAGGTGAGATCATGAAATCTGTGTCTGAGGGCCACAGCCTCAGCGCTGCTGTCCGCCTCCTCCGCCATCTTCACTGCACTCACAACAGCCCGAATCAGCCAAGCTACTACGGTGAAGGCCTGTTCATTAATATTCATGAGCCATGCATTCTCCATTAGCGGGATATGGAGTAACGTCAGCAGGACCTTATTATTATTTAGGCAAGCCTTCGTGATAATTTACTAAGCAACGACTTCACAACTCGATTAAAATTCAAGACCGAATAGCCATAGCAATAGTAGAATGTGTAATTTTGCGTTGTGGGCGTCTCTGTCTTCATTTTTTTAAATTAACGCCAGTAAAGGCCAAAATCCTTAAAATAAAATAATTAAATAACTACCCTTGATAAAAAGTAAATGACACAGCAAAAAACTATACCATAAGCAAATTTATTTTAAATGTCTGGGTTGAAAAGTGGTTTAAAATATGTTATATAATGCATATGTAATCTAACAGATGAAAATGTTTATATACTCAGATAAGGTCTTTTTTAATTAAATAAAAGTTCCACAAGCCTTGTGATTTAAAAACCGTAAGGCCTTTATGAGAGTAGTGCATCTTGTCCTTTTTCATTTTAGGGACACCTCATTTTTAAATAAATAAATGTAAACAATTAAAATTTTTTAAATTTATTTTTAAATAAATTTAAAAAATAAATGAGACTACAAATAAAGGTGTCTAAAAATAAACATGTAATAGCACTGCTACAAAAAAAAATGATAAAAGCATTGTCATGGTAAGATTTTTTCATTAAATTCAAAATGACAAGAGAATATAATTGGAGCCAAACCAGAGGTCAATCAGCAATATTGGTGTTTCATTTAGACTTATGATAGTAACAGGTGCTGCAGTGGCAGTCTGTATGGTTCACTAGTTTGACATCATTGACAAGTACCTACAGGAAACAAATACATAAAAATATTTGTTAAGGGTATATGTATATATGCAATATTTTATATATTATTTATAATGTAATATATTATATGGAAGTTTAGTATTTAATTTTACCCGTTTGACTTCTTTGGCTACACAGCATGTTGCTTCTGATGTGATATTTTTTGGGACTAGCATGGTTTTCTTGGACCTCAAGGGTGTGGGGTAAGCCCTAGAAAAGCAGCATCCCATACACTGATAGACAGGAGCCCCAGGCTTCGAGAAAATGTTGTTCTCCTTGAGTTTGCATTCCTCACATCCAACTTTTATATTTTAAAATATAAAAACATATTACACTTAAAAATAAGTGTGAAGGAACATTAACATGGTCAACATTTGTTGAATTCTGTCACTAATTATAAACTTACAGTTAGTCATATCATTTCTTGGATATAGTTGTCCAAGATGAATAAGCATTAACAACAGTACAATACTTGCTCCAGTGAATTTAATGGTCCAAAACATGATAGCTATAACAGAGACAGTAAAAGGGAAATTAATGAAAAAGATCAAGGAAATACTGAAATACATATACACTGCAATTACTTCTCAGAATTAATACAGTTTACATTTATTCTTTAAGCTCAAAACATTAAATTTTAAATATTACCTGTTCTTGCCTTCCAGTTAAATGCAATCAATCTGCCCACACTAAACACACAGATACAGGTTTATATACCTTTACTACCTTGCTTACGTCTACCCCATTGTTTGAGTGTGTGTGTGAGGGTATAATTGTTCCCTTGCCGACCTTGTTATCCATTAGGTAAATGAAAAAGAACTGAATATGTAGTGTAATTGCAGAGGACAATATTTTGTCTTTGAAATGTCTATATAAAACACTAATATATGCAAAAAAACAGTTGACCTTAAACATTATTCTATTCTGTTTTAGACCTAGTTTATGACAGTAACTAATTAATCTGTAAGGTTGTTTTTTTTATCTCTTCTGTAAACACACAGATAGTATCAAGTGTCTAGGGTGTGTTTGTTTGCCTTTACTCTCTTTAATCTCTTTCAATCTTTCCATCTGCAGCAAATCCACAAGACCTTGGCTTGGATTGAGCTGTTTAATGCCTAATGCTGAGGTAATTTAATATTTTCCATGCCAGATGGAGAAGAACATGCAAGATCAATAACAGAGATTTTGTTGGAAAAGGAAAAGGCAACATCCTGTAATAATCTCAATAATGTTAATCTTTATTAGGGCCAAAGCACTGAAAGTGCGAAGGATCCTATTGTTTTTATTAGGATTATTATTAGTAATATAGCTATAATTAGCTATCAAAGCCACGGTGCCTTTGCCATCTGGTGCTTCTCAAAAAACAATGCATGGTTGTTACATGCATTTATCTACAAAAATAACTGAGGACCAATTTCAAGTCCGTTTTAAGTCTGTTAACTTACACACTTCCTGCTGCCAGATGGTGGCGCTATAACTATTACTCACAATAGCCACATCATTGTGATCAGCCCACAACACCAAACATATTCCCCAAGGCTGATGTAAATGATAGAAGTGACATATTTCCTTAGCCACCACTTTGTCATCAGTCCCTAGGACCAAACACACGCAGCAGATATGAGCCACTTCCTGGTTCCATTTTTTGCCATTAATTTATTGCCTCACCATGGCAACACCATTCAAGATATTATAAATAACTTCCCACTTTAACATCTTCGATGTCTTGGCATAATAGTTGTCAGATCTGGTGATTTCAACTTGGAAATGCAGAGCCTGGAAATGTAAAACATCTACATTCGATCCAAACGGCTGACTTCCTGTTGGGCAGAGCTATGGCCCTGACTCACAATAGTCATATCAATGTCATCAGCCCACCACAAAAACATATTAGTTGACATTAGTTGATGTCAATTGCTCAATGCATGCTGTAGATATTAGAGACTTCTAGTTTCCCATTTTTAACCATAAAACCAGCACCATTCGAGATATCAAAAATCCCTTCGCAATTTTGAATCTTCAATGTCTTGACATGAAACTCACCATATTTGGTGACAATCACATGAAAAAAAATCTGGCTGCAAGCAGCAATTACAAGGTCAAACCCATCAACAACAAGTAAAATATTTGTGGATATATATGATAATAACAATAAGAAAAATAGTTAAAGAAAACATTTTTTACCCAATTACAACACAATAAAACAATTTACAACTTTTTGATCCAATAGATGGTGCTGTCGCCAATTTTTTATTAGGCTGGATGTTGTGACAATGACACCTACAACGTTTGAAGTCAATACACAAAAGTTTTGTAAAGATACAGCCTGATTTCCATTTTTCATGCTTGCCATTAAATTTGATGACATGCTATAAAAGAACGATTTGAAAAATCTACATGATTCATGAATTGTCAAAAAAACTTTTTGTTGTAAGTGTTTCTAGATTCTACATACCAAGATTCATGCAAATTGGACAAACGCTGTGGGAGGACTTCGAAAAAGTAGTTTTCAATATAATTCAAAATGGTAGACAGGGAAAAGCATTGACAAATCTGGAATTGTAGGACTCTGCATGAAAGAATCCAAAGAATCTAAACAAAGGTGTTGCATGACAATGTTATTTCAGTCAGGTTTCAAGCATTTTCATAAATTTTGTAATATCTTTTGACCTCTAGATGGCCACATCAGACTATAGTGAAGATGAACCATACCAAGTTTCATAAAGATACCCAATTGTGTTGGTTAAATTTTGCATTTGCATTTTACAACTGTCCTTCATCTGTGTGTCAAATTTCATAACTTTTTACCATACGGTACTATGGGCAGCCAAGAGTGGAATAATAGTAAGAAAAAAACTAACAATAACAGTAGGAGTCTTCGCTCCTTTGGGGTTTGTGATCACCATGCATTGTTTTCTGAGAAGCTGCTTGCAGCTATATTTTCCTTAGAATTACTGTTCATTCATTTTTTTTTAATTATTTGTATCAAGGTTGCCATGTAAAGAAGTTTGATAAGACTTATTCACCTCATCCAGATATTATCTGACATTACTGTAAAAAGATTGGTCACATTAAATCAGGCTGCTCTATACTTTTCAGCTATACGACTACTCAGCAAAACTGAGTAGATGACAACTCTTGAAACTTAAGATGTGTATGATGGAGTTGTGTCTGAAAGATCTGTAGCTTTCCTGAAATGGGGTTGGTGTCTATTAGGAATAGGACAATGGAATTAACAGTAGAATGTAATTAAGTGCTTGATGCCCCTGACCACAAACACAGAACTAGACTGTCAAGTTAATTTCCTAAAGCTCTAAATATTATTGCAAGAAAGGCTTTCCCTGTGAAATGGAGATATTCTCTATAACACATTTTAAAACTTCAATAGCTGAAAGGGACTATAACAAGCATTTTCCATGTTTTTGACATCACAAAACCTAGAATTAAAATAAACCCAGCCCCCATAAAAGTGTGGGGGGTGAGGCCATGTTGCCGTGCTTTATTACTGCAGTGTTGTTGTCCTGTTAGAGATGCTGTTTTCCACTCCGATACTAAACCCCTTTGTTCAGCCTTCCTTAAGATGGACTAATGTTGACCGAGTTGCACGCTCGATTTTACTTTTTTAACTGTCTAGCATTTTTACGCCAATAAACAATACTTCTACAAACTTCATTGTAATAAATGGGCTCATGTTAACGATGAGTTATCTTATGTAATGGTACACATGCACAATAGTCTTCAAAATCAAGTATGGGTGGTAGATCTTTTCCTATTTAGCACCCAAAATCTGGAACAGTATTCCCAGTGCAGTCCAGGAGGCAGACACACACTGTCAGTTTAAATCTAGATTAAATATTCATATTTTTAACCTATCCTCTACAGTCCAATGGTTCTATGACTCAAATCCTTTAAAGGATTGTTAGGCTGCATTAATTAGGTCAACCAGAAGCAGAAAACTTCCCATAGGAACAGGTGTACTGTTCTCTACTCTCAGTTTGTCTTTCATTTCCCCAACTGCGTCCCTGTAGTCGCAGAATGTGCCCCTTATGGTGATGATGAAAATGAAAGAGATGGCATGGGTTGCACCTGAAACAGATCAACTCAGCTCCAGTTTGACCTAACACTCATCTCATTCACCCTTGTGTCAACTACTGATGACTACACCCACAACTTAGGTCACCCAGAACCACAGGGAAAATGTGTAATTATCACACATTATCACTCCATTATCATTCTTTTCATAATATTTTTGCTACATATCTGCCTGGTTGTAAACTTTCACTCCAGTTAGACTTTACAAACAGCATTTACTTTGCATTTACTAGCATTTGCATTGTCTTGCAACGGCAGTTTGATATTATAGCTACAAACAGTAATGGTATGCCTCTGCCTGACATCTGACATGAGATCTGACCAACAGTTTTAATTCAATATAAATTTATAAATCATTATTACAAGCATTCCTTTGTAACCATTAAAGGTATGGATTGCAGCTTTGAAATGGCCCTCCTGGTTGAGCCTGGTTTCACCCAAGGTTTTTCTCTATTTATCAATGAAGGTTTTTGATGCATTTTGTTTACTGTTGTGATTACCTTGATCCCATTTTTTTCTCCAATTTTTATAAATGTGTTTTCCATTTAATGACTTTTCTGTGGCAAAACATTAGACGTAAAATGTGTGACTTACTATAATCTTTATTATGAAGCATTGAACACATGTATTTTACAGGGAAAATACAGAGAAAACACTTTTGTTTTAAACAACCAAAAGTATCCCATTATCATCAATATCCACATTTAACCAATAACCAAACTCTGTTTTACTACAGCCTTGGTGCTCCATAATCATCCGGCATTCTCTCAATGTTATACCTGTGAAATCCAAAATACATATTTTAGTTTTTTTGGTGTAAATCTTTGCTGAGACTAAATCTGTAACCAGCTCAAATTTTAATATCCATGTTTCCACCCAATCTGCAAAGTTGCTAAATGAATTTTGATTTTTTTGCGAGTTTGTTGGCGATACCTAGCCATATTACACAGAATAATAATAATAATAATAATACAGCACAAGATGTCCTTTTAAAATTGTAAAAGTTATATTATTCTTATGTGGGCTGGGATGAACTTTGCAAATCATTTAAAAAAACTGTTAAATCTGACCCATGCTAGCAAAATGAGACAATGAACAAACTGTCCAAATTTAGTTCTTGCAATTTTCCCATTCCGTATTTTAAAAAATGTATGCTTTGTTAAAATAAAAAAATGAACTAAACCTGTCTGAACCAACAGTCGTCAAAAAGAGAGCAGAAAAAAAAATTACAAATTTTCATGGATTATTAAAACAAAGAAAAGATTTAGGAATGGAAACATTTAAATAAGGATTTCAGACATTCAGACTGCTATTTGAAGCATAAGGATCAGTAAACAAGCTTTTTTGTGAAACCCTCAAATTAAATCAAAATTCACATTTCCATTGTTTTGCAAATTTTACAAATGTAATGTGGCACAACATGCATTGGTATGGCAGACAGCAACAGGTGCTAGGATAGGATAGGCTAGGATACCTGTGATTTGAAATGTACATTATTGGGACTCCTGGGATCTTTCGAATCCTCCTTTTTAGGTCCCTGTCCACTGTGGCCACAATGTAACATTTGTGCTAGTGGAGCAGCAAGAAATCATTTAGTCAATGTAAAGCAAGCAATTAATCTACTGACAAAACTCTAGGCTGTTGTACCTGTGTTACTCTTTGGACTAAGCAGTCATCAGCATACGTTCCTTTGTGTGAGCAAGGTAAGCGATCAAAGCGGGGATCTTTGGCTATCCTGTACAGGAAGTACAAATGACTATATAAGCAGAAGAAAACTGTGTAATGTGATGTATGTAGTTTCTAATGGTTGAATTCTACTATCATACGATCACAAAACAAGTCCGGGGCGCACCAAGTCACTAATTTAATCACCATGTTGAATCGAGTCTGAGCTCACTGGTGAGCGATAACTCTGATAACTCTAGTGTTATAGTTGTTTGATATGTGTGTGTCAATACCGTAAAGCCACTCGATATTTCATTCCTAATTTCTCAAGCTCAGCCATCACACAGTCCGTTATGCAGGGAACACCTGAAAATCACTCGTTATAATATAAAAATATACATTTCAGTCTCCTACAAGACTGTACAAGAAAGGAGTTCCTAATATCATTATCATATGTATATATACATTCCATACAGCATTTTTTTGCACATTATCCTTTGCATGCCATCTGGTATAATGTTACCTTGGGCATGTTTACCTTTCTAATGTATACACTGTTTGTTCTACATTTAGTATGTTGTGCAAGTCTGTATGGAGTGCATATACTGTACTGTACATTGTGTGTTTCTGTTTGATGTTACTGCACAGGAATCCAAAATATATATATTCGCCCGTTTAATAAGAGCGTTGTTTTCAAAAATAGGAAAATAAACAGAAACTCACATTTAGCATAAAGGCAGTCCATCATTGACTGAACAATATCTAACTTGGCCTTTATTGAAAAGTTGATAAAGTTGGTATCAACAAGAATGTAATATGGAGGTCCAAGCTGAGTATTGTACTGGAAGAACAGGCATGATGGATACTTTGCTCTAGAAAAAAGATGACAATTAGTGGATTGAGACAAGTAACGTCCAGCTAGAGGTGCTGGGGATTTTATTTTTTGCTTAATTGTTAGTGTAAAGTAACCAGTTAATTCAATACTGCTGTGCTGTGTGTTTGCCAGGGGCCAGTATGTGTTTGTGCTCTAAAGAGCACTAGTGACAATGTGGTTGTGCAAAATACTTATGCACTTTTGATGCAAATGCATAATATATCAGATACATCAGACTTGCAGCCAAACAGATTGTTTTCTCAGTTTCGGTATGTTTACTTGAACAAAGTTTAAAATTTGACAACGAAAAAGAAAACATTTTTGGTTTTAAGCTAAAGAGGAAAATAATACGAAAACACTGGCTGAAAGTATAAAAACACTGCTCAAACAAATCAGAGGACAGAATGTTTGACATGGATAAAAAGTGTGCACATTAAATCATCTAAGTTTAAGCATAAAATTATGGCTGCTCCTCGTTACTTTCAAAGATAAAGTTTACAGTTAAGGTGTAGTAAGTGATTTCTGAGAAACAAATCAACACCCAAACAAAAAAAAAGTGAATATTTGCTAAATGTCCATGTTTGTGTTGGAAAAAAAAATGTGTATGCAGTCATTGATGTGTATATAGAAAAAAAGTGGAACAGACCGATCAACACAACAAGACTATAACACTCTTGTAGCCAATCAGCAATGGGGGAGTATGCAGCAGTAGTAAGTCTTGCCTTTGTTGGATAGCATGTTTATTATTTTGAAGGGGATGAAGTCAGACCAATTAGTATGATCAACTGATTTTTAGCAATAATAGAATTCAAAACAAAGACTAATTTTAAATGTACATTTTTTCATTTCAGCTCTTTGAGTCAAGAATTTTTTGTACAAATACATTGATGGATAAAAAACTAATGTAATATTAGAGAATGACAATTAAGACTTACACTTCTTGCTCTTTTATGGCAGAGAGATCTTCTTTGTTCTTTTTTTGTGTTTTTGCCCTGTCCTTTTCCTTTCTAGAAGTATGCAAAAAAAAAACACATACATTTGGCATATTCAAAGAGCAAGGCAACAACCCGATGTACTACAGTACTAGAAATGTACTGTTATTTTCAGTTAACAATGTTAATTAAAGTAAATATTTTAAAAACAGTCCTCTCACAAAAAGCTGAAAGTTATTTTAGTCTTAAATGTCATCAATGCAACAATCTCATCTCTCTTTTGAACCCTTTTTCCAACAATTGTATGCTATATTTGCAGACAAGCACAAAACCTTCAGCCCATCAAACCCATCCTGTCATCCTTGTATTGGCTACAGTAACTCATATTCAATATTAAATACTAAGTTAAAGTCTATGTGACCCACACAAACAATACATGGGAAATATTTCAGCCTTTTGTCTGTGGATCTGTTTTTTCATGATGCAACAAAATGAAAAGCTGACATACAGAAGACAATATTTGGAACATCAGATCATGCTGGAATAACAGATTATCAGTTTTAATCAGGTTTTAAAGTATTTGTCAGACAAAATTTGTCATACTTGTACATATGTTTTATACATGTATACAATAAACATAAGATTTAAGTGGGGGAGTTTTTTACAGATATACCTAAAACCTTATTTATATTTGTAAAATACAGATATATATGTATTTACATAATTATGCAGAAACACTAATGTAGGATATCGCCCTATAAAATAATGCACTTTAAAACAGGCAGGCTGTCGTAAATGTGCCAAATGTTCAAGGTGAACATAGCCAGTCAAAAAGGAAAAACTGTTTTGCCAGTGACATTAAGAATTGTAAGGGGAGGGAGTGATGGGGGTTCCTCATAAAGTCCATTACATTTCCAAGTTTAGTTTACTTATAAACAACTTCATAAGTAAATAATATATATATGCTCAAACAAGAGAAAAGCGACACGGTCCCTAAATTGAGCGCGAATAAGAAGCCGGCAATACGGAAGATTGAGTCTTTTAAGGTACAACGGATAGGGTCAATAAGAAGCATCGAATAAGAAGCTGGATTTAACCTCGTCTCAACTCCCACATATACAAATAACAAATAGGTTAATTAGAATCTAAAACCTCATACATTAGGGCATATCGTGAAATGTAATACAACAGATTTTCTACAGATTGTCCTGTGCTTATAAATACATAGTATCTCGGTTCTTAAAGGGCTGCTATGTACACCGTGAATACTGTTTTTGTGTTGTACATATTTGAAAATTTTTCTGTTTTTTTATTATATGTAAAGCTGCTTTGAAGCAATGCAACATTGTAAATAGCGCTAAATACAACTGAATTGAATACTCACAGCCTCTGGTCCTTTAGACTTATCATTCTTTTCATCGCAGCATATTTCTGCTTTTTCTGCTTCCCCTGTTATTCATAAAAATACACAGAGACAACACACAAATAATCGTAGTCACAAAAACGAAGAGAAAAAGGTACCGTGTAGACTACTTTCCAACGATGGGTGGATAATTACTTAGATTAATTTAGTATTTACCATTGCGGGCGAACGTTTCAGTCGATCAACCCAACCCTCGTGTTTCTCGCTATGCGACAGAAAGAAACCCTCCAACGTCATCATTCTACGACACGTCCCACATTTTACGTAAACTGCGTCATTTCCTGCGTCTGTCACTGTGAGATCTTTTGGTGTGTGAGATCTTTATGGTGTTCATATATATATAAATAATAAAAATTATATATATATATATATGTAAAATGTTACCTTAATATTGCTGTTGTATTGTTTTCCATGCATAAAATAATTAAGTTAGTGTCTGCCGTTCACTACCTTGGCGCATGGATTTTATTTGATTGCATTGTATATCAGTGTTGCGTGTTAGTACTCTATTTTTGTGTAATTATTCTAGATTAAAGATGTTATTTTTAATTCACTTTGAAACACCTATTAATTTAAAATTCTGTTTGATTTAACAGCACATGCTAAAACGTTATCAGTGGCTCAGTCTTTTGCATTACATGTATGCACCAAATAAATAGTATTGTGTAATGTTAGGGTCTGGATTGTCAGCCGGAGAAATCTGTCAAAACAGGGTTTAAGAGGACATTATGGCATTATTGCTGTAATCATTTCATGTATGTCTGTCATACATCATCCCTGCAGTCTAAAATAGGACAAGTATTTTGTCTGTCTGAGCTAGTAGTAGCTGTAGCGCGCTTGCTGTGTTAACTTTGGGCTGGACTTGTAGCTGTTTGCTAGTAGGAAATCTGAACTACTCTGCACTTCCTAAGGTAAGCTTTGTTAATTTTCTGTTAGTGTGTAGCCATCTGAGTAGAGTTTCAGCTAATACCTTTAGATGCTTTTGAACCTGTTAATTGAGTAGGTTAGTAACTGAGTAAAACAGGTTTGCTTGTGTCTAACACCTGGAATTTCACTCCACTGCCCTCTCTCTGTAATAATACATAATTCAAATATGCAACAGACTCGTCTCTAGTCTCCTCTCCAGCACAAATTCACCTTGTTGTCATATAAGATATAAATAACTTGGTTTTAAGCAAGTTATTTATATATTTTGTTGTAGTGTCAGTAGGAATTATAAGTTTATATTTCCACACATTCTTTTTGCCATTAATTGTAATAACTGCCAGCGGTGCAGAAGGGAAGCCCGTGCCATTCTGTTGGCACTGCGGGGACCTGTGTGTCACTGTGGTGTTTAAAATAATGTTTAAAGTGTTTTGTGTAATGCTATTTTCTGACACAAAGTAAACCGAGCATAATAATAATAGCAGCCTCTCTGTTTATTGTCTGGCTATAGTAAGAAGTCTGTAGGTATCTGAAAACCAACTGTAGTTTTCTATGTGTGTAGTTGACATTTATTTTTTTATTTTCAGATAGATTGTGAGCTGGATCATGTAATCCCTCTGAAATATAGGTAAGTAGTGAAATGTAATTACATTTAAGGGTTTCTATATATTATAGCATACAGAAAAAACATTTTTTATCTTAAGTATTGTGAATGGATTGTCAATGTTAGATGATTTAAGAAGATTTAGTCATCTTAATTAGACAAATGCTTTTTCACGTTTTGTCTTTATTGCTGGGTTTCTTGAATACTTTCTGAGTACTGTCAAACTGATATATATATTTTTTGGTGTCTTGATCTTAGGTCTTTCATTGGAATCGTATAAAAGGAGACCTGCATCAACATTAAAAGGTAAGACAGATGCAAATGCAGATTACCAAACCTAATGGAATGAAAACACTGGTAAATAGCAGTGTACGTTTGATTTGTTAGCCAACAAATGTAAAGCAGGTCAGCTCTTTCAAAATAGTACTAATTCATAGGCTCATTAAGGCATTTGTTTTTCTGCTTTAATATGTCCATTGTTACTTTTCCACTTGTTGGAATCAAATTCCATTTGAGTTTTCAACTTTATCACATTGATTAAAATCCCCATTGTTACACAAACACATCAATAGACACCATTTACTGTGAACACTTTTTCACTCTTTCATCAGACCTGGAATTAGCCCGTCCTTGTTTTGAATTCTCGTTTAATTGTCATGTGTCAGGGTCCTGGCTTCCTGTTCTGAGTCTGTCTAGATTATCTTGCCAGGATCCCCCGTGTTCTGTGTCAGAGCATGTTGTTCAGATCCTGACTTCTAGTTTTGGTTTTTGTTTCTTGGAGTCAGGATCTGAACGCATGCTCTGGGTCCTCGTCTTGTGTGGAAGCACATGGCCTCTGTTTTGTTTACATTCGCCATGTGCTCTCCGGTCGCGCGTCTTGGCTCTGCCCCCTTGTTCTCTTGTCTTGTTTGCGGTCATTTTGCACACCCGTTTGTCCTTGTCTTTGTTCTATTTAATGCCCCTGTGTTTTCTGTTTTGTGCCGGTTTGTTATTTCTGATGTGGTTCCTCACACGTGAGTCGTGTCTAGTTTTCTCGTCGCGTTCAAGTTCCTAGTCTCTGTTCTGCCGTGTTTTAGTTTCGCTCCATTTTTTGGAGGTGTTCTAAGTTTAGGTTTTGCCAGTTCTGTTCTCGTTTTTGTTAAACACTGTCTGCAACTGGGTTCTTTTCTCCTGAGCGTGACATCATGCTTCATCGTCTTATTTTCCTTCTCCTTCCAAGCTGTTTAACTGTAATGTTGGTGAGATCTAGTTGTTTTTAGTTTCTCATTGTTCATGACCATGTTCTTGGGCTCTTGGGTTGTTTTGATTTAATAAAAATAAGCATTTACAACTGACTTCTCTGTTTTAATGTCATTGTTTTATTTTGTCTTTTTATCATTGTCTTTTTACAGTATTATATTTTATTGTGTGTATGTGTGTGTGTGTAATATTTATTCTTTTGCATTTTCAACAATATTTCACGCATTCACATTATTTGTTGATAAAGGTTAACTCAGTTATACACTACCAGTCAAAAGTTTGGAAACACTTGACTGAAATGTCAGATAAAAATCTTAATCTAAAGACATTTGATTAAACGTTAAAAATGTAAAAATAAAAATATAACTGTACCAACATATTAATTTCAATTTTTGTTATTAGAAAACTACAATTAAAAATTATTTAAAATAGATGATTTGGACCAAATAATGAAGAAAAAAGCAGCCAATAAGAGCGCAGGATAGAGAGGAACTCCTTCAAAACTCTTTAAAAATCTTCTCAGGATGATTCCTCAAGAAACTGGGTGATGGAAAATGTCAAAAAAATTGAAGAGTGACTATTGAATATGCTAGAATATATCCTATTTTACCTTAAAATTTTCTTTAGTCACAACATAATTCCTAAAGTTACATTTGTGCTATTTCATAGTTTTGATAAGTTTACTATTATTCATAAATTTAAAAAAATATGAACAAAGAGAATTTTTTTCCAAACTTTTGACTGGTAGTCAATACCACTGTCTCATACCACTGCTATGCTGATAATACACAGCTCTATTATTCATTTCAGCCCGACAACCCCACCATTGCTGCCTGGATCTCCGCCTGCCTTCTAGACATCTCAGCCTGGATGAAAAAATGGCACCTCTTCCAAGATAGAACTTCTGATAATACCGGCCAACCCATCATTAGAACACAACTTCACAGTTGAACTTGGATCATCCACTCTCACACCCACTCCACTCTCACACCCAGTTTGTTAGAAACCTTGGGGTGATGTTAGATGACCAGCTGAAATTCACTTCACGTTGCAACAATCTCTCGATCATGCAGGTATGTGCTTTACAACATCAGGAAAATCAGACCCTTCCTGTCCGAGCACACAACGCAGCTCCTAGTCCAAGCACTCGTAATATCAAGGCTGGACTACTGCAATGCCCTTCTGGCTGGCCTTCCAGCCAATGCAACCAAACCCCTGCAAATGATCCAGAATGCTGCAGCACGTCTGGTCTTCAATCAACCAAAAACAACCCATGTCACACCCCTCCTGACCTCACTCCACTGGCTACCTGTAGCCGGCCGCATCGCTTGCCTTTAAGACAATAACCGGAACCTCTCCCTCCTACCTCAACTCACTCCTCCAGACATATTTTCCCTCCCGCCAGCTACGGTCAGCTAACGAACGACGGCTGACCGTTCCCCCACAACGAGGCATCAGATCAATCTGTAAAACTTTCACCTATTCCGTTCCTTTGTGGTGGAATGAACTGCCAGCCTTCACCCGATCTGCTGAGACCATCGCAACCTTCAAAAAACAACTTAAAACACACCTGTTTCGCAGACATCTGTCTGAACCCTAATGCTCTATTCTATCCTTCCAAAAAAAAAAACATTTCTGTCTCTCGTCCAACTTTCTCTCTAGTAACAGAATACAATGTCCGCTTGTAAATGTAGCTTGTAGACTTGGCTCGTTGGCGTACAAGACAAATGTTCAATGCTCTCGTCCTTTGTAAGTCGCTTTGGATAAAAGCGTCTGCTAAATGACTAAATGTAAATGTAGTGTATTTTGACTTTAATTTAAACATAGGGTGTTTTAGAACAGTTTTTTAAGAACATTGTCTCCTGACAGAAGCATACATTCACATTTAAATGTCCTATGCATAAGTGTTTTCTTGGAATACGCCGGCACAAACACTGGTAGATGTAAGAAGGTTACAAGAACTATGCCAGCACACCCTTTTCTTTCGGTTTTCAGGTGTATGCATGTGTTGTATCTCTGTATGGTGAATTGAAAGATGACAAGTTAATGTTAATATCAAGCAATGAATACTGGCCACAGGGTGAGGATTTGATTGAGGAAATACTTAAAACACCACCAAAGTGATCTGGGAGTTATAGTGGTTTGACAGTTGGTGCAACTCTGAATGTGCTGAATGGTATCGGTAGTCATTGATGGCCACCAGAAACGATTACGTAGTAACTGTAGAGTTGCTGTTACACCAGGATGACCGGAACTGTGATTCTCATGTTTGTGAATGATTAGTCGTGTGCGTATGGTCACTGGAACAAACAGAAGGTTATTGACAGTACTGCTCCCACACCAGTATTAGAAGAATTGGGGCTAAAGTGAAGCGATTCTTAAGGTCAGAGAAAGCCTGTTGTGCCTCTGGTGTCCAAGCCAATTTGGAAGATTGATGTTTGGTTAACGCAGTTAGGGACACTGCCACCATGCTGAAATTGCATATAAAACGCCTGTAAAAGTTTGCAAAACCCAAGAATCGTTGTAACTGTTTCACAGTGTTCGGTTGAGGCCATTCAGTGACTGCTTGTACTTTCTTGTCGTCCATAGCAACTCCCTCATAGCTAATAATGTAACCCAGAAATGATGTACTTGTTCGATGGAATTCGCATTGCTCCTCTTTGGAGTATAACTGGTACTCGATTAGGCATTTGAGAACTGATCTGACGTGCGCAGTATGTTCCTCCAGCGTGTTTGAGTAAATCAGGATGTCATCAATGTAGACAATAACCCACTTGTCTAGCATATCACAGAAGGTATTGTTCATAAACGACTGGAATACCGAGGGGCTGTTGGCTAAATCAAATGGCATGACTAGATATTGAGAAAGCCGCCTTCCATTCATTACCCTCCTTAATTCGGATCAGGTTGTAGGCACTTGAAAGATCCCATTTTGTGTAGTATTTGGTCTGTCTCATTTGTTCTACGGCCACCGGAACCAGCGGAAGAGGGTAGCAGAACTTGACAGTGACTTTGTTCAGCCTGCGATAATCAATGCATGGTCTCAAACCTCCATCTTTCTTCTTGACAAAGAAGAAGCCAGCAGCTGCAGGTGAATTAGATGGCAGAATGAAACCCTTACTTAACTCTTCTTCAATGTAATTCTTCATAGCCTCGGACTCAGGTTGAGACAAAGGGAAGATCCGACCCTTAGGAAGTGTGGCACCAGGAACCAGATCAATGGCACAGTCGATCGAATGATGGGGAGGTAGTTGTGATGCTTTCTTCTTACTAAAGGCTTCCAGTAAATCTGAGTATTCGGGCGGAACACTTGAGGTAAGGACTGGTTGTGTCATACTGTTGGTAGTTCTGGAGTTAGTACGCTGTAGTTCGGCCAAGCAGGAATTATGACATGAAGGCCCCCACTGTAGTATCTGTCCATTTCTCCAAGAGATCACTGGATCATGCAGACGTAACCAGGGTAATCTCAGGATGATAGGATACTTAGAGGAAGGTATGACGTAGAACTGTATGGGCTCGGAATGCAATAGTCCAACACGCAACTGAATCTTTGCTGTAACTTGTAGAATGCGACCATCTCCCAGGGGTCGTCCGTCTAACGCCTCCACTGCTAGAGAGGAATCACAAGACAATAATTTAAGGTTATGCTCTGAGTAAACATGTGGGATATGAAATTCCCAGCTGCCCCGAGTCAATCAGTGCGGTGGTTCTGAGGGTCTCTCCGGTGAAGGTAATTTTCACAGACAGTTCACAACTGGTTTTCTGAGTACTTGAGGAAGTAATTTCACTCACCGGTGGCCGTTGGGAGTGGAGTTTAGCTGGGCAATTCAATTTCATGTGTCTGGGTTGAACGCAATAAAGGCACAGTGGATTCTGGAGACTGCGTTGGCGCTCCTCGGGAGACACACATATGCATCCCAGCTGCATAGGTTCCCCTCCAGGGTGCAATACGGGCGGTGGATAATACAATACTGAAGAGCCTCGATGATGAGATTATCTATCTGAATGGAAAGTTCAATGAAATCATTCACACTCTTTCCCTCATCACGGCATGCCAGTTCTGCTTGTAGCTCTGGTCTCAGTCCCTTTTGGAAGAGCAGTTTCAGGGTATCATCCGTCCAGTTAGTCTGGGCTCCAAGGGTATGGAAATTTTGTGCGAACTCAGCAGCTAGTCCACCTTGATTAACGCTGAGTAGTCGCTTGCCAGAAGTTTGTCCATTGGGTGGGTGATCAAAAACCTCTCAAAAAAGTTGCAGAAACGTCTCGAAGGTAGGTGATTCTAATTTATCTGACTTCCAGACAGTGGTAGCCCAGTCTAATGCTCTCCCGGTTAATAACGAGCAGACGAATGCGATACGGCTGGAATCCGTAGGATATAATACAGGTTGTTGTGGAGGTCCACAAATAACGAGCATTGCAATAGAAATCCCTTACATCTTGAAGCGTTGCCATCAACCTTGGATGAAAAGCCAGTCTGAGACTTACAGGGGTGGTTGTTGCAGTCAGAACATTGGAAGTTGCCAGGGGTCTCACTGTAGCATCTTAATGGCTGTCGCATTCCCTGTAGTCTCTACAAGCTCGTCTGTGAGAGTAGTTAGTCACACAAGCTGTTGGTGATGCATGCTCGGTTGTGAAGCCTGGGCGGTTAACTCCAAGGTTAATTGGGAAATGGCCACTGGATCCTCTGCTGGCGAAGTCTTCTGTAATGAAGGGACAGAGGCGGTTGGATCCGTTCGCAGCAGTTTATTAAGAGTAGTCAAACAGGAAGGGTTGGCAACAGTAAACAGGTGTAGCAAGGGCTAGGCTAAGTGGCAACAGTAAACAATCCACGGTCGGGGCAGGCAGCAAACAATCAAAGTAATGATAAACAATCCAAAGTCGGGCAGGCAGCAAACAATCAGAATAACGGTAAACAATCCAAATTAGCAACAGGTAATCCAGTAACAATAGAAACACTCAGAATTATTAGCCAGGGCAAAACAAGACTTCACAACAAGCATGAGTAAATGAGGTTTAAATAGTGGAGTAAATGGGGAACAGGTGAGAAAGTAATCAGCCCCAGGAATGTGGTCCAATGGGAATTGTAGTCCAAACTGAAACCTAATATTCCGGTTAATACACCGTAACTGGTGTCATTGTTTCAATTTAAAATGACGCAAAACCCCTATTTTAAAACAGGAATTTTTTTTTTGTTATTTTTATATTTAAAATGAAACAAAAAGTTTTTGCAAACTCTTAAACAGAATTAACTTAAGATACAGTCTAAAGTGATGAAACATTTATTGTAGAAATACAGAGTAAAAAGTTTATATTGTTCTGAATGTAAAGTTTACCTAGCAAAGATATTTTGTGACAACCCAAAAAGTCACCAAAAAGACTGAGGTGCGATGCTATGAACATGTAGACACAGCATGTGTACGCCCACACACACAGGATTTTCTTATCCCACTATATCAGGCGGATGAACATAGGTGTTTAAATAAAAACAATGCTAAACAACCTGCTTTTTTTAGGTATATATAAAATAGTCCACCTTTAATTTGGTATAGTCAAAAGTCTATTTAAAACTAAACATTTATTAAATTAAAACTGTTAGAAATAAAAGCCTTGAAATAAAAAGATTATGTACCATTTCTTCTTGGTATAATGTGAAAGTTTAACCTAAATTAGTATGTTATGTGAAATAGTTTTAAGATGTATTTATGTGAAAGATTTTTTTTATCTAAGGCATGAAGCTCAGTGGCAATGGATGGACACTATAGGTGTC
Organism: Chromobotia macracanthus; assembly: GCA_036877525.1. NCBI lineage: Eukaryota > Metazoa > Chordata > Actinopteri > Cypriniformes > Botiidae > Chromobotia > Chromobotia macracanthus. The sequence goes on from JAZGTH010000148.1 coordinate 278,166, forward strand.
AATACAGACCGTAAGGATATTTTTTCTGGTCAGGAAGAACAAGTTGGGGGGCATAGTCTTTAGTCAGAAAACTAGATGAAGACACAGAATGCTAAACCATGATTAAGCAATGTTTTTACTTGTCAAAATGTCATTCTTTGATTATCTAGATATCTAGTGCAATCATTAGATTTATTAACAACTATAATAAAGACATTTGTCACTCTGTATAGGTAGACACACATACACACATCCTCTTAGTTCCCCCAGTCAGGAAAAACAAGTTGGGACATATCGAAAAACTAGAAACAGAAAACTAGATGACGAAACAGTATGCTAAAGCATTTTTTAATTTTGTCAAAATGTCATTCTTTGATCGTCTAGGCATCGTGCACATTATTATTAATTATTAGAATTATTAACAACCATATTAAGGACATTTGTCATTCTGTATAGGTATCTTCCCAAGCCAGGAGTCAGACAGGATGGGGCCATATACTCTGTTAAAAGCTTTATTATGTTTTAGCAACCTCTATAAAACCATTAGTAGGTAACGATTCAAACACATTTGAACGACCACCTCCCCAGTCAGGAAGAACAAGCTGGGGCATGTCCTTTAATCAGAGATCTGTTGTTGAAAGGTGAGGAGGGGGTCAGTTCCATAGGGAGATGGTCAGAGCCAAAGGTTAGAACAAATCATGGTCATAAACATGAATGACATGTACAAACTAGACTAAAAAATTGGACAGACCCCAAAACAGGGTAATAAATTATAGTGATTTTTGATTGACAGTTGACACATAGTCCCTTGTAATTACTACTAACAGCATTTCAAATTATTTTCTATGCTCATGCAATGCTTCTTGTATTACATTACATTCAAGAAATAATAGCATTAAAGGTTTGTTAAATCACAATAACATCTTTTAACACACCTTTACTTTGTATACCTCCACAGCATTCTAATAAAAGGAAAACCACACTCTTGGGGGCTGTTACGTCCCTTAGGATTTTAATGTTAGGTGGTCTAGGGGTAAAGGGAGAATAACATTTAAAATTGTGTGTATGTGCATATGTGGGGGTGCTGACAAGCAAATAAAGAGCAAAAATGTTCCCAAACAAACTTGTGACAATTTAATGTGGATAAAGTGAAAAGCTATTTGCAATATTTACAATACAAGCAACGAAACATTTGACAAAACAAAACGAAGGTGGGGAGGGGGAGCACGAGAGGTGCCAAATAAAGGAAAGAAACAAAAAAACCAAACACAGCTAGCTAATTTTTAGAGCCTAAGCTAACTACCAAAATAAAAAAATGTAGAAAAAAAGATCTTCAGCGTAACGACGCCCTAACTAAACTGCTCTAACTAAACTTGACATAAAACAAAACGTACAGCGGGAGGCAACCTCTGCTAACCTAGTGTGTCTAATACATCCATATTTTCCTACGTGTTGCACAATGTATGTCGCGCGACTTACTTACCTGCTCATGCCTTCCCACCCTAGGGAATAACAAAGACGGAACAGTAAAACGAAACGACTGTACAAATACTGTATTGACAAAAGGACAACGATGTATTTACACACAATAAACAAGAAAACTCTGACGTATACTGTATAAATCACAAAACGAGCGTATTGAAATAACGAGCAAAAAACAACATCAAAGGTGAGCGAAAAGCTGAAACGCGCGGGACAGTAACGGAGTTTTAAATTAAGTGATGTGAGATGATTGGATAACGTGAACCGGGGCGTCATCCTCCAGGGCGAAGAGTGACAGATTGGTGGGCCAATGGGATCTGAAACACACAACAGACTAACACACACAAACTTACGCAAGGTACGTACGTAACGGACAAAATTTCCAAGGACAAGATCTGGTGGTGAGGGCTGAGCTTTTCTACGTCTTTGAGGACTCTTTTGTTAATTAGCTGCTTTTCGACTTTATAAAGTGCTTTTGTACCTGGAATAATATGTATCAATTTGTTTGAAAGATCGTGGAGGTAGTAATGTGGGACATTCATTTATATTTATGCATTTGGCAGACACTTTTGTCCAAAAAGACTTACAGAAGGAAAATGCTAAGAACTGTTAGCCAGGGCAAAACAAGACTTCGAAACAAGTGCGAGTAAACCAGGGCTTTATATACAGGGGATAATTGGGTACAGGTGTAACAGGAAGTAATCAGCCCCAGGAATATGTCCCTATGGGAAATGTAGTCCGATTGAAGCTAGTATTCAGGAGACAGCTCCCTCTGGTGGTTCGGAGGAGGCGGTATGGGAACCTCCACCGTAACACTGTGTCTTCATCTAGTTTCCTGCTTCTAGTTTTCTGCTTCTAGTTTTCTGATTAAAGACAAGCCTCCAACTCCAACTTGAATATCCTTAATGTGTACTGACACCCATAGACTCCCTCCACTTCCACTGAGCTTCATGCCTCAGAAAAATAATCTTTCACATAAATACATCTTATACTAATTTAGGGTAAATCTCCACATTATAACAAGAAAAATGGTACATAATCTTCTTTTTATTACAAAGCTTTTATTTCTAACCATTTTTATTTAATGTTTAGTTTTTGTGTTAACCACTCTCGTTGTATCTGTTCAGCCAAAAACCTTTTAGGGTGCATCTATGGACTTTCATGGAAACATTTTTTTCAAATAGAAACCAGAAAACTTGTATACAATCTTACATTTTCAGTGTTTACTTTTAGAATATATATCTGAAGATAAATCTGTATAAGATTGCAAATACTAATTTTAATTTTGAATACATTAAAAAGTAGAGATATACTGATACCATAATCATAGTTTTAAATATGCAGATTGTTTAGCTTTGTTTTAATTTAAACACCTATGTTCATCTGACTGACATAGTAGGTAAGAAAATTCTGTGTGTGTTTGAGTGTACAGACGCTGTGTCTAGACGTTCATAGCATTATACCTCAGATAAACCCTCAGCCCTTTGTGACTCCTTGTGTTGTAAACTTTACATTCAGAACAACATAAACTCTTTACTCTGTTTTCAATGTTTAGAACATACTCTTCCAGAGCTACTAAGACATGTTTGTTATGTTTTCAGCTCTTAGAAAGTTCCTGATTTAAAGGTAACGTGGATCGTTATCACAAGATTTAGTCATCTTATTCAGACAAACTCTTTTTCATGTTTTCAGTCTTTATCTCTGGGGTTCTTGATTCTTGAGTACTGTCAAACATATATATTCTCTTTTGCCTTCATTTTAGGTCCTTCACTGGAGTAGAATGAAAGGAGATTTGCATCAACATGAAAAGGTAAGACAGATGCATTACTCAAACCAAATATCATGTGTTTTAGATGCATTCATTTTGCTTTGTATTTTCTGTTTCACCATTGCTTCAGTGAATGAATCATTTGAAAAAACAAAATTATTTGAAGTGTGAATATTTCAGTCAGTGAAGTTCTACACCTGTGATATGATGTCTTAATAAATAACCGTACCGTAAGTAGAGAGTGTAGCAAATGGCCAAATCCTAAAGCTATACTATGAAATAACACAACATGGATCTCTCATTGCCAGCATGGCAACAAGTTTTCTCTTTTGGTCTCACAAACCGCCTGTTTATTCACATGGGTTTTGTGTTCACACCCCAAGGATGTCAGGAATGTCTTAATTTATTCACCTTCGTTACAAAATTCAATAGTTTCAAAATTATTCACCTTCTGTTAAAAAAATGCATTACCCTTTAGTCAGGTTATAATGTTGTCAGACTTCACCTTACACCTTTTTTCTTTCAGGATTGTTTTTCTTAATGTTTGCCAATATTCATAATGACATGCACTCCAATGTGTTTAGCATGTTAGTTTCATTACATGTCTTACCAATCCAAATGGAATGAAAACGCCAGTAAATAGCAGTCTACATTTTATTTGTTATCCATTGAAACATTAAGGCATTTGTTTTTATGCTTTAATATGTTCGTTGATACTTTTTCCACTTGTCGAATTGAACTCCTTTTAAGTTTTCAACTTTATCACACTGATTCAAATCCCCCTTGTTACACAAAAATACCAATGGACACCATTTACTGTGAACACCTTTTCACTCTTTCATCATACCTGGAATTAGATTGTCCTTGTTTTGAATTCTCGTTTAATTGTCATGCTGCATCATCTCATTTTCCTTCCTCTCCTTCCAAGTTATGTTTCACAGTAATGCTGGTGAGATCTCGTTGTTTTTGGTTTCTCATTGTTCATGGCCATGTTCTTGGATGTATGTTTTGGTTTAATAAAAATAAGCACTTATAACTGACTTCGTCTTAATGTCATTGTTCTATTTCATTCTTTATCCAGTATTATTTGTTGTTGTTGTATGTGTGTGTAATTTTTATTCTTTTGCACTTTCAACAATATTTTACGCAGTCAGCAACAGTTCTTGATAAAGGTAAACTCAGTTGTATTTCCACTAATTAAAACAGTGTGTTGTAGGGTAGTTTTCTTTTAAAACATTGTCTCCTGGCAAAAACATACATTTATAAAATCATACAAACATTTTACATTTAAATGCCCTATGCCCTATGTTAAGTGTTGGTTTCATAAGCGCTATTATTTTCTTGAAACATACTGGCACAAACACTGCTAGGTGTAAGAAGGTTACAAGAATTACGTCAGCAGAACTTTTCTTTCTGTTTGTATGTGCATGTAGGTGTTGTATCTATATAGTGTGGATTGACAGATGATAACTGAATGTTTGATATCAAGCAATAAATACTGGCCACAGGGTGATGGTATGACTGAGCTGATGTGACTAGCAATAGTCTAACACAATGTAGGCATGGTTCACATATTGCCATGAAAGTCTAAATATTTCATGTTCTGAATTAATATTATACAGTCTGTATATACTGTTAATTTAAAACTAGGCTATTATAAAACCATGAAGAAATATGTTTCTTTTCTAGCTCTGATGCTACATAGAAACTGTTCATGGGTTGTTCAGACACACCATCATTACATCACATTGCAGCGCTCAGAATTTAAAATCCTATCATATTCATGCAGGTTCATAAACCAAGCAAAACTAATTTTAGAACTGATACCACACACCATATTGACCCCACTTTTCCAGAAGCTTTACAGTTAGCCACAAACTGTGGCAAATGAAATAGACAATGTTAAACTATAGCAGTTGGCTCGAATGTGACAACACAACATTTCAATCTAAATGTTAGGAATATCGACTCATTAAGCTCCTCTGAAATTAGACAAAGACAGAACGCAGTACTTTTTACCATTGAATGTAAACAACACTTTTTGCATCAAGGAAAAATATGCTTATACAACCTTTTTTGTTTGTTTTTTTAACCTTATACAGATTTATCTTCAGATATATATTCTAAAAGTAAACACTTAAAAATAAAAATGTAAGATTGTGTACAAGTTTTCTGGTTTCCATTTGAAAAAAAGTACATAAAAAGATGTTTTCATGAAAGTCCATAGATGCCCCCTAAAAGGTTTTTGGCTGAACAAATACAGCGACAGTGGTTAACACAAAAACCATGATTATGATAGCATTATCTTTGTTTTTTATATCTGATTTTATTGTCATAAAAATCAAAGGTTAAAAAATCTGTATAAAACTAAACATTAAATAAAAAATGGTTTGTAATAAAAACATCATGCGCTTTCTTTTTGTGTCTGAAGTGTAAACGCTACAAACAGAACACATCTCTTACTACAGTCAACACACACACTGTAAACAGTTAATTACCCTTTACAAAACTTTTCACACATTCACACCCCATGACTACAATGGTGTCAAGAGAAAGTCAGAAAACATCTGTTGTAGAAATGTGAGGAGATGGTCAGAGAATTGTTGTAGACAGAACCAAAGGTTGGAGCAAATCTTATGCTCGTAAACACCACTGACATGGGCAAACTAGACTGAAAAACAGACAAACCCCAAAACAGGGCAATAAATTTGGAGAGGGGCCAGATCCTCACCAGGATAGACAGAGCCAGAGTAGGGAGGGGGCACTTCCTCAGGAGCTTGATAGAGGTTAAAAGTACATTTTTCACATAAACATGATTGACATATAAAACTAGACTAAAATCGGACTTCCTCCCAAAACAGGTGTTTTTTGATTGACAGTTGACAGTCTGTTATAATAACTATGGCCTGACAGAGATAGTAAAAGAATGTGTGCTTAGTCTAGATGAGATGGTAATCCCACCTAGCGTGGAGCTGCACCTGGAAACAGGGAAGCTTTATGGGGATGTGATATTACCTGTCCACACAGGAGCGGCAACACATACATACGTTTTTATGTTGGCAAGGAGCACAACTAAATGGAAGCAGGTAGGTGGCTTACCACTACAGTGCAATTCCACTAATAGGGCAATGTATAAGCCAAACATTCTTGAAATTATTGATAAAGCAGCTTTCATAAGGCTTCACGTGGTTAATGTCATCACCGACATGGGCAGATCCAATGTGGAAAGCCTTTTGGGTGGACCATAACAAAACGTCTGTCTCAAATCCAACAAGACCAGACAGGAGGTTATACTTCATGCCAGATCTCCCACATCTAGTAAAGAACTTGAAGAGTACCCTGGTTTGTAGACAGATGTTTGTCATTCCACCAGATATTGCAGAAAAGGAGAACCTCTCCACCCATTACGTTTCACTTATCCATTGCAAGATCTGGTGACTTTTCAAGAGGGGATGGCACTGAAAACTGATCCAAGGAAAACCCTTCAGCCCAGTTATTTTGACAAGATGAAAGTGGGCCCTATAATGAATGTCTTCAGCAAGGCAACAAGTTCAAATCTTAAATACATGGCCAAGCAGGCCAAACAACAACAACAACAAGCTTGCGCAAACAGGAATTATGACAACAGTTATAATTCTATCAACACAACAAGACATGCTAGCCCAGGGACATATGTTTGTGTTGACCAGCAGGTTTACCCAAGACTGTCTCGAAAACCTCTTTAGTTGCATAAGACAAAGGAATCCAGTCCTAACACCTGTGGAATTTCTCCAGGTACTGAAATCAATACTAGTTAGGCATTTTCTTGCAATGGTGAAATCAGTAAGCTATCAGGAGGATGACAACAGTCTTTTGGCAGACTTCCTGGACAGAAAAGAAGAGCTTTCCAGTCCTGCCATCAGAGTGGAGGAGCTGATGGAGTGTAGAGCCATTCCTGACTTAACAGAGTCTGAATCCTGTGCTCTCCACCATTTTACAGGCAACACTATGAATAAATTAAAAAGAAATTCCAACATTTGTGATTAATACCAAAAGGCCATTAAACACAATGATGACAGTCCTTCAGGACAACACAGTATTTTGCTAAAGCTGAGAGAATTTAAGCCAGGTGTGCTTTGTCAGCCATTGCAGGATGCCTTCAGTCCAGCAAATTGAGGAGCTGTTCAGAACCAAAACCAGTGCCTCCTTCATGGATCTCCCAGATGCAATGGATTTGCTGAAGAGAGAGGCATGCTGGCATGCCTAGCATCCCCCATGCCATGGTGTACAAAAGTACACCAGCAGGCTTCCCCCATGCCATGGTGTACAAAAATACATCAGATACATCAGGCTGAGGGTGAGAGTTGCAGCAAAGCACATCTGGGCTGAAAGACAAAAAGGGCTGTCCGGTGATGGGCATTTGGGAAGTAAAAGCCAGACAAAAAGGGTAAAGAGCCAGCAAGCCAGACACCATCTAAGTCTACAACTAGAAGGCCGCCACCATTATGAATGTTGCCATGGAGGACTTTGGTCTGACCTTTGCTCATGCAAATATCCTACCACCTATAATGGCTGCAGCTTTAATAGATATTCTAGTCTCTTTGTCTTGTTTTAATGTAAGTGAGTGTGTATATGCTCTTCATATACCTTCTTCAGGAAATTTAAGAAAATGTGTTGCCTTGTTTGTGGTAGCTTTGGCACTTGACAATGAGTTTCTCACCCATTTCAAATAATGTTCCTTTCTATCTTACTCTTACAGCCTATTCCAGCCTCCAGGAGTGCTGGAACTATCCACCATTCCATTAGCCCCAGTAACTAGCTTTGTCATCACTCCACTCCCCCAAAAGAAATAGTGTCACAGGGAGCCATGAAAACAAGTTGCATAGTGCAACTTAAATTCATCTGTGTATTTAACAACTGCTAAAAATATGTTTGTGTGGGCATCTGGTTATGTTAGCTACACAGTTAGAATACAATACTGTAAACAGCTACTATCTAACAAAAAACATTAACTAAAGCTGTCTTCATAAAATGCTGTCTTCAGAAAACTGATATTGATTCATGAGAGGTCCAACAATGCAGTAAAATGTCAAAAAATTTAAATTTAGCTGAATTTTAATTGACTTACCAGCCAGTGTGTTTGGGAAACTGAAATGAATGGGGTTGAATTCCAAGTAGGGCTGGATGCAGCCTGTGGTGGACATCCAACCCAGCCCACATCCAAGTGTGATGTCAGTAGCCACGTCCGTGTCCAAAAGTCACCTTATGACTCCCCATTCTCGTTCCAGGGAAACCCGAAGCAATGCATGTTGAGGCAGTTTTGGGCATATAAATAAAATGTTATCTTTTGTTTTGGTAATACACGTTTTCTTAGTCTTATACGGGATGTCTAGGCTAAAATGGCACAAATTAAATCTAGGTTATCTCCCCATTTGGTAAAGAATATCTAATATATGAAGATTTTCATCATTGAAACAGCAGGTAAAACACTTGCATTGGTTGATTAATGTTAGGCAATTTGTTAATTAAAACCTCTACACCTTATTTATTTATGCAATAAGATAAAACCACATTTATTATGATTGTTTGCAGTAGGCAAATACATGGCAAAATAGAGAGATTGTTGATAGATTGTTTGATAGATTACATAAATAACGTTACTTTGTAATCAGTAATCAGGCCTTGTTCATCAACACAACTTGATATGAAATTTGTCCAGGTCCTCCAGGTAAAGATCAATAAAAAGACACCCCTTGCTTCATTGAGTATTTATTACTTTACAAAAGTAACTAAAAGATATGATCAACAATTATAACAATGATCAACACAGATCATGACATGGACCTTCAGGCATTGTTCTTCATGACAATTTGCTATTATGTGTCCATGTTCTCTGGATACTTAAAGACAAATAGAAAGACATTCCTTGCTTCATTTGAGAAGCCACACAGGCAATCTTTAATGGCTTTCAGATTAATTTCACTGTCCATCTGCAGAAAGGCAGGCTCTGTCACCTTCTCACGGAATAACTCAAGGTGACCCTGTACCGAGCACCATGCTAGACTAATGTCCCTTATGAACTTCCATTTTAGGCCATCTTCACACTCCTGTTAAAAAAAACAGAATACATACAACATGTACACAGCAAGTCTCAAATAGATAAATTGATTAAATTCATTATTTTCTTAAAAATTCTACAAACAATACCTCATAATGACCAAAAAGAGTTTTTGCAAGCTTTGCAAATTTATTACAATTAAAAACTGGAAAAAAAAAAAATCACATGTACATAAGTATTCACAGCTTTGCCATGAAACTCAGAACTGACCTCAGTTACATCCTGTTTCCACTGATCAGCCTTGTGATGTTTCTACAACTTGGAGTGTGGTAAGAATTTACCACCTGTGGTAAATTCAGTTGATTGGACATGATTTGAAAAGGCTATGAAGCGTAAGGAATTGTCTGTAGACCTCTGTGACAGGATTGTATCGAGGTACAGATCTGGGGAAGGAAACTGGGAGACAAGTCAGGATAGAGGCAAAGATGAATGCAGCAATGTACAGAGACATCCTTGATGAAAACCTGCTCTGGACCCCAGAGCGGGACAACAACCCTAAGCACACAGCCAAGAAAACAAAGGAGTGTCTATGGGACAACTCTGTGAATGTCCTTGAGTGGCCCAGCACAGACCAGACTTGAACCCCATTGAACATCTCTAGAGAGGTCTGAAAATGGTTGTTCACTGATGTTCCCCATCCAACCCAATGGAGCTTGAGAGGTCCTGCTAAGAAGAATGGGAGAAACTCCCCAAAAATAAGTGTGCCAAGCATTATACTCAAAAAGACTTGAGCAACTGTAATTGCTGCCAAAGGTGCTTCAACAAAATACTGAGCAATTTTTTTTTCCATTTTTTAATTTAATAAATTTGCAAAGATTTCAAACAAACTTCTTTCACATTGTCATTATGGGGTATTGTTTGTAGAATCGAGGAAAATAATGAATCTAATCCATTTTGGAACAAGGCTGTAACATAAAATGTGGAAAAGGTGAAGCGCTGTGAATACTTTCTGAATGTACATACAACACATTTTTATATATATTATATATAAAAATTTTGTGTATATATTATACACAAACATAATTTTAATTTAAAACACAAAAATCAATATCTAGAGAAATGCTCCACTGCCTGGTTTATGTGGTTTTCCAAGTGAATGTTAAAGGAAAATTTAGTATAGGGGTGAAACCGCAGCAGAATCATTTGAACCCTCCATCCCAGCAGAACTACTCTGCATCAGGCTTGGTTTAAAAATGCGTAGGACAGGAAAACATGATCTTTCCATTAATACAAAAGATACAAAGATCATTTGTTACATACGCAGTTATTAGGTAAAACAGTCAAATGTTGCAGCTGCTCAACCTGTTATGGTGCAAGGCACGGAGGTGATCAGTGTATTTAAAGATATGTGAGTGTACATAAAAGTACATAAGAGAGTACATAAAATGAATGCTGAATCAATTAACTTTTTTGTAATGTTCTCAGGACGTAGGACTAACATTATGGAAGGAAACACAGCAGTCCCTGTGTTTATACAAATGACGACCTTAAGAATTTGGGCGTTATTTGTGCGTATGTGCATTAACACTTTTAAAGTCTTGGTAACTTCAAAAAAGGTTTTAAGTCTTGATAACTTCACGGTGGTTTAAAATAAAACGTTTTAACCTAGCTATCGTTAAATTTATTAACTATATTTCAGGTGAAACCTTGGCTCGTCAGTTAACGGTATGCTAACGGTAACTTGATTAGCATTAACGTTAGACGATAACGTAACATTAGCAGCAAAAGATTGCGTGAGCCACAGTACAATCCTTGTAAATTTATTGATGTCATTTCTATTAAGCAGAAATATATAATATCAATAATATAAAATATTTTTGGAATTACGCCGGTATACGAACCATAGATTTTTAAAATGGCCAACAACTTCGTCCACTTCGATTTGTCTCCTGGTCTTCTCGATGCTTCTTCCTGTTTCAAGTTAGAATCAGACGTATTTGGATTGTTCCATGACACGAATCACTTCCGCATTCAGCGTTTCCAATAGTTATGGCTATGGTTAAAACTAGAGGCAGCTTTAAATCTGCCCATATGGCTCTCAGTTAGGGCTCGCCTTTCCATTTTCATCACAGACTTACATTGGGGAAAAATGTGGGACGCTGTTGAACTTGAACGGGCAGAGGTATGGGATTTATTTAGTGCCAATAGAAATGAACGCAAACTTTGAAGAAACGAATAAAAACAAACAATCCGAAAGAATAAAAACAAACAATCCGAAAGAATAAAAACACTTTGAAAAGTTTGCGTTAATTTTTATTGTCACAAAATTAATCCCATACAGAGGCAGCCTCTGACCCGCTTAGTTCGATCATTACATTACAGAAGCCAACCAAGCCATGCGCTTAATTTCCATACATATTCTCACTTTACAAATTATAATAGTCTGGAAATTCCGAAAATATTTGTTGAATAATGTTAGACATAGTCTCGCGTTAGCATTTTAAATTTAATTCAATGCATATGTTTTCAAGTGGATTAATATTAATATACCTGCCCATACAAACGCGCCGCGGCTGGTCTTGTGACTAGACGTCATTGAGGTTCAGTTCCTGATTTCAAACTTAAAGTTGAAGACCGTCACTATTCGTGTACCACATTCAACAATGCCTGGTGGAATTACAAACAGGTAATATGGCTTTAAAACCCAATACTACTGTAAAAATGCAATTTGAGTGTCGTTCTGTAGAGTGTTACATTAAGTACTTTAATTAGTTTTAGACTAGATGCGAGGCAAAATTACAACCATTATAATGAACTATGTAGTTGTTAAGTATTAATTAAGTAGTTTATGTCTTACTATTAATATTCGATTTTACTTGTTATTTTAACCATTGTGTAAAATGTTTATACTGTGTTTCTTAAAATAGTTTTCTCTTTAGACATAAAGTCAATGTATGATCAGTATGTACATTTTTAAAGACATTTAGAGCAAAATTGCATCTTGTAATAATAATTGTATAATGGTACAATGGTGTGTATATATAACACATTTTAATAAAAAAGGCCAAAATATAATTTTAAACCATTACTATTCTATGGAAATACCACAGTGGAATCACTATACTATCTTAAACACAATTGGTGCCAATTTTTGTGTCAGGCATACATTTTTTTGTCTATATTTTTAACTTTAGTATATAAACTTTTCTTTGATAGGCCTTTACAGAATGAGGGCACTGGCATTGATCTTCATGTACCGCTCTATAGGGAGATCCGAGGATCAATGCTTACAGGACATGTAGAATATCAGATTGTTGTTGTGACCTGCCTTGCTGCCTTCAAGTCTACAAAACACAGACCAAGAGATGTTGTGCAGTTTGTTGTAGGTGACTATTAATGTATTATCATATTGTGTTAAAGATTTCCTGTATTAGATGAAAGGAACAGTACAGGCCTATTCATGTTTTGCGTGATATAAAATACTAGTCTTTTCTGCTTAAACACTAACTACTGCAGTAGTGTAACACTTAAGAAAATTATATGTAATGCTTTTTTGTTATTTTATTAAAAAGAAATGCTTACAAAACCCTGCCAAGTCTGCAACTGAACGTGTTACCAACAGTGCACAACAGTTGGTTTCCGCAAGTAAAACCTTGTAAACCTAGATGACTTATAAACCTATAAAGGCAGACCTACTGTGAGCTTTGAGATTGCTAATCAATGTAAAAGCTTCTGTCGAAGTCACTAGTCCATGTTGTTTCAGCTTAACTTATTGTACAATTGCGTTTTACTGGAATTACTACACTACCCATGTGCAGAAAAATATCTAACCAATCAGAAAATTGTGTCCAACAAAATGCACCAAAAGAGCTCTGCAGCACAGCCCCTTCACTATGGTGAGCATCTAAGGTTATCAGAACAAAGCAGTGGTACACTGGCAAGGAGACAGTGTTCTTCTGTGTGTTGTCTGGTAACTAGTTCTGTTTACAATCAACTATGTGTGTTTCAGTGCCACCATCTTGCCATTGTGGGAAATAGCTGTGGCTCTGGACAGGTGATCTAAAGCTCAAATGTAACTGGATGGCATGTTTTCTCAATGACAATAGATTAAAAACACCTTGCTTTGTCAGCAGACAAATGATTGTGCCCGGTGTAAATCGTTCTAAAGGGATCTGTTGTTGATTCAGAAGCTTCACACTGAACTTTTAAAATAAGCATTTACTTTTGGTGTGGAAAGTAAATGGTGATACAAACGTGGTTACGTATTTTTATCAATATTTTTAATCATTTTTAATTGATTTGATGTTGTTTAGTGATTATTCTGTTATTAGACATTAGGTACACAGTCTTATCGTCTAATTTTCAAATACATTTTTGCCAATTTCATACTAAATATATTGTGGTCAAAAAAATTACAAACAAAAAATAAATAAAAAAAAGCATTACAATCAAACTAGTAAAGACAAACTTTATATACTGGCTTGGAAAATGCTGCCTGAAAGTGTAAAACTTTTAACATTTTAAAACGTTTAAAAAGCTTCAAGGTTGAAAAATGTTTTAACACAGGGCAAGTTTATTTATATAGCACATTTTATACACAGTAGTAATTCAAAGTGAAACAAAATACACATCAGTGATTTAAAATCATAATAATATCAAAAGATACATAACTTAAATAACAGTAAACAAATTAGGAATGTAAAATACTTTGGCACATACAACTGTTAATTTCATCAATGCATGGCCACATGGAGTCAATGACTATGTTTACATGGACAGATACATCAAATACAAAACTTTACTCCTCGCATACACAACAACTGACTCTGCATCAACTTACCTTCACAAACTCTACCCCCCCCCCTTCCAGATCCCTCTTCATCTTTACTGTCCCTCATGGGTGGAATGATCTTGCAAACTATATTTGGTCTGCTGCATCCCTGACTATATTTAAGAAACAGCTAAAAACCTGTCTCTTCCACAAATACCTGACATGAGTATGAATAAAAAAACTAACCATTTCTCACAACAGGCATCGCCTCTATCAAGCACTGAAATGTTGTAATCTTGGTAAATTGTAACTGTGTACGGCTAATGTTATTACCTCCTTCTATCGCTATTGCGTCATTGTGTTCCCCACCTTGTAAGTCGCTTTGGATAAAAGTGTCTGCTAAATCCCTAAATGTAAAGAACATAGACTGATTATTGGCACACAACATTATGTTCCCATGCAACACTGTCCAACGTTCCCTCTGTTTTATCTCATTTTTAATTTTACTAACACTTCAAGGGCAGTTAATTATTTGCCATGATATACATGCAATAAGATGACAGCGGATACAAATTCTCTAGCAACAGGCCTCCTCCGTACTTTCATTCTGCAACATTTCATTCTTGTTTGCCATCAAACGGTTGACCACTGTCATAATGTGTCCTGTCCCAAAGTGCACCGAATTCTTCCACACAGCATTAATATTGTGATTAGGCTGTGCACATGTCTATAATGCACTTTGGTAATGCAACAAAAATAGGAATACTTCACATCTCTTAATTCAATTTGTGCTTGTTACTTTGAGTGTGACTTTAGCCAGATGATTAAGGTAATCAGAAATCGCTGTTAACATGGTTTCTTAATTGTCTTAATCTGGTAATATAATATAACTGAATATTGTGTGCCCATGTAAACAGTCACTGTGGCAAATCTGAAAGTGTATTTTGCCTGAATCAGAAATTAAGCAAATTAAAATTACACTTAATTATTTTGGCCAACTTCACATGGCAAAAAGAAACCCACGGTGTAAAACAGCTTTATTAGTTTGAATATGAACAGTCTGCTTTTTCAGCCTTGCAATGTGCTGTTTTATATAAACAGGTAATTTACATGTAAATGACTCCCTGCTTTGATTGACTGGCTAAAAGAGAGCTGTACATCTAAAAACTAGTGGACCATGGAAATGTTAAATCCCGTCCTGATCTGTGTAAAATCTGTGGAGTTTGTTGCACATGTGTAAACACAAAAATCCACATAAGATCAGATTTTTTGTATCCGTTCTGAGCCACTTCCAATTGTGGATTTTAATCAGATCCAGACATCCGGACCTGCGTCTAAACACACATATCCGATTCACCTCTGTGACATCACTGTTCCACAACAGATGGTCTAATTAATTGCTGTTGGATGTACTTTTGCCAACTTTAGAACAGATGAATTAGCAAAAGTCCAAACATAATTCACCCGTATTAGTGAATGACTGGAATCTTGGCTGGGCATAAGATTAAAGTAAACACGTGCATTGGATACAAGGCCTGTCTAAGGTAAGCGTAAACAGACAGGACAAAAAATCAAATATGGACTTAAGATCGGATCTGAACATTAAGACTTGAAGTGTAAATGCAGCTTTAAACTGTATCATTAAGAAACTTGAAATGAATTGAAAACTTGAAAGAACTCTGAAATGATAGCTAAAGAAAAATGAATTTAAATGAAAATATCAGCAATAAATGAGCAAGAGCAAAAATCAAAGTATTGTTAACAAGGAAAACATTATTTTGATTGTCATTCAGATGATTTTGTGCTTTGGTTTGTCATTTGTAAATCACTTTGTGTTAAAATAAAAGTGTCTTCTAAATGAATAATGAATAAAGTGTACAGACACTGTTGCAAGCTGTTGTAACTGTTTAGATTGTGAAGCATTAAAGACTTTTAACGCTGAGCACATTTAAGCACTGTAAATGTTCGCCACAATAATGCTTCTAAATCAAAACAATTAATCCCTTTGGAACTATTCACACTGGGCATGATTAATCATGCTGAGAAAGTAAGGGTTCCCTTTCCGTCACTCACTCGACATTGTGTCGATGTAGTAACACTAGGGCTTCAACCTTGGGAGACCAATCTGCCTCAGATGTTTCGGCTTTGCCCATGCTGAGACAGCGATCTTAGAGACCTGTTCTCACTGTGAGATCATTTCAGTTGGGACATTGCAGTCACGGTTTTCTTTCTTCTAAAAGAAGCGCTCATTTGGGCCAGTCAAGTTTCTGGGTGATATGTGTGGGCCGCCTTATGGTTGCCTCACTGTCACATTCAGGACTCGTGAAAAGGATAAGTTATCAATCGCAGCATTGTCTTCGGCACCCTTGGGTGCATCGCGACTTCTGAGGCAGATGCAGAGATGTTAACCATGCTTTCCCAGGCCGCAACAAGTATTGGGTTGGAGTGAAATCCTTATCCCTTCCCGGAATGCTAGCAGCTGGACAATTGGTTCCTGGGCTTGGGGAGTGACTCTTGGCCATGTCCCACCCCAGTTTCATTCTCTCCTGGAAGAGCGAGTTCACGCACTCATGGAAATCACCCTTCACTGCCCATCGTTCATCCATCCTCATCACTCTCAATGGTGGGGCAGGCGAGCAAGAGGTACTTGGAGGTGCCTCCAGTCCAGTGCACAATTGCAGTGCATTTATGGCCACAGGCCACTGCCTCCTGAAGAAACCATCCAAGACTCCCATCCAAGAAGCAGATGGAGGCAATTAAACACATTCTGCCTTGACATGGTCTTACCCCAGTGTACATACCCTAAAGGTAGCTCCCTTCTTCTGCTCCTTGCCAAGCTCGGGCTCTTGTGACTACTCAGCCAGCTTCTTCTGCATCTCATACATAGTTTTGCCAGTCATTTGCTAAGAACCCTACTAAGGCTTTAAAGCGTGCTCAGCAGCAGTAGTGCCCCTAGGGTTGATGCATATGAGACTGCTTCAGCATTGGTAGGCATGGTGCTGTGGCACATATCGGATGGTTATGAATCTGATATGTCATGGTTCTTTCAGTGCATCATTAAATTGAGAGTTCCTGCATGCTGGGATACCATGCAGCAGCTCTCGAGATGCATTGTCATTACGACAGATGTGTCCAGCATGGGTTGGGGTGCCGTATGCAACGGGCATGCAGTGCCAGGTTCCTGAACAGGTTCTCACCAGTGATGGCAGCATTGGGGTGGGCGGGTTGGGTGATGGGGGCTTGAAGTCAGAAAGGTTGGTATCCACTGCCATAAATTCAGTTGTTAATGAATCACTACCAAAAGTTGTTGATGTATGATACAATTATTTTGTAGCAAGTCATTTTTTTTGCCTTTAACTATACAGGTGTCCAAGAAGTACAGCGAAATTGATGAGTTTTACTCCCGCCTGATCACAAAGTATCCTAGCATCCCTCTGCCATCAATGCCCCGCAAAGCCCTGTTTGTGGGTGAAACAAATCTCTGTGAGCGGAGGGCAGCTTTTGATGAGCTTGTTCAATTCATTTCCAAGAACCCAATGCTGGCAAACTGTCAAGAGTTAATGGAGTTTTTAGGTTGGAAAACAAAACTTGATTTATTTAAATATTTATTCATAACACTTATTTATTCATAACACAATAAGGTTGTATGTGTTAACATTGGTAAATTCAATTTTATTTATATTGCGCTTTTTTACAATGTTGCATTGTTTCAAAGCAGCTTTACATATAAAGAAAAGAAAAGAAAATTGTTTGATGCAAATGTTTGATGCAAATTCAAGAACTTGATTTATACATACAGGTATTTGTGAAAACATTTTAAATGTATTAAGGTGAGGTGCAATTGTGTGAGCATCTGAGGAAATAGTTGTGCTTTCACTTACATATTTATGAATTGTCTATTATTGTGATATTTAATTGACATTACTCACATTAACATTTACGTTTATTCTTGTAGGAGCACAGACAATGCTTTCTATTGTCAAAACCACAAATAAACCTGACTGGTTAGACAACGAGGAGGAAGATGGCCTGGATTTCTTTGAAAGGGAACCATCTAGTTTTGTGTCAGTAACAGAGAAAATATCAAACAAAAATGTAAAACAACTAAAACCACTTAAAGAGGAGGAATTATTTGATCCCTTGGCCAGTGAGTGGTAGGTGTCTATAATTACAGTTTAATACATCTGCTTTGAGTGAGCTGTGTTACACAGTTAGACAGCCAATATCTTACAGTTTATTCGGTTTTTAGCTTTTTGGTTTCAAAACAATACTTGATATAAATGACAACGCTATCAATGTTTTCAACCCAGCAAACAAGGTTGCCAGTTCTTCAATACTAAGGGTAACTAATTAATTACATTGGATTAAGGGTCTACATTTTTTCATTTGAAACCTTATCTTTTTTATCTCTGTTTTGTAGACCAGTTCTTTTGAGAAACATACTTTTGAATGAGGTACAAGTCTGAGACCACATTGAAAATCAGGGATTTTTGTGATGTACAGGGTGGGTGAAAAGTAACAAGGCATTACAAATTGGCTATAGAGCTTGTAGTATCACTGAAATCATGATGAAAACAGTGTCTAAATAGACGACAGTAAATAGGATTTCATATTTCCCACCTCGATAGTACAGTTTATATTGAAATTTAAAGATTTTCTTTCATTTTCCTATGTAATAAAGTACATGTATAATTTGTTTCAATAAATTTGTATTAGAAATATGGACTTTATTACCAATTATTAATGCCTAGTTACATTTTACCCACCCTGTATCTGGCAATAAACAAAGTGTATTAACATCTCGGTTACATATGTAACCCTTGTTTCCTGATAGAGCTAACGTGTTGATGATGATACTAGGGGTTCATTCTTGGTAGCCCATTTGCCTTCAATATATAAAAGGCCAGTAAAAGTTGGCGAGTGGAATTGCAGCCAGTGGTGCAGTTCAGTGCTGTGACATGAGGGACACAATGTCTCCTCAGGGAGCAAGGGTTGCATACAGAACCGAGACGTTCCCTACTGTCGGTCACAGTGGAGCAGAAGCAGGCACATTTCTACATATGTCCCCTAGTGAGGCGCTAGCCATACAATGGCCTCCACAATCCAATAAGCTAACCTCTGTTTGGAGACAGCCTTCTCCTTCTGTGGGCTGGGTCTTCCTCCCCTTTTGGGAGCGCTTGCAAGTTTACCACTTGGTCCTGGAAGGGAGTGGTGGGAACTTTGGTCACGTAGCCGGGACAAGGTCTCAAAATAACATGGGAGAGACCTGGCCTGAACTCCAGACAGTCACTGGCCACAGAGAAGGCCTGCAGGTCGCCGGCCCTCTTGATGGAAGTGAGCACCACTAGAAAAGCCGTCTTTAGCATGAGAACAATGAGATCAGCTTCCTCTAGGGGCTCGAAAGGGGCCCTCCATTGTCCTTCTAGGACCACTAGAGAACCAGGTCTGGTTGGTCCAGAACTTGGTCACCAAAAACCTGGTGCTGCTCATTCCTGACCTTGCACAGAACCTGTGCAAGGAGGCTCATTGGTCTACCTGGGCTTCTCTGAACCTCTCCAAAATTAACTGGACTATGTGAGGATCTTCACTCCCGCTGAGCCGAAAACTGCCAGGACAGTCCATCAACTGCATACCACCCTGGTGGTTGATATAAACCACTGTCGCTGTGTTGTCCATCCTGATCAACACGTCTGCCCGGGATCAAAGGTAAGAACCTCTGCAGGGCAAATAGGTCTGCTAGCAGCTCCAGGCAATTTATGCCCTGTCCAGATCCCTGACACTTCATGCTTGTTGAAAATGGGAGGCGCAACACATGGAAGTATGTGTCCTTCAGGTCTAAGGACATGAACCGATCCTGCCAATCCAGCCCGAGGGCAGGTCCTAACGAGGCAGGATGTGCTGGATCACCTCAGTCTGCTTCTTCACCACCAAGAACTGCTGTTCGATGGTGTTGCCAAACAGCCCTGCTTACAAGATAGGTGCATTGAGAAAGCAAACTCTCTCAGCATCACCTGAAGGATTGCCATGGTGTGGAGGTGATCTGTCCTGCAGCCATGTAAGCCCTCACCACTAGGGACGAGGAGAATTTACAGGCGTAGGAAGGGGGCCTAAGCCAGTTCCTCCAGGTGGCAGCATTCTGTGGGCACAAATGTACTGCAATCGCACGTTCCACCTGGGGAATCTCAATGTAGCATGCAAAGTGTTCACGGAACGCTCCATGACTCCGTTAGCTTATTGTACACATCAGGAAAGAAGGCCACCAGGGCGCGGTGCCTTCGCAGTGAAGCAGGCGAGCTGTGACCGCAATGAGAACATGAATCATTCACAAAAGGCACCTGAGCATGCTCGATTCTAAGACACTCAAGGCACCAGTTGTGACCTTCTGAGGGAGCAATGTAATGTAGCCGACCTGCTGAAGTGCCCAGGGCAAGTTTAGCTGGGGATGGGGCGAGGCAAACCGTAATTCCACAGCAGGACGAGGAAATATCCGGACCGCAACATGAGCGACTCCACAGAACAAAATCTGAGTAAGCACCAGCCCGCTTATATAACCTGATATCTCACTATTTCCACTCACTAATTTTCATTGGCCTTTAATATAAAGATCTGAGGCGCTTGGGCTCCCAGGAACAAACACAACGTTGAGTGACTGACAGAAAGGAAACAGATTGTTTTGCTTTTATTGAAGCACACAGGTTATTGTTTGAAACATTTTTAAATCATGCTAGTATAACATCGATCACCTAGTTTTGCATAAACTTGTGGAGTCTATGCCAGCTTGAGTGCATGATGTCATTAAAGGTATAGCTGGAGATACTGAATTTTCAACAATACTGAAATTAATACAATTCTTCTATTCACTTGTTATGCTAATATTTGTAATATAAACCAGTCAATAAAACAAGCACAATGAAAGAATTTACACTTAGACTTTTGGACCCCAAACTTCATCCTAGGCTTTATACTATTTCTTACTTTATCCTAGCTTTAAGAATTCTATAAATCCAGGGAATGGGTCCCCGGTGTCCAAGTCTTTCACCATTTTCAAAACACTGTTTGATGCAGATGATGATTCAGACAAGGAACTATTTCCACCTCCAGAATATGGTAATTTTATATTTTCCTACTAGGACTTAAATGTGCAAGGAATAATGTGCAGTTAGCCAAATTCAAATTAAATCTAGACAGGGTTTGAACCTAAACAGGACCTCAAAGTGGAGCTGACTATACATTAGTACATGGCTACTCTCCAGAAATTAAAATAAAAAATGAAAACTAGTAAAATGATTTTAAAAGGGTATCAGTAAGTTAATAATAATAATGCATAATCACTCTATTATCAATCACTATTTATAAATGTTTTGCTATTTATTTATTTACATTTATTCATTTAGCAGATGCTTTAATCCAAAGCAACTTACAAAAATATAGAGCATTTAACATTTGGCCTTATGAACCAACAAGCCTAGTCATTAAAGCTACATTTACAAGTAAGAATAGTTCTGGTGCTAGGGTCAAGATGAACAGTAGGGGAAGACAGTTTTTTTAAAATAAACATTAAACAATTATTAGGGATTAGTCAGGTGTCTGCGAAACAGGTGTATTTTAACACGAACCCTCAATGAACACCACCTTAGAACGAAGAGGAGAGGTACCAACCCAACCAGAAGCAAATGCATAGAAGTTCATGATTACACCTTTTGGAATTCAATATTTTAGAGGAAATTTGCTCTTTTTTGCGACAGACCACTCAGGAGAACTCTCTGCAAGCCAGAGATACTGCTGAGAGGCATTGTAAATCCAGTCCAGCAAAATAAACTAAAAGCAAAGCAACGGATTGGCTCCAAAGAATAAATCTGAATGAGTAGTGCACATCATCTCCCTTTTATACCCAGATATCTGAGGTGGAGACTGGCATGTAAATCTCACTCGCTATTGGCGCTTATTTTAAGGCCAATTTTCATTGGCGTTTTATATAAGAAAATGGCGTTTTTATATCAAAGTCTAGCATGACCACAGCTTTTAATCTAGACAACATTATAGTTACAAGATTGCTTATTTGGCAAATAAGCAAGGAGTTGCTTATGTCTCATGTCTCCCACAGCTGATGTAAAGGACCTTTAGTTGAAAAGGACTGACACTTTGTTGTCTAATTCAAACAACAACAGTATTAAAGCTACTGACTCTAAAATGGATGAAGACGTAGATGACCTCTTCAGGTTGGACCTCAGAGTATACTGCTATTTTTTAATGTTTTGTTTGTATATTTATATTTGTATTAGCTATTGTTATATAACTGTCAGGTATCACAGGAAACACAGGGCATGTCAGGATCCTGGCAATATAATCTAGAAAGATTCAAAACAGGAAGCCAGGACCCTGACAGTAACAGCTACAAAATGAATGACTGACTCACTAACCAGTACAAACCAAAGGCAGCGTATACAGTGTCCCCAATAAATGTGGCGTTTACTTTTAAAATTAAGCCATTGATCAATTTATGTATATCAAGTGCAAACATCAAATTTCATTGGTTCTTAAGTTATGATGCCTAGTCACAAGATGCACAAGAATCAGTGAGGTCTGATGTTACTGACAGCGTATTTGAACTGTTATAGCATGGTAAGAGGGTTTACAGTAAAACTGGAAATGGAAGCTCTCAGCATACAGAGCAGTGTAATAGAGAGCCATGGTAAATCGCCAATAAGGAGCTGGTAACAGAAATAGCATCAATAAAGTTGTTCATTACAAAACGTGCAAATGTGCAAATAAAAACAGTATTAAGCATATTCATTTATAGTTGTTATTAGTATAGATAAAACAAAAAGTATAACAGTCTGAAAGCTAGAACTGCAGAGGTGCTAAAAGCAGCCTCAGCTGTCCTCTATAAAACATGAGGCAGAGTTCTACCACACTCAAGCAGTTATAAAAATAACTGTTCTACCTGGACACCATAACTGCTTCTGACTCATTTCTTGTGTGATTCTTAGGATGCCCTAAGCAGAATTGTACTGTTGTGCCCCCTCCCCCAGATATTATGGAAGTAAAAAAACACTTTAATAAAATATAAAAGTAAATAAATAAATTGTATTTAAATTGTATTATTTACTAATTACAATGTGTAGCTCTACAGCAAAAAATACAAACTAAAATGACACATTAAATAAAACATTTTAAAAGATTAAATGATTAAATTAAAAAAATTAATTCTATCAAAATAACCAATAATAAATTGAATAAAAAAATCAACACTTTGTAACAATCGTGAGGAATGAACCCAGTTACAGACACGCGTCCGGAGAGCACATGGCAAATGTAAACAAACAGAAGCCATGTGCTTCCACAAAAAACAAAGACCCAGAGCATGAGTTTCCCTGACTCCAAAAAACAAGAACAACAACTAGGATTGAGTCAGAATCTAAAAAACATGCCCCTGACAAGTCTTTTTAGTTTCTGACAAGAGAAACTAAAAAGACTCAAAACAGGAAGCCAGGACAATGACACACCTGTCACCTGCTGGATGCAGAGGCTTGAGCTTTTTTCTTTTTTGTTTCTCGGTGCCAGACTGCTGATGTCTTTTCATAGTTGTCCATTAATTATGATCATTTGCAGTCAGCCGCAAACATGAGGTGAGGGTGAGGGAACAGGTGGGATGCAGGTACTGCCTACTGCATTTATCGTAAAATTTAAATTTTTTATAATTATTACAGTAATACAGAACTAAACGTTTTTTTTGAGCAACTGGGATGGTGCCCCCCTGGGAGTTGCTGCCCTACGCAAACTGCATACTCTGTTTTTAGTGTTTTTAGTGTTGCCTTTTGCCCATTGCCATTCTTAAATCCCATGATTATCAATAAAGCAACATAATAAATTTACACAGCCTTATTCTAATGTGAGATTTTGTTTTACCTGTGAAGGGTGGAGGAGAATTTGGACAAACTCTTCACTATCAAAAAGATGGTCAAACCTGAATTAAAAGCCAAGCCAGTAATGTCAAAGAAGCCCATTTCCCTGGCACAAACCACTAATCTTCAGCAGAGCCAAACCGAAGCCATGGAGCAGATGGATATTGTCCAGTACATCCAACAAAATGATGTGCCAGCCAATGAGGAATTGGACCTGTTCTAGAGCAAACCAGCTTAGTCGCACCAACATGATTAAATTGAAATGCTCTAAAAATATTGTCCATAAATTCTTGAATGCAGTGCACAAGAATTAGGATTAATTTTTTATTGATTTTTCATGATTAGGCAAGAATTAGATTAATCATAATTTATTGTACACTTTAAAGCAAATCTGCTGTAATTGGATTTAAATGCTTTTCATATTGAAGTCAACACATTCTGAGGAAACATGCTAAGTTTAATGAATATGTTTAATGAAAGGGGAGAACAGCAGTTTTTAAAGATCAACTACATCATTTCAGATGAAGGCTGTAGTTTTGTATTTTGTCCAGCAGAGGATAAGGACACGGGATACAAATTCATTTTAAGTCCTCATGTGCCATCAGTGTTGAAATCTTAGTTTTATCATTGGTTCACAAATAAACATGTATGTGTACATCCAAGTACAAAAATATCTTGTGTAAAACGACAACACAGTTTCTTGCAACCTCAAAACAGCTTACTGGAAAAGGCAGTCAAATCTTTTTCTTTTATCTGTACTGACATTTTACAAACAAACTAACACTAAATTATTGTACCCCTACAATTGTTATGCTAGGCATTTTAAACTAACTAAAATGGTTAAGCACAATTTTGTAGACTAGTGAAGTCTAAATAAAAGTAGATCTTCAATCAGCAACATGATTTAAAATAGCATTTTATGTAATGTTCACCAGTGTAAAAAGGTGTTTAGAAGTACATAATGAAACTTATTTAATTTATTTAATAAAAATAAAAATTTTTGATTCTTTGACTGACCTGATTTACAAACCATGCACGTAGTTCCAGCTGTGAAGTTTTTGTAAAAATGGTTACTTGAGGAATATTTGAAACATGTATATGATTATTTAAAAACACATTTCTTCACATTTCCATATGAAACATAAATCTAATGCTACATAATATCTTTCTATGCATGCAGTCAAAGGTGTCAGAGCGCATGAACCCTGATAATCGCTGCATGCAGCTGAATTTATTATTAGAGGTTCAAGCACGAAGTGCTGAAACACTATTGTTTTGTTATTTGTATATTGTGTTGTTATGTAGTTTTATTATTATTACTATTATTGTTATTATTATTATTATCACTGATCGTGCAGACCATCCATAAATCCTAGAGACCTGAAACTTGGCCAGATGGTAGTTCTCAATTTGGGGAAAGGTTGACAAAATATGACGAGCGGCTCGTCCGTCCTGGGTGCTGGAGGGGCCCCGCGCCCTGCCCGCTCCGGAGGTCCACACCGGTGCAGCCGACCCTGAGCCCATACAGCTTGGGAGAATGAAGCTCTCCCCTCAGCAAAAGCAACAACACCTGGTTCAGGGTCTTTGCTTCTACTGCGGCCGGTCGGGCCATTTTGTCAGTTCTGGTCGGGCCATTTTGTCAAAGCCCATCGGTAGAGCAGAGAGTACTGATGGGCGGGGCTTGCAAAACTCTCCGTCTTTCTTGTTTATGTTAGATGTTTGTGTTGTGTTCCAGGGCTCCTCCGTTCCGGTGCAGGCTCTTCTGGACTCCGGGGCAGAGGGTAATTTTGATCGACGTCCAGTTCGCCGCCAGGTGGGGCATCCCTTCAGTCCCCCTCTCTGAGCCCCTACCGGCCTGGTCCCTGGCGGACCGCCCCCTTGCCATCATCACTCATTCCACCCCCCTGTGAGTCTTATCGTCTCCGACAACCACCATGAAGAGATTGTGCTGCTGCTTGTTGAAACCCCTAATATACCTGTAATTTTGGGCCTTCCTTGGCTGCAGCAGCACAACCCTCAAGTCGAATGGGTGAGACGGTCCATTGTGGCTTGGAGTCCGTCCTGTATGGCGTCATGTCTGGGTGCTGCCTCGTCGCCTGTTTCTGCCTCTGTTTCTCCTGTTTTTCAGGTCGAGGCAGCAGATCTCACCGGGGTTCCGGCAGAGTATGGAGATTTGCAGCTGGTCTTCAGCAAGTCCCAGGCTACATCTCTCCCACCTCACCGTCACTACGATTGTGCCATAGACCACCTCCCAGGCACTTCTCCGCCTCGGGGTCGCCTATACTCCCTGTCTGGTCCTGAGCGGGAGGCTATGGACAAATACATTCAAGACTCTCTTAAGGCCGGCCTCATCCGTCCCTCCTCTTCCCCAGCAGGCGCGGGGTTCTTCTTTGTCCAGAAGAAGGACGGCTCCCTGCATCCCTGTATTGACTATCGGAGCTTGAACAACATCACTGTCAAGAATCGGTACCCCCTGCCGTTGATGTCGTCAGCCTTTGAGCTGTTGCAGGGAGCCCGGGTCTCCACCAAATTAGACCTCCGCAATGCCTACCATCTCATCCGTATCCGGGAGGGGGATGAGTGGAAGACAGCATTTAACACACCCACGGGACACTTTGAGTATTGTGTCATGCCTTTCAGCTGACCAACGCCCCTGCTGTCTTCCAAGCCCTAATTAATGACGTGTTGAAGGACATGGTAAATCACTTTGTCTTCGTTTATCTTGATGTTATTCTTATCCTCTCCCCCTCTGTCCAGGCCCACACTCAACACGTCCGTAGGGTACTAGAACGTTTGAACGTTTGGCCAACCAACTCTACGTCAAGGCGGAGAAGTGCAAGTTCCACACTGAGTCAGTTGCGTTCCTTGGTCACATCATTTCAGCCCAGGACGTCAAGCCTGACCCCGCCAAGGTAAAGGTCGTCGCAGACTGGCCCATTCCTGACTCCCGCAAGGCGCTGCAGCGGTTCCTGGGGTTCGCCAACTTTTATCGGCGGTTCATCCGGAACTTTAGTACTGTAACCGCCCCCCTCACGGCTCTCACCTCCACCAAGCGCTCGTTCGGTTGGAATCTTCAGGCTCAGGAGGCATTTGATGAACTTAAGTCCTGTTTTGTCTCAGCTCCTGTCCTTTGTTTTCCAGATTCCAAGCGGCAGTACATTGTGGAGGTTGACGCCTCCGAAGTGGGAGTTGGTGCCATTCTGTCCCAACAGTCCGCCAGTGATGGGAAGGTCCACCCATGTGCCACCTTCTCCCATCGGCTGAGCCCCGCAGAATGCAACTACGACGTCGGCAACAGGGAGCTGTTGGTGGTCAAATTGGCTTTGGAAGAGTGGCGTCACTGGTTGGAGGGAGCAGTTGGTCTGGACTTACGCAGTGCCGCTCCTGCTCCCCGCCCGACCGCCCGCTCCTCCACCCACTCCAGCCTCCCTCCTGCTCCGCCCATCACCCTCCCGGTTCCCGCTGCCCCGCTCTCTCCCCCTCCCCGCCTGCGCCGGAGCTGCCCTGCATCTGTTTCTGTTGACTTACCTGCAGTGTTTAGCTCTCT
Organism: Chromobotia macracanthus; assembly: GCA_036877525.1. Taxonomy (NCBI): domain Eukaryota; kingdom Metazoa; phylum Chordata; class Actinopteri; order Cypriniformes; family Botiidae; genus Chromobotia; species Chromobotia macracanthus. The sequence goes on from JAZGTH010000148.1 coordinate 305,655, forward strand.
CTGTTTTGAATAAAATTGTTAACCGCTATTGGATCCCTGTTGTGTTCCTGACACCCCTGACATAAACTTATGGAATTCATATTGATACCCCTTACAGTTCTCGTATACCACATTTTACGAATTTTACTTTGCCACGCTTTGGTGTATTGACACGAAACTTGGTATGTTTCATCACAGGCATGACCTGAGAGTGCATGCCCGGAGTGCCACCTACTGGCCCAAATATATGAAATAATATTAGTTTTGCTATAGCTTTTGAAAACATTGGTCTAAAATCTTGTGACTGCTCTCTTTAGATTACTTGTAGCATGCTGAGTCAAATGATATCCGATGTTACATGGTCAGCCATTTTAGGCATTGACCATTTTGCTTTTTGTAGTAAAATGCAGTATTCAACAAATGCAATTGGGTGTTGGTATTATGAAACTGTATGGTCATCACCATAGTTTGGGTTGACCTGCAAAGATTGGGGCTGGTGCCACCTAGTGGTCAAAGATATAAACTTGAAACTGTGTAGGTGTCATTGTCACAACATCCTGATAGCCTCATACAAATTTGGTGACATTGCCACCTATTGGTCAAATGTTATAAGTTGTTTAATTGGGTTATAATGTTTTCTTTAACTGCTTTTCCAAATGTCATTATCAGAGATGCCACAAATATTTCCATTGGTGTCATTGATGGACTTGACCCAATAATTGCTTGCAGCTAATTTTTCTTTTTCAGCTCCCTCAAGTCTATGGGAGCTCAAAGAACAGTACATAGGGAAGTTATGAAATTTGGCACACAGAGGAAATTTCGGGCCTGTGGCTCAAACCTTCCAGCATCACAACAGTTCAAAGTTTCACTCATGTTTATGTTAATAACATTTGACTCATAAGTCCTAGAAACAAAATTCTTACCTCTGAAATGAATTTTTTTCCTCTGATTTCTTGACTCATGGCAATATGAATGCACCATAAGACATTATTTTCCATCATGGAAATTTCCAGCATTTAGAATTAAAAAAAACTATGTTTAGAACTTCTCCTACAACATTTGTTCAATTTGCACAAAATGTAGTATGAAGCATCTAGAGACACTGCTGACAAAAAAATTATTCAAAGCTTTTCAACAGACTCAACCCTTCTTGTATACCACATCAACGAATTTGACAGTGAGCATTCTAAAATGAATGAGGCTGTAACTTTGCAAAACTTAGATAAGATTAGTTTAATAAAGAAGTCATAAGCAAGAATAAGCATAATGATCAACTATCTGACCCGGAAACGTAAGTAGTGTCAGGTGGAACTGGAGCTGGGCTGTTCTGGTTTACCTAGTTAATGCAGCCTAACAATCCCTTAAGGGACTTGAGTAATAAAACTATAGGACTATGTATAAGCTAGATTAAAGAGATGGAGAAATCTAAAAAAGAGAAATCTAAATTTAAACTGACATAGTATATCTGCCTCCCAGATAACACTGAAAAGGATCTACAACCCGCACTTAATTTTGAAATTCTGGGAATTGTCAACTGGCCAGAATTTTCAGATCGCAGTGAAGATGAAGGACTATAATAAGAAAGGAGCTTGCTCAGGTACTGAGGAGCTAAATCACTCAGGTCCTTGTAGGTAATCAGCAGAATTTTGAAGTTTATCCGATGCTTGAAAACTAAGTTCATGCCTCTTAATAATTGCTCACAGAGGTAGCATATATAGTGTGAAAAGCAAAGGCCATGCCAGTGCAGGTCCATATAGTTAAGCATAATTGTCAGGCCTATTTAGGAGAATGTTGTGGTCAATAGTGTCAAAGGCGGCATTTATACCATAGGACAGCATTAAATCCAATGACTACAACAATAAGATCTAACATATGGTATCAATATGTTTGTCTGTGTCAAACATCACAAGATATGCAATCATTAACCAAGAAAAAAAGATAGAGCCCCAAGGGGCTGATTTCTTTCAAAATTCTCACAGACCACTGGGGTCATAAATCAAACAGGCCCACCGAGTTTTCCCATCATCTTCTGTTAATCTTGTCTAACAGATACTCAGACTTCATTGCCGCTCATAACTCTGATGGGGGCCATGTTTTTCAAGATGTTCAAATGTCCTCAGACAGTCATGGCACCTTGGAAATAAACGCTGCATGCTAATTTTCAAGTCGATCAAACAAACTTTGAAATAGTTATAGTAATTTTGGTGCTTTTTCCATGTTGTAGCGCCACCAAGGGGCCAGTTGACAATCTTTATCACATGGCCATAGATCACTCTCCTACATATGTGTACCAAGTTTGGTGATCATATCTCATTACCATCATTACCATCTTGAGATATAGCTACATAACCAAAATGTTGCCAGAATGTTTTGGCATCCCATTGAGAATGTGAATCGAAATTGCAACCTTTTTGATATTGCCACTTTTTGGTATATATATATATATATATATATATATATATATTGGTATATTTGATTGCTGTTGCACCCCCGTTGGCAAATTTGTGTGAGTCCTCGAATCTAAATGAGCTGTTCGGGGTTTACCATCTACCATCTGACAAGTTTCTAGGCCTTACAGTTTGGTGTGCTTGATCACATTTAGGGTGTAATAATAATAATAAGAGTGGAATAATAATATTATAAAATTTATTGACACGGCATAAGAAAATGATTCAGGCAATCAGCACAAATTTCATAATTTTTGGTCACGAGTGTTTCATGTCCTACACAAGTTTTGTGCAAATCAGACAAAAGCTGAAGGAGGACTTTGAAAAAGATTTTCAATTTAATTCAAAATGGCTGACAGGAAGTAGCACTGACTATAACAAATTTGGTATCACATGACTTGGCATGAGCTATAGAATGTAAAGGATGTTGTCACATGACAATATGGCATTTCAATCAAATGTTAAAAGCATTTTCACAAATATTGTTATATCTTTAACCACTAGGGGATCTCGACCCCAAACTTTGCATGTGCTCTCTGAACTTTGTTCCGATGAACCATTAACCACGCTAAGTTTTGTAGTGATTTGTTTTTGTGTTCAGTGAAAACTACATTTTGTGACAAAATTCAAAATGGTCAACACCCAAAATAGCCATAGAACACTACATATTTTTTCATCTGGCATGCCTCAAGTATTGTATAGACCCCACTCATGAGTTCATTGTTTACACCACGTTTTCAGGTTAGACAAGTTTTCATGTTATAAGCAAAAAATAAATTATTTATAATCAATCATTTATGATACATTTGGGATACATTTTTGTATCTGTGGACCTGTTGGTGGCACTGTTATAAAACTATGCATGGTATCTCAGGGTCATGGTCTTTCGTGACACATACCAATTTTTATGTTAATACACCAAAGTGTTGTTAAAATACAGCCTCATCTTTTTTATGTGCTTGTTGATAAATTCGTAAAAAGCATTATACTACAATGCTAAAGACTATCAATACGAGTTCCATAACTTTTTGTTGTGGGATTCTCCAGATGCTACATTCCAGATTTTGTGCATATCGGACAAACTCTGTAGGAGTAGTAAAAAGTAGCTTTTTCAAAAAATTTAAAATGGTGGAATAATTTTTATGTTGGAAAATTATGTCATAGGGTGCATTTGAATCAGCATATGAAATATTTGTGGAAGTTTCTATAGTGTGTGTATTGCATATAGTGGTGTATTGCATAGGTTACCCTGTGACTGTATTAATGTAACATTAATATAAACAAACACCAGTGGATGGTGAAAAGTGTTCAGTGGTGAAGGTACTGATTTATTGTTTCACAAAGAGCAGTAATGGAAATAAGGACATATATGATTCAACCAGTCTATGTATGTGTATCAACAGTCCAACAGCCAGTATGTCTGTGTGGTTTTAATGAGTTAGGTATTCTGATAGCCTGTGGGAAAAAGTCAGTTTCTGAATCTGGCAGTCTTGCTACAGTAGCATTTGTCAGACGGCAGAAGGGTGAGCAGTCCATGGGCAGAATGGGTGGTGTCACTGATTATTTTGGTGGCTCTGCTAAGGCAGCATGACAGATGTAGTTCCTGTACAGACATAAGAGAGGTCCTGATAATTTTCTCTGCTGTCCTCACCACTTTCTGGAGCAACTTCTGGTCTTCCACCATGCAACTGCTTTACCAGACTGAGAGGCAGCTGGTCAGAATGCTCTCTATTGTACCTCTGTAGAAAGTTGTGGGGACAGGAGGGGTAAGGTTTAATATCCAGTTGCACAGTGAGGTGTCAATGCCTAATAGTCCAAGGTTTTTTTTACCAGGTGGTGAGGAATGATTGTTTTTAAGGCGGAGCTAAAGTCAATGAACAGCATCCTCCCATAACTATTCTTGTTTACCAGATGCAAACTGGAATGGGTTTAATGCTATGGGAAGTCTATAGGTAATGTGGTTTTGACCAGGCTTTCAAAGCACGTCATTATGATGGGAGTGAGTGCTATTGGCCGGTAGTCAATTGAGTGTTAATGGTGATGATTTTGGCAGTGTTATGACAGTAGTGGCCTTGAAGCATGGGGGTAAGATGGCTTGGCTCAGGGAGATGTTATAAATGTCTGTGAGGATGTCTGTCAGCTGGTCCGCACATTCGCTAAGTACACTAAGTACACCCTGGTATATTGTCAGGGCCTGCAGCACTGAGTGCAGCATTACGTGCTTTCAGAAGAATGTACCATTCTGGTGAGCCAGGGTTTCTGTCATGTGTGGCATGTGTGGTGATATTCTTGATAACAGTCACATCCTCCACGTATATTTAGATATCACAGACTCAACACACTCTCCTACATTGATGTGCTGATTGACAGTGAAAACTTCAGAAAATATTCCTATCCCATACATTCAAAGCAGGCCTGGAGTGCTGATATCACTCTCTTAGGCCATGTTCTTATCTGTTTCACAGATGGCTTGCTCCTAGTTAGCAGTGGCCTGTATGATGGAATCAGACAGATGGTCCGAATTTCCAAGGTGAAAGTGGGGGGCTGCCTGAATGCCTGTTTGATGCTTGTCCTAGGGTGCATTCAAATTATCATGAGCCAAGGAATTAAAGGAAAGAAGAGGACTTACGATGGAAATACTGCTTTGAATGTATGGGAATGTACTTTAGCTCCGCCTTTAAAACAATCATTCCCCACCACCTGGTAATGAGCATAAACATGAGTGAAACTTTGAACTGTCTGTGGCGCTAGAAGGTTTGAGGTAGACTCCAAATTTGGTATGCTTACATTTGAGACTGTCCTCTATCTGTGTGCCATATATCATACATTTTACCATACAAGCTGAGGAAGAAAAAGAGGAAGAAGAAAAACACTAACAGATACAATAGGGGTCTTTGACCCTTTGGGCTTGACCACTATGGGTACAAAGGTGGTGTCCTCAGAGATTTGTTCTTTCTTGGAAAGAAATGGTATCTGTGAGGATTTCCAGTTAGGATTTACATTTATTCCTTTAAATTATTCATTTGGCAGATATAGTGCTTGGTGAGGTGAGCTTTTCTGATATGAAAGTGTTTGGATCTGATTCAGATTTTGAAGGCTCCTGATGACAAGCGACCTAGTGCTTGAATTTGATTTTAGGAAAAGCCTTTTTGAGCGGCTGTGCTTGCTGCACTTTTACAGGATAAGTGACTAGAAAATTGGTCTGCTAGGATACCAGATTGGGGAAGAACCAGATGGGGGAAGAAAAAATATTTTTGAAATCAGATTCTTGTTGTGGGTTGATTGGTGTTGATGAAAAGTGAATCGTTCAGAGTTTGGACCAACGAATGTCTGTACTGCAGGTAATTTAGGAGAGAGTGATACAGTTGAATGAGAGTTGGTAAGTTGAAAATATAAATTTGCTTGATCTGTTTTGACTTGTTTAATGAAAAGTTTGTTTTGTTATCTAAAACCTGCAAATCTGAAACTGAAGGATGAATATTGAGGTTGAAGTTAGAAGTAATGGTGAATTCAGAGCAGCAGAGAAAACCAAAGAAGTTCAAGATGTGCATTGTGTCAAGTGTGCAAGCAATGTTAACAGAGTGATCGCTGAGAGGGAGGATGGAAATGCATCTGGTTAATAGTAATGGGTCGTCTGGTATCCGGGAGGGTGTTTTTTAATGCTTTTTTTAAAGGGAGGTTTGTGAGTTTTTAATTGCAGGGGGAGATCCATCAAAGATAAATTTATGGAAAAATTGTATATAGCTTAAATAGCCTTTAATGAATCTGACCTGGATGCCTTTAATGCTGTAGATAAGATATGAGATGCTCATTATAAATGAGAAACGGAGTCAGCAATTTGATTTTCTGGACCCTGGAACATGATCAGCAGTTATAAATTGATCGCAGGTGGAACTCTAGATTCATTTTAAGGGGGTCGCACACCAAACGAGAAGCACAGTGCCATGCACAACTTTTAAGTGTATGTGTGTACACACTGACAGCGCCTTGCTATGATTCTGGATGCTGCTTAAAATTTTACCATGCCACATATTTTAACATTAAAATCCAAAAATATTGTTGACGCACCTACTAACTTCCCTTTTTTTAAATAAATATAGGCCTTTCTTTAATTTCACCCTTGTGCGACTTTAATGAAAAATTACAGGAAATGCCCTGGTAACATTTAATAAATTCTAGAACAGCACAAACACAAACTCGCCTTGTTGTATCTTTAGTGGCTTGATTTAATGTAATACTGTTGCGCTTTACTCATATTGATTTTACCTATTCATAGTTATCTGTTTCTGAGTAATTTAACAGATTAAATGTTCACATGTATGATTATGTGTGAGGAACATGCCCAGACTGAGCGGCGTTGTCAAGCCATATGTTAGTGTGTAACACTGTTTAGCGTTTAACCTGTGGCAATGTGCATGACACAAGCTTTTTCTTTTTAATTATCAGTCCTACTTATCCTGTCTTTAATTTGATATTTATCCTGTACATATCTATTTTGTTTTAAGTTTATTATCATCACCATGTTTACTCTTATCTGTATTTCTTGCTTTTTAGAAAACCACAAATACACACATGCAAACTGGCATTAAAGGGTACTGAACCATTCAATTATTAGAGTTGTTGTGGTGTCAAATAAACGGGTTACTCCCAAATTGTTTAAATTTGTGGCTTGCCCCAATTCCCAACTTTGTGGTCTTGACCACTTGAGTGTGCGTACATGCAACAGGAAGAAAGCGTGTCAAATTGTCCAAGGTTGGGTTACCACAATGTCTTGAAATGTGTCGGACCAATACAGGACATGTTTTGTTCCATATTTTTCATATACATTATTTAATAAAAACACAGGACAGTGCTTGAAATGAACAACCAAACACTTATATGTTATCCACATTGAGGAGCATGTGGTCTGGTCATTTTCTAACCTGTCCTAGAGTGCTCTCCCAGCACAGCACATTTCAGTAAAATTGTGCTTGGCTCATTAATTGAAAGAGCAAGTCCTGAGCTGTGTCCCATGAGTGAGTGTTTTCAGACCTTGAGTGCAGAAGGGCTGTGAGTGCAACCTCCTCTCAAGACCCAAAAAATTTATTTGGCAGTGGGTTTTCTACATGTGTACATCAATCATACATTGTTATTACAGAGATTACAGTGACATTGCTATTACATCATGAGATTAAATGAGTGTACTTCCTAATGTCCACTATGGTTTTGGATGCCACTACAAATGACTGTCCCCTCAAACAGTCTACTAAATAAAGAAATAGGGGTGATTTTGGACACAGCTCTGAATTGGGTGTTCAAAATGTACAGTGCTGGGAGGGGCTCCACGACAGGACTGAGAATCACTGATGTAGTACATTGCAAAAACAGCCAAAGATTTGTACTAGGAGAGTTACAAAGACAGAAGCTAGTGACATTAGACTTAAATAAAAGTAAATTCTGCTATGCATCTCTTTAGGGTCTATTTGACCTTCCAGTAACCATGGTAGAAAATAGCCTTGTATTAGCCATGCTTTCCAGTAAATCTTCTGTTTGGGGAGGGGGAAATGCATCTTTTGCAGTGGCATCATTAACATTCCTGTGGCAACATTCCTGTATCAATCCCAATTCTGCAAGATTGGTCTTGTAATCCTGGAAACCACAATATCAGTGGTCAACATCCCACTTTATTGCCTGAGTATGAGATGATTAACCAACTTAGATGCAACAACCCAGCTGCAAATATTTCCTTTACATAAAGTGACAAAGTTGCAAAAAAAAAAAACACGAATAGCAACCACAATAAACAACTTCTTACATACAATGAAGGTACAATTTTAGCCTGGGAAATTCAAATATGATTAACCTAAGCAGCCATCTATTTTTTATAACATGCAGGGTAATGGAGACAGAGACAAGATTAATAATGCATGGCTTAGTGGCTAAAATAGTTGCTAAAATATTTACAGAGCTCAGTGTAATATTATTTAGTCTGCAGTAGCTTTTGTCAAAGAAGGTACCTTTTATTGTCTTGTGACTTTCCTTTTAAAGCATCAGGTATGAGTCTAATTCTTTTGTTGTGAGACCTATTAGGTATGTTTGATAGACTATTATCTACAATTAATCTAGCCTAGTTAACCTGTAACTCACTCCTTAAAATAGTTATAAAACATTTATAATCATACTATAATTTAGGATAATCTACTTAATTTAATTAATAGAAATTAATTAATTTAATTCAAATTTGAACTATTAAATTATTACCAAAAAGATAGTTGTTAGTTCATTATTTAGCTATTACAAAAAAAACTAAAAATTAACATTATTTGGCTCATAAAAATGTATTGTGTGTATGTGTTGGTTGAACTCATCAAGCTCAAGCATACTGTACAACTCAGTGTTACCCAGCTGCAAAAACAATTGTTACAGTTACACAGGCATCTCTGGAACATAAAGGAAAAAAGTGAGAAAAAAGTTTATCTAGTTATACTGAATCGTTTGGCCAACATATATGAATTTAAATGTGCATTGTGTATTGTTCTTCATTGCTTCATTCATCTTGAGACGTATCAATATCACATATCACATTTCTGTTTAAGCAACCTGACGTACATTATACATGACATCATGTGACCTGTACAACATTATATTAGAAACGGAGATACAATTTATGCCATTTGGAGGAGAGCAAGACAGCACAATGACATTCATAGCCAAGACTTTTTATGATCTGCATGCATCTACCCTGGAAGGGGAAACAATAGATTTTAATATTTTCAGAGGGAGAGTGGTGCTTATTGAAAATGTGGCATCACTCTGAGGGACAACAACCCAGGACTTCAGTCAGCTTAACAAGCTCCAGAGAAGATATCCTCACCGACTTGTGGTTCTGGCCTTTCCCTGCAATCAGTTTGGATACCAGGTTTGTTCATGGAAAAGTACATTTTATCATGTCTGTATTCAATTCAATTGTATTTATATAGTTTACAGTGTTGCATTGTTTCAAAGCAGCTTTACATGTAATAAAAAATAAAACAAAAAACAGAAATATTATTATATAATAAATAAATGTAATATATTATATTTAAATTCCATCATGTTATAGCTTATCAGCCTATCAGTTAGTTCAGTTTTAAATAAGCTATTACAGTGTGACAAAATGGAAAAAAATTTTAACTTTCGATAAAATTAAATGTTCGTATACATTCTTAGGTATACAATAATTTTTTATTTCATTTGTCTTTAATGTCATTTTTAGGAGAACTGCTCTAATGCAGAAGTTCTGAATTCATTGAAGTATGTACGTCCAGGTGAAGGGTTTCAGCCTACATTTACCATTTTGGAGAAGTGTGACGTAAATGGAAATGATGCACACCCTGTCTTTTCCTACCTGAAAGACAAGCTTCCTTATCCAGATGATGACCCTATATCATTTATGCAGAACCCTAAATTTATAGTCTGGAACCCCATCAGTCGGAATGATATTTCATGGAATTTTGAAAAGTTTTTGATTGGACCAGAGGGTGAGCCCTTTAAAAGATATAGTCGAAAGTTTCAAACTATTGATATTGAACCAGACATTCAAAGACTGCTAAAGCTGACCAAAAACTAAACCAAAAACATATTACTGATCATGGTATTTATTTTTTTCGCTGTTAACAGTGTTGTGGTATAATCTCACTTTCTTTTATATTACTTAATGAAAGTGATATACAGAAATATAATGAGGTGTCACTTGAGACTATGTAAATATAAAAGATAAACAGATAATGCCACTAAAAAGTAATGCAAGTGTATGTTCCACTGGGAATGTGATGAAATAAAAGCTGAAATAAATCATTCTGTCTACTATTATTATGACATTATACATTCCTAAAATAATAATCCGACCTGTCAGTTAAAAACAGAGTTTAAATATCCATGCTAAGGTGTATGTAAACTACTAATGTCAATTCTATTCACAGTGGTCCTCAAAAGTTTGTTCACGAGTACACTATAAGGAGATCACTGAACAAACAATGGTGCGCATGGCAGAGTTGCAACGAGATATATCATTTATGCAGAACCCTAAATTTATAGTCTGGACATTGGCATTAACATTGGTTTCTATCTGCAGTTTTCTAATGAAAAAATTTGGACTTGCCAGAAAGGTATTGGAAAATGTTCATGGACATTTTTATTGTGGTAGAATCATGTTGTGGGCCTGTTTTGCTGCATCTGGACCTGAATGGTTTGCCAACATTGATGGAACAATGAATTCTGAATTTTACCAACAACTTAAGTGTTAGGATATTTGTTCATGAACTGAATCTCAAGAGAAAGTGGTCATGCAGCAAGACAAGACCCTAAGCACACAAGTTGAACTACCAAAGAATAGTAAAAGAAAAATGACGGTAATGATGATCAATTCAAAGTTCTGTCCTTAAACCAACAGAAATGAAAGGACCTGATGCAAGTAGTTCATGTGAGGAAACCCACCAACATCCCTAAGCTAAAGCTATTTTGGACAAAAGAACTGGCTAAAATTCATCCAAGACAATGTGCAGAACTGATCAGTAGTTACAGAAAATGCTTCATTATAGTTATTGCTGCATTAAAGGAACGCACCAGATACTGCAGCAAAGGTTAACATACCTTTGCCGTTCACAATATATAAAATTGGATAATTTCTCAATGTATATTTTTGTCTTATTTAATTGAGTTCCCTTTGCTGAGTTTTAGGACGTCTGTTTTGATGTTTCATATCATATTTATGCAGAAACAGAAATTAGAAAATTCTGAAAGACTCACAAACTTTCATGCAACACTGTTTTAAAAATTGATTTTTTTCACAATTGTATTTGGTTTTATTGTTTGTAGTATAACAAAATTGTACAATTTTTAAAAACATTTTTTTTAAAAAACAACCCTCTTTGCTAGGAAACCCCTAAAAATGATGTGGTCCAATTGTACTCCAGAAGTCACATAATTAGTAAATTAAGGTCACTTGTATACAATCAGTGTCACACGATTTTTCACATGATGTCATTATAAATACGCTGAAGAAACTGTAGAAAAAGTCTTTAATTATACAAATCTAGGGGAAAAACGTAGGCATAACAACAACATCAAACATAGACAAGATCAGAAAGCACTGAACACATAGGAAGTATATATACAGACCAAACCAGGGAACTAATGAAATTTCGCCGCCTGGTGCCTCGCAGTAAATGATGCATAGTTGTCACATGCATTTAATTCCATAAATAATTGAGGACAATTTTAGAGCCCTCAATTATTTACTTTGAACTTCTTATGTAAGTGGCACAGTTCCTGCTGCCAGTTGGTGTGACTAGGTTATGACTGTGACTAGCCAAATTTGTGATCAACCCACAACTTCAAACATAATTTTTCCAAGTTTGACGTAAATCACTCAATGCACGCAGAAGATATGAACCACTTCCTGTTCCCATTTTTTGCCATTAATTTATTGTTTCACCATGGCAACACTGTTCGAGATCAAGCCACCCAACAGGAAGTCTGCCATTTTGGATTAAAGGTAGATTTACTGAAAATGATTGTACAAGCAAGACGTGATTGGTTGGAGGGAGAATGTGCCATGATTGGTCAGCGCAATGGGGCTGTTGTCTGATTGGCCTGAGCAGACAGTGGGTGGAGTCCACCTATTTGTGGATTTGTCTGCACGTCTCACCGTTAGAAACGTTTAAATCCACAAATGCACAGACAGCGATCCACAAATGCGGCAATCTCATTGTATTTATTTGTGAAACTCTCTACATTTATTTGTTGATCGTAATCTTTATTTGGTATTATGCAACAATTCTGACCCCATAGTAATAGTGATGCTTTGCTTCGCAAACATCACTAATAATAATAATAATAATAATAATAATAATAATAATATGCTTAAATACAATAACAATTAGCCAGCATAATCATAAAATGCTTAGAAATGAAAATATTATGTGCTTCCACGTCTACTGGATGCTAATCAAAAGTGCACGCATACGTCGACAACTTCCAAAGTTTAGTGACGTTTACTTGAAATAAGCTAACCTTGCAACATAACCTGGAACTGTCGCATAACCTGCTTTCTAAAATACCATATTAAGGAATACGCGACCGGTAACCCTGCGCTCTGGAATACTCCAACTGTTGCCATACCTGCTATTTAGACTCCAGTACAATTGGTGGCGGTAATGCAGAAAAAGCCGGTTTGGCAACCAGCCTTGAATACCAGGAATAAAAACCAGTTGCAGAAACGCATGGTGTCTTGTTTTCTTGAAGTACAAAGTTTATTCTTAAACAGCAGAAATGAGTGAAACTTCATCAGTGTCAAAGGTAATATAGAGCAGATATGCATTGACCGTCATGTGAATTCTGAATAGTTGAAAAGAATAGTTGTGAGTGTATATTTTAATTGGATGTATAATGCAGACTGATATTTTATTTGTTTTAGGGATGTTTTGCTTTTAAGTCTACGTCTAAAAACAGAAAACTACATAAAACAGTAGGTAAGTCATCAACGTTTTCTAAACTTTACAAAAAGACTTCAGTTCAGATTCTTCACAAACGTTATCAGCATTAAGGTTTATCCTGTTTAGATGGACATTTGGTGGATGACAGTGATGATAATGGCATGGATCGCTTCGGGATCTGTCAAAAATTATGGGAAATTGTTCAAATGCACACAGAGGTACGTATTACTGTGTTCACTATTACAAATGGGCCCATGCACGTTTGCGTCCATTCTTCTTTTTTAAATGCTGTGATATAACTAAAAGAAAGGTTATTGTATTTTCTATATTATTGTGTTTATTAAAATGTAAGTTAATTAGAAGCTTTACAGCGCTTAGATATCAAAGCTAAACCCTTTGACTCTTTGGCACAATTTGAGAAAACTAAACCAAACGCAACTAAACCAAAACTGAAACTAAACCAAACCCAGTATATTTTTCAAACAAATGCAATTTGCGTTGCGAAGGAAACCCGACTCTCAGACAAACACAAAGCGCTTTGTGAATACAAAAGGCAATTTGAGAGAAAATGCAAAGGTGTAGCAAATAGATGTACTGTTTTAAAACACACCTTTTAACGAGAGATTTTATTTCAAGCTAATTGAGAATATTGAAATAAAACAGCATGACTAGAATGTAATGTTATAAAGGTCACAAAACCAAGAAACATCAAACATGGTGTACAGTGATTCTTACAAAAGCTTGTCTCGCAGTTACCGTGATGTGGCTACGTTAAGTAAAAAAAATAAAATGTTTTACTTTTATCATTTTTAAAAGAACATTGAAAAACACTACACACAAATATATCAGATCCTTTTCAGTGAGAATTGTGGTCATTAAAGTGCTTTAAATGTGATACATCGTCACAAAATGCCAGTTGTGTAAAAGAACCAAATCATTTGGAAAGACTCACAATAAAAGCAGGATGTACGGAGCTGGAAACAGAAAAAACCAAACCGTAATGTAAACGCAAGTGTAACAATAGCGCCATCTGCAGAAAGTTGAGAGACTTGTGTAAAGGGTGGTTTTATGAAAAACAGTACATCTATTTGTTGCCCCTCTCCATTTTTCTTAAATTGCCTTTCGTATTTGCAAAGGGCTTTGTTTGAGAGTCATGTTTCCTTTGTAAAAAATATTTTATTCATTTGCCAAACGGGTTTCGTTTTTTTTAGTTTTGGCACAATTTTAGTTCCATGTTTGGCTTTATAATAAAAAAGTTTGTGACTATTAATACCCTTCTTGGACAATAGAATACGGAGTAAACGTTAGGGCTGCCCCCTAACAGTCAACTATGCGTTTGTCCAAAAGAAAAGGTTTTATTAAACAAATTTAATTAGTCTGTTAGTTGCAGAAAGAAATGAAAGACTGTAAAGTCACACAATCTGTGATGGACAGATATGTGATAATAATGAAATTAAAGGACATTAAAATTGTTCATGTGAAAAGGGTAACGGATAACCCAAAAAGGTGACCAGCAAATTCTGATGGCAAATGTACGCTTAAAACTGATTGTCGTCAAGCCGGTTGTTCTGCGAGAGGAAAGATGAACGGGAGAAGTGAGACAGGTCTGTAGTTTTTAGTAATGAAAGTGTTGAGTGTAAGCTTTTTAAGCAGAGAAGAAAACCAAGGCTTGCTTAAAGGTGGTGGGGAAGGTGCCAGTAAGAAGGGATGAGTTGATGTATGAGTGATGGTGTAAGTGAGCTAAATATGGCCTGTAGGAGAAGGGAGGGATTGGGTCAAGTGGGCAGGAAATTGGGTGACAGCAAAGACTTTTGGAGACCTCTGCTTCACTGAGCATAGAAAAAGAGGTGAGCAGGGTTTTGTGTGTGGATGGGTCAGGTCCTGGACATGGTGGTGATGTGACCTGGCTAGCTTAGTTAAGACATTATTGAGTTAAGGGCATCTCATAGACTTCCAGCTTTTGTATCATGTTCATTTCATATTGCCTAAAAACCTCAACCCTAAACATAACTCTCACAGAAACCTGTGCAAATCACTAGATTCAAACAGAAACATTATTTGGATCACTTGTAAGCATTTGGTGAGGGCAAATGAAACGCTTCTCATATTCCAGTATACAAGTGTCAGTCATGAGTCAGTCAGACTACAGACAAACACGTTTAAATTTGCTTTAGAAAGGCACTGTCCATGAATCAATATGTGATGTGACTTGTTCTGTATTCATCTGCATTAAGCTGTTGGAATAAGAACGCTTTTCCCTCATTTACCGGTGGCCTGCATGAGGGATGCGTCTAGACAGATTGTGTCTAGACAATACTCATGGTAGAGAACAAAATCTGTTAACTGTTTGTGTACCACAAATTGGCCTTTGTTCAAAATAAAAAAAAATTGTCAATGTTGCTTGTTTCTTCCAAGATGAAACAAGTAATCACACGATTTATAGGTTATTTTGTTTTGGAGACGAAAATGAGAAAAGTAATCAGTTATCATATTCATATATTCGTTTATCTGTAAATCATAAATCATCATAATTCATTCTAAAATATTTTTGGTCCACAGGTTATACAAGATCAGTTGAATAAAAAGGTACTGGACAATCTTGTACAATTCATTAAAAAGCATGAACTTTGCAACACATCTAATGTCTGGAGACAGGGAGCAAGTGAAATCCCCACAGCTGCTTTAATGCTGGGTATGTTGTTTCTACTGGGTCATTCCGTGTCAAATCAACCAAAATTTCCCAGGCTTAAATTTTAGATTTTGTTTATGGTCTTGCTTCTGAAAAAACAACATAAATAAGGATGTTGGTTTCTATATATTTTTAAACTGCCAAAATGTCAGTTGTTGTCTTCAGTAATAACAATGTGTATACAATGTGTGTGTATGTCTATATTTAATTAAACATGTTTATATTGAATTATAGATCATTCAAAAAATTCAAATCCATGCTGCCACCACTTTGAAAGTCAAAAAGCAGATATAGGCAACACAAAATTAATCTCCACAGCTTCTGACAATATATTGATGGGTTTAAGAAGTTAATCAATTGGTCTGTGCTATTTACATATAAACACATATTAACAAATATTTGAATTAATTACTTTGTTGTATTATATATTTTATTAGCTTTTAACCGTTTCACCAAAATCTGTTCTTAATTACAATGAACAAAATTTTCATGTCAAATTGTATTTTTCAAAAACCAAAAGACTCAAACTCCACCCCTGCTTTTTCCAGATTAAAAAAATTACATTGTTACTTTCCACAGAGTAAGGTCACTTTCAAAGAACTTAAATAATAATATTTAAGTACAAATATTAAAAATACAGTACAAATATAGTTTTGAACTGGGATTTGAAAGTGAAGATTATACTGCATAGGCTGGAAGTAGAAATTAATAATAATATTAATAATCTTTAATATCTATAATCTTTGCTCCTTCATAAAAATAAAATTGGATAAAGGGGTAACATATTTTAGCTGTTACCAGTGTCCTAGTGGCCTTGCATCTAGCTCTGCCTTTTATTCATCTTTATAAAAAAAAATCATTGGCTTTTTTATCTAGGGGTAAATGTACCAGATCATTCTATGACGTTTCGGAGTCTTTGTAGTCTCCTTCAAGATTCTGTCACCCCGTTTGTTGTGTCAATTAATGCCAAAGAGTGTGCAGGTGTGTATAAATCCCTATATACTCAGATCTCATATACTCATATGCTATCTTAAATGCAGGTTGTTTTGTCCTCTGTCTTCTTATTTATCTGTAATGGTTTATATTTCTTTCTAGTGGTTAAGCTTATGATTCAGAGAGTTCTAGAGCAGCTGATGGGAAAAGGAGTGTCTCTTAATGAAGAGCAAGAGGATGATACAGCTCTGCCTCATAGAACACAATGTAGTATTAGTGTTCTTTGCCAGTGGTACAAGACTGTTAAGGTAAGAGAAAAGAAACAATTATTTTAAAAATATTTTCTTGATAGGCCTGCATGATTAATCATTTTTAAACTGAAATCGCAACTTGAAAGGGTGCAAATTTCAAATCGCAAGAGCTGTGATTATTTAGATTAAGGACTATCATATATGGTAACAAGCATCCATGTAGTCATTGACACTGCACATGCTAACTGAATGAGCAAAGAAAGGATGAGTGGGAGCAGCAGTTCAACTCCCCAACAAAGTGTGTCTATATTTGTTAATTTAACTATTTAAGATATTGTAGTTATTTTCTTAATTTGACATGACAGATGTTTGCATCATGACAACTTTAAAAAATGTATATATTTAGTTTATAATATTTAGTTATTGTAGTGGAAGTTTAAAGTAGATTCTGTCCTTTCCAAATTTAATATGGCCACATACACACGCTAAAGTTGGATGTAACTTCTGTATTGTACACACACAGTTTTTAATTTTACTGGAGGGACAACTGCATTCTGCAACCAAATGAACCCCTGAAAAATACATTCACAACTACATTTACAGAAATATCTGCAAGCAGTGATTATCTGGATTCAAGAGCTTTACGATATTTGCATGCGTCTAAAGCTATTAGGAGTTATTTAGCAGGTGTCTAAAAAGACTGCTAAATAACTTCTCATTAGACATACAATTGGCACCATATTTTGCCATTGTCTTCCCAATATGAGACCTACCATCTGGGTTTAATCTGCA
Organism: Chromobotia macracanthus; assembly: GCA_036877525.1. Lineage (NCBI taxonomy): Eukaryota > Metazoa > Chordata > Actinopteri > Cypriniformes > Botiidae > Chromobotia > Chromobotia macracanthus. The sequence goes on from JAZGTH010000148.1 coordinate 323,200, forward strand.
TCAGTTTTAAGGCAGAATAATAATTATAAAAATCCTAACAGTTATGTTTCAATAGTGTTTCAGCACTTTGCACTTAAACCCCTAAAAATTCTATGCAGTGTGAATGGAACTGAACTTAAAGCTGCAATTCATTATTTTTTGCTTAAATAAACAAACAGCAGTTATTGAGCAAGTACATAACAGACCATTGTTTAAAACATTATCCTTACCTTACCCTGTTTCACAATGGTAAGTTAATAATAGTGATTTCTGATTTGAACTGCGGGATTAGATTTTGTGGGAAATGTCAGATTGACTTCAACAGTTTTGTTTCAAACAGAAATGGTGATAGAGAGGCAAATGTTATGTGTTGCAGTTTTGCAAATTAGTTGTTAATGACACACAGCAGAGATTTGTTTCTTCTGTAAGTGAGCCCCTATGAAAACCAAAAGAAAAGAAAGATGTACGAGTTTGATTTGTACATTTAGCTCTCACCAGTCCTGTGGTTGAGGGTCTAAGGTGTCAGCATAGTTTTTCTTGATAGAAAAACGGCAAATAAATAAATTCAAATAAATCCAAATGTTTTATCTTGGCAATAAGACCCAAATATTGCTACCTTCAATACACATAAAACGTTAATTTAGGGGATTCATTTAAATGTGGTGTCACTCCTGAAACTAGTGTGTGTGTGTGTGTGCGCCAGGGTTAGTTGGTAAATGCCTTTTTTCTTTTTTTTTTTATAGTTAAAACATCTTAATGTCCAATAGATTTTACCATAGCCCATGTTACAGTACTCCCCACCCCCAGTTTTTTGGTAAACTGTATAATTCCTGGACAATTAAGTTTTAGTGTAAACTGCTATGTGACATTGACTCTTATTTATTTTCATGTACCAAGTTATTTCCAGCATTTACATTTATTAATCTTTTGCAGAAGTGTGCCCTGAAGAATAAGGCCATTCCTTGGAGTTGCCCTATTGTTGTGCTCTTCAAAGATTTTGAGGCTTTCAACCTGCAAGCTTTACAGGATTTTATCCTTATCTGCAGGTGAAATTAGTTTTGTTAAATTAAGTTAATTTATAAAGCATGTTGGCATGGTTCTTTGGTGGTAGCTTGAATTAGTTTTTTTACATAATTGTAACCACGTATTAATATTTGTTTAATATTTGATAAGTTATTTTTCATCATTTAAGCCTAATAACATTTTCTACTTAGGAGTGCTATGGGAAGTCAAACTAATTTAGCCCCATTTTATAAAGTGATACAAAACAAATAACAATCAGATAAAGTTTGAAGATAACCTTTATGTTGGCTTGACAAAGTCTGGCCTAAACATTTGAACCTTGAAAGTTATAGTTTGAAGGTTATACACTGAATATGAAAGATAAATCTTTCAGTTTGTCTAGATCATTCCAGCTTGTCTGATGTTGTTGATGATGCTAGCAAGTTTTAATGTGATTTAGTAGGGGTGTAACAGTACATCGATATTAATGAATTGATGCAGACTTTTATTTGGACACTCTGCACATCTTTACGTAACGTGATGTCCGCTACACATTTACGCCAAAGCGCACACTTTCATTTTCTCAATATACTCTCCCTATGCATCAGGTTGCAAGGTCTGCTGTTGCACGCAAATTGTGGGTATGGAAATATTTTGGGAAAATGGGTAGACAAAGAAATCCCATGTAATTTGTAAATGAAAGCAAATGTTTGATGTTTTTTTTTTCCTACAACTAGAGTGCTTCATTAATTTGCACAATTGCACATTTTGGCACGAAAGATTAGATGACTATTGACTTTGTCAATATTTTATGTGCCCATTACTTATTTTTCATTATAAAATAAAAACTAAAGTGTTTTTTGTTGTAAATGTCCTAAATGGGATACTGAAAGTGCAACTTTCAAAGAGTTTAATTAAACATTCAAGTTATATATTTTAGGTGCTTTTGTGAGAATAAAAATGTAACTAGTTTTGTAAACTAGGCACATAATATCTACATATTGAAAAATTGATCAATATACCCCCTGAATGAATCGAATTGTATTGTTTAATATTGAGGTATCAGCAAATATTGTAGCGCTGGATGAGAGAATCGATATCGTAATGTAAGGAGATATGTAATTTATACACCTATGGTGTTAGCAAGTTTTTTTTAGCAAGTTAGATACATAAGTGTAACTTACAGTAAAACGATAAAAATTGCTGACACTTGCACATCATTCAATCATAACAATGGCCACTTTAAGTCATTTATGATTTACCCAAGACACTTGCACAGAATAATGCTAACGGCTGTTTTTGTGATGTATAGCACCTTACATTTATGCAGACAACATCAGTATGGAATATAAAGACATTTCTATTTCTACTTAGGATCCAGGGCAGCATAATAACGGTTAATGGTCCCTAACACCTATTTCACACTGCATGCATATGAAGTGCGTATGCAGTACATTGGGTGGGTGTATCCATTGTGCTTTCACAAAGGCTGCATTTGCAGTGCATAGCTGATTTGCGATTTTTGTAGAGAAAACTATAATGGGAAAGTTCACATTTATTTTGATTTCAAAATATATTTAGGAGAAAAGACTTGTCAAGAAGCTTGGTTTATTACCAATGTAGTTTATATAACTTTGATTTGTTTAATCTGCATCGCTTTTGTTCTATTTGTTTTCCATGTAATGTGAGATATAGATAGAAGAAAGGTCATCACAATGTTTTTGTTACTGCAAAGGTTGTGAAAAAGGAAAAGTCGAAGATTTTGTATTTACCCCTAAACCAGTACAGGAGAGAAATTAGTGCATATTACCATCTTGTTGCTGAAACTGCCTCCCATGCCTATTCCTTAGCTTGCAAGTCTTTATACATGACAGCACATGGATCATTAAGAACTTTTTGTTCTACCTTGATGATTAGACGTTGTGTCGTCCAATATGTCTACTATTCAGATGTACTCTGTAGATATAAATTTATATAAGCCATTTGTAGTTTTCTTAAATGAATCTTTCAGTTAAGCTGAACAAATTAATCTTTAAGTTAAGTTTTAAACCAAAATAAAATTGGCTATGTAGTTTGAAAACCTGTAGTTTGGGGGAAAAGTTTGTTTTCAGGTATTTGTTTTGTTTTAAAATTGTCCATATAATGAAGCAGTAGATGTCATCAGTGTGGGTTTTTGTTAAAATTGCTACTTTGCTGCATCAGTCCATGTGTATTTTGACCACAATCAATGCACTGTCACTATAATTGAGCGTTAGCAGTACAGCAAAAATAGACTTGCTGCTGAAATGATCACAGCACCGCTGCACCTCACCCCTCCGGAACAGGCCGTATGTGGTTTGAAAGCTCTAATCTGTTAACATGGGCGGCCAAAAAAATATGCACTGCATACACACCGCATAGGTACTGGATACACATGCGGTGTGAAACAGGCAGCATTATTTACACTAGGTTAAGGATAATGGGGATAATGGGGATGTTGTTCCTTTGTCGTCTCAATCCTGGATGTCTGAATACACCTTAGGCATGTTTCGGATGCCTTGGTCAATCAGATGTCCAACTTTGTCATTGTCTGGTATGAAGGTACAGCAGGTGTCTCCTACCATAGCACACACACCTCCCTGCACTGCAGTGAGCTGATCAAGTACTAATCTGTTCTGCAATACAGTTAGACAGAGACCTCGAAGTTCTTCTTCCATCAGACTTGTATGTTTTGCATGGCATTCATAAAACCTTATTATACCTTATATAGGGATTTGATCATGGGTTGAGACAGTATTTTCTTATTTTCTTTGTATTTTAGAATATATTTTCTTTGTATGACACTACCATCACATGCCCATGAAGTTGAATAAGGGTGCAATGGCCAACCCAGTTCTTGGACAGAGTTATAGTCACGTAGCCACAAAGCCAATACCAGTCTTTGGTAACAATGGTTCCCTCCTTTCCAGGGGCATTTAAATCACAGTGTCATTATAAACACATACTTTAATGCAGTGAGTAAGAATTGTCTTTAGTTGTGGGGTCAAGAGTTCTGAAAGTGGTAGTGTTCATGCACTCCAAAAAACACAAAAAATTTTATAGGTCTGACATTAGGGTCCGTTCCACTTTTTTTTACACGCTTCATACATACCGTCTTTCAGCGTGTTATTCTGCTGTTAGTAAAAAACATACTGTATTAGGTTACTTGTCAGACCAAGGGCTTGCTCTTCTGTAGTCAGTTGGATTAATTAAATTTAGACCTAAATTCTAACCAGAGCCAATTGAGAAACTAGTCAATAAACTTCAGCTGAAAAGTGACCCCAATGCCTACTAGAAAGACATGGTTCTTCGGTCTGGCACAGAGACCCTTATGACCTGTATGTTGCTTTGGCAACACTTTGGGCAGGCTTCTTAGGCCCTTCTGCGTCAACTGTGTATGGTGTAATGTTACAGTGCTTGAGCCTGTATGTGTGAATCCACTGGGGTTGATCCTTAGTCAACACTCTAGTTCTGCAATCACTGTTCCCAAATATTTGGACTCTGCAACTGGTACTGGTTTCAGGCTTCTAATCAGCACCTGTTGCCCTGGACCAAAATAATGAGTAGGTTTTCCTGAGGGTAGAGGAAGAGACCAAGACACAGGTTGAAAGTGGTAGAAGATGGGGTCATTCTCATTTCTGCTAATACAGCAGGCAAGAGATCTATCCATTTCCTACCTGTCTTGATGCAAGCCTTTATCAGCTTATCTTTGATTGTTCTGTTTGTTTTCCACCACCCCTGCAGATTTAGGGTGATATGGAATATTAAAGTGGCAGTCAATAGAGAGACATTTTGCCAATAGTTTGGTGGCCCTACATATGAAAAGTGTGCCATTATTGCTTTCGATTATGGATGGTATACCAAATCTGGGAATGATTTCCTTACTTTTCTCACGTCAGTACTTCAAGTCTGCTTCTGTTGGCTGACTTTGTATCCCTTGCTTTGTATTTGTTACTGTCTTGATGTATGTATCGGCCAGGTTGGTTATGTGTGACATCATAACAGACTGTGGTGTCTGGTTGTCTAGAAAGGAGATTGTTCTCCCTCAAGTGCTGCTTTTTAGTTGCTTCATCTGCACACCTATTACCTACTGCTGTCTGATCATCTCCTGTTGTGTGACCTTTGACCTTTACTATAGCCACTTAGGTTGGTAATTGAACTGTAGCCAATAAGTTATTTACCAAGAAAAAAAAACCCCTTTTTTTCTTTGTTAATGCTACTGATTCTGCTGCTCAATTTCTTTTTCATCTGGCATGACTATTGTATAGCCACATAGATAAACACCATCAGTTTTGAACCCATACATTAATATGAATACATATTTGAATACACTCATCACTCCTCACTCAACGTGTGTGTGTGTGTGTGTGTGTGTGTGTGTGTGTGTGTGTGTGTGTGTGTGTAAGGTCCACCCCCTGTGGGCGGACCGTCGTTGGACCTGTGGGCAGAAGGATTCTTGTGTGTTATTGTCTTTCTTTTACGCAACATAACAGGATTAATTCAAATACATTTCTTCTATATATTACCTCTTTGTTTTATCTGACTCCAATAATAAAACATTTTTAACCGTTATTTGACTATACTGTTTAGAGGGTTGCTCCCATGCTCGCTCACTCTAAAAGTACTTGATTTAGTCCCAATAGATCTGTGTACACTTGAATAAAGCAACGTTATCTCTAGTCAAAGGTCATGACCATTACTTCAGATATAAGCCGACCAATACTTTCTCTAATAGTAATTTTGGTATAGTCATGCCATGGTTCCCCATGTACACTTAACTAGAATACCATTGCATTAAACAGAGGTAAGGCTCACCCTATTTAGGTTGGTCGGTCAACATCTTGTACCTAAACTGAAATTCCCTTTTTAGCCTTCACAGTCTAAGTACACTTGAACTAATGCCAAATGTTAGGCGGAACTCTAAGATCTAGCTGGTGTGCCCCAATGCTCCACTCAAAGCTAGATCTTAGTCCGTTACTAACCTGACGCAGATTTATGGTAACAATGGATACAACGTGATCTACTTCAGTCAATAATCTAGAGTAAGTCAGAATAAATAAAAATGTAACAATTTATTAACCAGGTAAAAGAACAATAATTCAAAATCTAATTCAGAAAGTAAAACATCAATCAATCAAATACATCATAAATATTTCAGAGATTAGAATATTTACCTGGCAGTGAAAGGACTACACACGGCAATCGTGCGGGAGATCTGTGTACAGATTCCCTGAATTTCCTGCCACCATCCATTAAATACTCATTCTTTATTATCAACATTTGGGCATCTCACACTAGGGGTTGCAACCTGTGGTGAAAGTTCTTCTTTGATTTCTGCGAGAAGATGCATTTCATTTGCATACAAGAGGTAATTTGTGTGAGAGACCTGGGTGGAGTTTTTCTCCAGCTGCATACAGATTCTAGCTTAATTTATATATCTTAATTGTGGATTTTCCTACATTAAAAGGAATGAGAACCTTTTACCATACGCACTGAGACCTTTAAAATGTTACTAAACATGAATGGTTATGTTCACATCTGCAATGGTTGAAATGGATGGTTTTAGGTGAGCTTTTTGCATCTTTGCTTTGGGATGCGAGAAGGGGGGAGAGAAAGAGGGTGAGGGAGCAAGGAAACAGATGTGGACAGTCGTTGATGAGGTGTGATTCATCTGTCTACACACAGTGGGTCAGTTGTCTTGGATGTGGTGTGAATACTTTGAAGAGGTATTCAGATGTTGAGAAGGTATTCAGGTGTTGATTCTCGTGGGGTTCAGTCTTTCTCTCGGGAAATGGTTTTCTCTGGGCTCAGTCATTTTGGCACCAGTCTTACATGTGTACACCCACTGCCAGCTGCAGTTCTTCCCTCCTCCACCATAAAGCAAGGACCATTTTGAGTGCTATGTCTAGACCCTAAACCCTAACTGCAGTGGAACAGAGAGAACTGTGACCACTAAAGATAGCTGATTTTCACTATTCTTACAAGTGCCAGCCTTTTCAGGTTATGTTACCAGACAGCAGAATAGGTGCAAGATTTATGTGCAGTGAATGAAAGTGCTCATATATTTGCACTTTAAAACTATTGCTCGAGTGGACACCCTGCTGTATGAGACAAAGGGGACAAAACCATTTTTCTTAGTGTGGGATGTGGTGAAAATTTTGCGTGTTTTATCGCATGGACAGGCCAGTGTGGAGAGAGGCTTTTCCATCAAATAATTAATCATTGAGAATCAGATGGAGAGGTCTCTGGTGGCTTAGAGGCTCCTTGTTGACCAAGTCATATCTGTAGGGGGTAATACCATGGTAGAAATCACAAAAAACCTGTTCCTTTAGGCTGCAGGAGCCAGGCAGAAGTACCATGGCTACTTGAATGAAGAAAAAGAAAAGACAGTAAGGCCTTCATTGATGAGTGAGGTGATTTGGGAAAAAAAATATTGAAAAACAGATTAATGAGAAGCATGCAGAAACGAAAAAAAATAAACTGTTGATTTGTTTTTAGGAAATGGGGGATTCAAATAGGCATTAACTTGTTGGACTGTTATCAGATAAGATTAAATTTATTTCAGGTAATGACAATGTTATAGGACGATGTTTTTTTTAGTTTAACGTTGTTGTCTCATTGATTTGTTAAACTGACTATTGGGGATTTATGCTTAATCAGTTTCTTAGGAGTTATCAGGATTTTTTACCTTATTTAATGTAATTTTGCTACAGAGTCAGCGTTATATAAACATTTATTTAGCACTAAACCACATAGCTTTGTTCATTAATTTTATTTAAAATATGCTGTGGTAAATTTGAACATGGGTTTTTAATTCTTATTTTACATGTATACAGACATTGCATGCAGTATTAGATAATGAATATTCACGGAAATATATTGGTAAAAATGTGTATCAACCCAGCTAATTAATGCAGACTAAAATCCCTTAAGGGACTTGCATCAAAAAAATGGTGCATATATCATACAGGCTTGCACGCACCTGTAACTTGGTGAATGTATTGACCTGAAGAAGTTTCGCCACCCTTTTGCTACGCCCAACAGGAAGTCAGCCATTTACAGAGTTTCTGTAAATCATGCCAAGACATTGAAAGTTCAAAATTGCGAAGGGATTTTTGATTTCTTAGATGGTGTTGCCGTGGCAAAACATTCAGATTTATTTGAGGCATTTAACATGCTTGAAATTTGGCACACACTTCATAGTGGTCAGCTGTTAGGCGTGAGTAAAAGCTTAGACATAGGCGTGGTGGCTTGAATGGCTAAAGTGATGGGTTTTACCTACTGTCACCAAACCTGGTACATGTATTTTTTTCATCAAGCCAGACAACTTTCAAAATTACATTCATTAGCGCTGCCCAACAGAAAGTCGGCCATTTTGGATTGTATATGGATTTTCTTTTGGCAATTCCAGGCAAATGCTCCTTTTAGGTGGTTATGGGATTGTCATCAAATTTGGCAAATACTATGCCAAGACATTAAAGATGCTAAATTGCAAAGTGTTTTTTTGATATCTGGAACAGTGTTGCCATGGCGAAGCAATGAGTTTATGGCAATAAGTGGAACAGGAAGTGTCTCTTATGTTCTTTTTTGCATTGAGTGGTTTCGTTCGAACTTGTTTGCACCTAGGGACTGATTGACAGAGGTGGCAACATAATTTTCCAGCCTATTTAAGAGAATGCTGTGGTCAACAGCGTCAAAGGCTGTGCTAAGTCTCTGTACTATATGGTCTAAATCCTGACTGGAAATCCTCACAGATAAAATTTCTTTCCATGAAGGAGCATAGCTGTGAGGTAACCACCTTGTACCACCTGTATTTTAAGTATATCATTATAGAAAATTTACTTGGGACACTTCTGAGACTCCTAAAAAACGTCTGCTGGTTGACCATCAGAAACAACATATGGAAACACTGTAAAGAATGTCACACATACCAACAATACAAACTATCACTGTCCAAATCGTCTGGTAATGGCTATGTTGGTTACAGTTATTTTCCTTCTTGATTGGGCTTATTGCACATTTTGTTTTACCAATGACCACAGATGCTGTCTGTCGTTATAGCCAGGAGTTATGGCATTTTTGAAAACCTGAGTGTGGACATTTCAAGCCACTTAGAGTTCTGTTAGATAAACACAAACAAATTGAACATGGCATAGTGTATATTGCACATGGTTATTGTACAATGTGGAGCTTGTTGGCAGTTTTAACTGTTGATACGATAGATACGGTAGCTGTGGGAGCACACTTTTCTTGTACCAGGCAGTTCCGGTGCTCTGTAGCGCTGAGCAGATACCAACAATCAAAAGAGGGTGTGACCTGGATGTGTGGAGTCCAGAGTGATTCTGCCAGCTCTTTTTCATTCTGCAGGTGTACAGTTCTTTAAGGGTGAGTGGTGGAGTGTCAGTGATCCTCTCGGTGTTCAGACTGTCTTTCCAAGTTTTCTGGTGACAGATTTGGTAGACGACCCAAAACAGACTGTTGTTGTGTAAAGGACAGACTCAGTGATTGCAGAGTGAGACCTGGGTTACATTAAACTTTATGCATGTGAAAATTCTATGAATACAGCAACTGTATATATTATGTCAAAGCACTGTTTTTTTATTTACACATCATGGTTCCAATGTGCTCGCACTGTTATTGTAGTTTTTGTTATTTTAAAACTAAGTTGTACAAAATGGGATTATGCGATACTGCTGTTATCCATCTAAAAAGGTCACCCTTTGAGGTAAGGGTGAGGTTTAACTTGTACTGTCACACATCTTCATATGTTGAGAATTTGCAGGTCAGAGTTCACCAGACTTGACCTTTGGAGCTCTGAATGGCAGATTTATTTAAATTAATTTATTTATTTTTGCTTGAGCTTGCATTCTAGTCTGCAGCATTTGCATGCATATGAATAGAAGTCAGTAGTGCAAAACGTGTAATGTGACCACACCCTAAAACTGTATCAATAGTGCCTATGGAGTGTTGAACTTCCTAAGTTGGTAAAGGCAGCACAACCTCTGATGGGTCTTTCAAAATGGAGGTCTTGAGAAATATTAGAGCCCAGATTTCCTAAAGACTCCTCAGCAGCCATAGTGGTGTCAAGAAAGGCGAGTTGGGGTAATGCTGGTGTGTTCCTCCTGAAGTCCACAACCATCTCCACTGTTTTGGGTGTGTTAAGCTCCAGGTTGTTATGCTTGCTCAAGACAACCAGCTGCTCAACCTCGTTTCTACAGTACTTTGCAGAAGTCTTGGGCATGCTTAGGCACTATTTCGGTTACAAGCACTTGAACAAAGCCTGTTTGTAAAATGTTTAAATTGACAGATCAAGAAAGCCAACATGGTCAACTTTGCAAAGCATCTGACCGGCAGACAATCCGACCCTTTAAAGATTTTAAACATTTACATTTAGTCATTTAGCAGGCACTTTAATCCAAAGCGACTTACAAAAGGACGAGAGCATTGAACATTTTGCCTTGTGAGCCAACAAGCCAAGTCTACATGGCTACATTTACAAGTGGACATTGTATTCTGCTAGTGACGAGAAGATTTTTTTTTTTGAGGATAGGATAGAGCATTAGAGATTAGTCAGGTGTCTGCAAAACAACTGTTTTGAGTTTTTTTTTTTTTTAAAGTTGTGATGTCTCAGCGGATCAGGTGGAGACTGGGAGTTCATTCCACCACAAAGGAACAGAACAGATGAAAGTGTTACAGATTGATTTGGTACCTCATTGTGAGGGAACAATCAGACGTCGCTCGTTGACTGACTTAGATTTGATGTGGGTGGCTACAGGTAGCAAGTGGAGTAAGGTCAGGAGGGGTGTGACATGGACTGTTTTTGGTTGATTGAAGACCAGACGTGCTGCAGCATTCTGGATCATTTGCAGGGGTTTGGTGGCATTGGCTGGATGGCCAGCAAGAACGGCATTGCAGTAGTCCAGCCTTGATATTACAAGTGCTTGGACTAGGAGCTGCGTTGCGTGCTCGGACAGGAAGGGTCTGATTTTCCTGATGTTGTAAAGCACATACCTGCAGGACTGAAAGATTGTTGCAACGTGTGGAGTGAATTTTAGCTGGTCATCAAACACTGCTCCAAGGTTTCTAATGGACCGAGTGGGTGTAAGAATGGATGATTCAACTGTGAAGTTGTGTTCTAATGATGGGTTGGCCGGTATTATCAGAAGTTCTGTCTTGCTGAGGTTGAGCTGGAGGTGCCATTTTTTTTCGTCCAGGCTGAGATGTCTAGGATTTTAAAGAGCGACAGGAAGCGAATGTGGCTGGTAACATTAACCTACACAATGCTCATGCCGAACTTGCTGGCTGTGAAACTATATTGTATTTGGTAACGCTTTACAGTAAGGTTCCATTTTTAACATTAACAATGAACAACACCTCTACAGAATTTATAAATCTTAATGTTGACATCTGTATTTACTAATCCAATGTTGTAAACTGCTGCAAACAGATGAATTAGATTAATTTTATTGGAATAAACTAGCATTGACAGTGATTAATAGATTCTGTCAAACATATTGCTCATTGTTAATATTTGCTTATGCATTAATGGTAAAATACATAACTATATTAAAAAAACTATATTGTATTTTGACAAAACTACATTGCACTGTAGGCTCATTATATTATTTGGGACTAGTAGTCTTTCTAGCTGCTGCCTATCTGTCCTAAAGCGGGTAATCCATTGAAAGGAATAGGAACAGGAGAGCTGGGTTAATATTGTCCAGATAAGTGCTGGGATATTGGTGTTAAAGGCTGAACTGAAGTCCACAAAGAGAGTGCTTGCATAGGTCACTGGCCTATCCAGGTATTGTGGGATGTAATGCTTTGCCATGTTGACTGCATCATCCTGAAAGATGGATCTGTTTGCCCTGTAGGCAAACTGCAGGGGGTCAGGAAATGGTCCAGTGATATCCTTCTAAGGGGCCAACAATAGCCTTTTAAAATGACTTCATGATGACAAATCTTAGCAACAGGTTTGTAGTCATCAAGTCCTATGATTTTTGGTTTCTTCAGGAAAGGGATGATGGTGGAGCATTTGAAGCCACCCCCAAGTCTCTGCCAGTACTTTTGACCTTCTCTTCCATCTGAATGGTATCCAGAAAACACTTGAGGTTTGTCACAGACTTGTCCCACCGCCTAGAACGCAACTGAATTCTTCTTCAAGCACCTCCATACTTGGAACAACTATGGAAAACTACTTTTAAACAGAAAATGACAAAATATTTGTGTACATATAAACAGCTGGTCTACACTGTATTCGCATTATTTGTTTCTGGACCTTTTTACATAAGGTGAAGTTGCCATAATCTTATTGAAACTAATAATACTGACATTGTCTGTAATAATAACGGAGATGGCACAAATTGGATGGAACTAAAATCACTGGGAAGCTCGGGTAATAATTACTTTACCCCACCTCTCTATGTAAAACGAATCCTGTTCGAATAAAGCTTAAATGTTGAAAATGTTGGTTAATTTTTTGTAAATCTTTAAAAGTTTGTAATTTTCATTTGAAAAAACTTCCAATTTGTTGGTTGGCTCCAAGTTTTTCTTTTTTCAAAATGGCACTGTTTTGACTTTGGTGCTAGCTCTAGCTGTTTGACGTAATCAATAGCAAGTTAAAAATTCTCTATAAAATTCATCAGCAATGTCCAAATAAAACTGTTATTGGCCTGAAGTTTGGCCTTGGTGGCTGTAGAGAAACACTTTGATAGAATAATATTGTTACAGTGCTCGCAGTACTTTTTACCTGAAAGACTTTTTTTTAACATTGACAAATGTTCGACATTTAAATCTAGCAAACAGAAATCATGTTATTTTGTAGAAATCTTTAAATCATATATGATGGTTCAAATAAATAATATTCCTTATTTACAGTCAGTACACCCAGGAGCTTCCTCTCATCTTCATCTTTGGCATTGCGACGTCACCCAGCACTATTCAACAAAAGCTGCCTCATTCTGTCTCATCTTTGCTCTGCATTGAGGTCTTTCATTCTGTCTCATGTACTCAGCACTTAGGTTCTGTCTTCGACAAGGTAAATAACACTATTGACGTATGAATTAAAGAAATAGTTTACCCAAAAACATTCTTATTTGTTCATACAATGGGAGAAAATATGACCCAAAATATTTCTAAAAACATTCATGTATGTGCTTTTTGAATCATCAACAATATTGGTTCTGTGTCCTCCCATTTTTATAAATAAATGTCTCAGTATCATGCAAAAATCAAATTAACTGTGGTCAGTTTATCTGAACTTCTCTTGAATCTGGAGCATTTCAAGACAACACTACGTTAATCTTTATATTAATGTAATGGCAGTGTTTGTTTTTATAGCTGATTCTGAATTCCCAGTTCCCATTCAAGCTCAGCAGTCGGGTGATACAGATGCTGATTAGCATTTTCCTCTACCATGACTTTTCTGTTCAATGTTTTGTTAAGGGCCTACAGGTAAGCCATCAGTATAGTATCATATCTGTGAAAACAATATTTATTATATGCACAAATTAGTTATGTATGCACAAATAAGTGTCATATATTTGCAAAATCATTTTGTATTTTTATTGTAGTAAAACCGTAAGCCTCTTAGAAAATGAGCTGCCTGCACAGCTTTGAATTTTCTTTCTAGCAAAAGAGCAGATTCTCATTGGATGTTACTCTTATAAGAACAGAATACCAATAAAAACCAAAATAATGCCACCCTTAGATATACCAAAAGCACATGTATCTCCTCTCATCACTCAATGGTTATGAGTGAGATTGCGAGAAGTGTTGTATTGTTGCCTATATATCAATCAAAGACTCAAATTTGCTTTCAAATTCTGAATGCATGTTTTACAGTCATGTTCAGTTTTTTTATTAAGTCAATGTGAGATTTTAATTTCAATGGGAGACTTAAATTATTTTGACACATCAGAACATGAAACGCATCAAAATCTGTCAAGGTTAAAATACGTTTTTATTGTTAACTAAAACTTGAGAATTACAAAGGCAAAAATTAGCAGTAAAAAATATGAAAAACAATTAAACCAAATGACCAAAATTATTATGCAGACAATTTAGGTTTTTGTATTTTCAATAAGTTTTGGATGGTGTAATTAACTGTGTATTGCCAAAAATGGCCACCTGTTTGACAGAATAGGGGCTTCTATTGCCCCAAGATGGCCACAATCTCCTTGAAACTTGGTTAAAACAACAAAAATGATAGAGTCTCATTTGATCTAAACAAACTCCAAAAGGTTCCATTTAAAACAAGATTCTACACTATGAATCATGCAAAACCCTAAATTAAATAGATTTTCGGGCAGTTCAGGCTGAATTTATTGCACTTTTGTAGAGAAATAGAATGCTTGAGGATTATCAATACAGTGCTGCTTTGCAAGCATTCCAAATCATTTATTTTGCAGCTCTCTATGTTGGAGCATTTTAACAGCCAGCCTCTAAGTGTCCTTTGCTGCCAAAAGCAGGAAGCCTTGCTTTGTGCTAGGACATTGAGCCCGCAGAATGTAGAAAGAATCCGTCATCTCCCCTCATTCATGAGGTATGTACAGAAATACTTGTCATTAGAAAGCTGCAGCAATATATCTGTAACTTTACACTTCACATGTATGTCATTGTAGGTATGTGGAAACTCAAGAGCCCCAGAAGCAGGTCATGCTGCTTACCAGTGATGAACATGTCAAGGTAAATTTGCATATATATAAAATATATATATATATATATATATATATATATATATATATATATATATATATATATACTGTATTACTACAGTAATACTATACTATATATATATATTATATATATAGTATATATATAATATATACTATATATATATATTATATATATATAGTATATATATAATATATACTATATATATATATACACATTACTATATATATATATATATATACTGTATTACATATTCATTATATTTTTACTTAACATATTAGTGATATCAACAGTGCATCCGGAATTATTCACAGCGCTTCACCTTTTCCTCTTTTTTATTAATAATAAATTTGCAAAGATTTTAAACTTTTCACGTTGTCGTTATGGCGTATTTTTGTTTGTAGAATTTTGAGGAAAATAATGAATTTTAGAATAAGTCTGTAACATCATAAAATGTGGAACAGGTGAAGCACTGTGAATACTTTCTGGATGCACTGTACATTATTTAATAGCCTGTGTGTTTGTATAATATATATGCAAATTATAGCAGCTATTGTTTTTAACTTTTAGCCATTGTTTTATTTTTTTATATTTATTTTTCCAACAAATTGAAGTTGAAATAAGCTATAATAGCTCTATTTTTTTGTTTTTATGAAAAATATTTTTATTATTAAAGTGATTTAGTTCTTTATGCTCCTTGATCCTTGAACCCATTATGCACAATGATCCTGGTACCAGTGAGGAGAGAACAAACACAAAAGCACCTAAAAGTCAATCACTTTGTTTATTAAGAGCAAAGCACAGGTATATGTAGGGATCTCATACCAGAAGGAAAACAAGGAAGTAGGAGATGAGATAAAAAGTTTACACCTTTTGAACAGACATTTTAGAACGGGGATAAAGAAACCTTGTTCCTGGAGGGCAAGTGTTTCTGGAGGACCAGGGCACTGGTTCCCTTTATCTGTTTTAGAAAGACCATTATGACCTAGATACCTGCAAAGCAATAGTTGTTACAGTTGCACAACAGTTAAGACACCAGGGATCCAGAAGTCATATAAACAAAAAAAAAAGTAATTTTAGTTTGAGGGCTTAGAGAGCCCAAACAACATAATTTACATTTAGTCATTTAGCAGACGCTTTTATCCAAAGCGTATTTAACAGGTGTTGAGCTAAAATTAATTAAATGAATTAGTCTTATATTAATACAATATTTATTAAAACACCTGTTTGTGACAGAGGTGTGGTACTTTCCTAAACATATTCCTTAAAAAGGTTTAAATAACCTTAAAATTGACTCTGTTAGTTTGCTTTTGGCTATAAGCAATATGTAGGTTAGTGATCTAGGCTACATGCAAGTGCCCAGGCCTAGCCAAAAATGAAATTCTTCCTATGCCACTGCTGTTCCTGTTCTTTTTGGCAAGTAAACATTTGAAAAGTAATCAATACATGCCCTTATTTTGTGAAAACCTAAAGTAATTTGAATGTCATAAAAATAAAGTGGAAATGGAAAAGGATATAACATTCTTAAAACTGTGGTTTCTACAAGTACGTTTTTTTTGGTCAACAACATGCAAGGGAGTCCTTATATACACTATAAAGGATAAAACAAAACTCTGAACAAATGCAACTTTTTTGCAATGTTTTGGGAAGGAAATAATTTACATAATTTGAATAACATTGTACTGTATGTATACAGTGCAACTGTGAAAATTAGACATTTTTATAGTGGAGTGGGCTCATTATTTGTGCCATTATTGCAGTTGCATTGTCAGGATTACCAGCATTAATAACCATGAAGCTGTCATGATGAGGTCACTTTGAAGCAGTGAGTGCAAGCTGCTTTCACTTAGGTTCAACCGTTAAATACACATATTTACAATGTACTGTATGTTGATTTGTATGTATCAACAAAATATATATTTAGGCATGATTTAAAAGTTTCATCATACAGAATCATTCAGAATTCAAACACTATTCAAACAATAATTTAAAGGAATAAGTTACTGTTCTGTGTTGTTGCTGAATAACTACAAAACGCAGCCTATAGAATGCAGCATTTAAATAATCAAAGAGTCTCCAATCCAAAGTTTCTGGAGGTCCACTGACCTGCAGCGTTTCGTTCCAGTCTCTCCCAACACCTGCCTGGATGTTTCCATTAGTCCCAAAGACCTTGATTGGCCTCTTCAGATGATCTTAATTAGGGCTGGAACTAAACTATGCAGGCCTGTGGACCTTGTTGGAGATATCTGAAATAGACTATACCAACACATGGTTATATGAGAACGATGGAAAAGGACACTTGACAGACCACCACCTGCATCACTAGTTAGGACAGACTTCAAAAACTTAAGATCAGGAATCTTCAGCCACTTTGCTTTGGGGTCAAATTATCAAAGTATAAATATGAGGTGGGCAAACTTTTTTTCCTTATTCTTAGAACTTGTATATTATGTTGTTTTTTGTTATTACTTGTAGGTCACATTCAAAACAAAAACACATCTTACATACAGCGTTTTGGCCTTTCAATAATACTTCAATAAAAGTGATTCTCTTTAAATTACATTTTAAATAAAATCGTATTTTTGACATTGCAAGAGTTAAATGTTAAAGGTTTAGCTTCTCACCAATGCTGCTGATGTTTAAAATCAACACTCAAACAAACATCCCTGCAGACCCCAAAAATAAAAGTATGAACTTGTAAATGAGCATAGTATAGGCTCTTTAAGTAACAGTGATAGTGGTGGAATTAGTAACCACCACTAGTAATGTTCTTCTGTGATTTTTCAGGAAGTGTGTCAGATATTGCTAAAAAACCTCCATAAATACCACAAGAATTATTATCCCATTCTCCGTTGTCTGAACTCTTTGACATCATTACTACCTAAGTGTCCTCTGGGAAAACATGTAAGTAGACTTTTTTTTAATAATTTTAGAAAGTTTATATGTCGGTTAATGTGATTTTCTTAAAGGTGTGCTCAGTAATCATTCCCTTTTTAAGTACACATTAAAAATATTTGGAAATGCATAAAATGAATACGTTTGTATTTTACATTTCGCTAGATGTCAGCCTAAGTCCAAGATAAAGCTGTCACAGCATAAAAATTGGAAAAAATAAGGGCACTTATTAAGTGAGATATGATGTTTGGCTATAATGTTCGCCACATAAAGTACATTATGTAACTGTTATTATGCTTATAGATACGTGAGCTCCATGTAACCTGCAATGGGAAAAATGTGTGGGAGACAGAAGAGTATGATTCAGCCATGAAGCTTTTAAGGTAATTGGCTCCCAGATTTTATCAAAAATACATTTTGTTTATAATTTGTTTTTAATTGAAACATTTGATTAAAATGTTTTATCAAATTAAATTAAATTAATGAAAGTAAATGTCACTTAACAAAATCCACTTAATGTGATGTTATTCTAGACTTTTATATTGAACGTTATGTAAGGTGTTTTCTGTCACAACAAATAATGTTCATAAACTTACAGCATATACTGTAGTGAACCAACAAATTATGACTACGCCTATTATGGTGTTGGTGTTCCGTCTACTGCCAAAACAGCACTGATCTGCCCAGGCCAACAAAACCCCTGAATGTCCTGTGGTATCTGGCAATAAGACATTATCAGAAGATCATTCAAGTCTTGAAGATTGTAAGGTGGCATAGATCAAACTTGTTGGTCCAGCACATCCGAAAGATGCTCATTCAGATTTAAGGAATTTGAAGCCAGAACAACACCTTGAACTCTTTATCATGTTCCTCAAAACATTCCTGAACAATGTGTGCAGTGTGGCAGGGTGTATTATCCTGCTGAAATAGGCCACTTGGATAGCCAGACCTAGGTTTTCCAGCGGAGCATCACATTCCCTTCACTGGCTTTTTGTTATTAGACAGTGCAACCTGGTGCCATCACTTTCCCAGGTAAACAGCCACATGTACACAGCTGTCCATGTGATATAAAAGAAAATAGAACTTCAGATCAGGTGACCTTTCTCCGCTGCTTCAAGGTCCAGTGCTGACACTTGTGTATCCATAGTAAGTGCTTTTGACGGTGAACAAGGGTTGTCGTAGGTACTCTGATTAAAGCCCCATATACAGAAGTGGGTGTGACTGTTGTAGCACATTCCTTTCATAACCCTACCATCATTAAAATTTTGTGTGATATTTGGTACTGTAGTCCTTCTATTGGTTTGAACCGGACCGGACCGGATACCTCTCTTTGCCTATGTGCATCTATGAACCTTTGGCACTCTGCACCCTGCCGTGGGTTTGTTCCTCCTTAGACCACTGTTGGTAAATTCTCATTACGGCTGGCCAGAAGCACCTCACAAGTCTTGCTGTTTCAGAGATACTTTTTATTTACTTTATTCCTGTCCATTTCTCCTGCATTGATTACAAGAACTGATTGTATGCATACCATCTAATGTAGAAAGGCTGTTAGGAATGTAAATGTTAGGAAAGTCAACAAAAGTCACTTACATTTACATTTACATTTATTCATTTAGCAGACGCTTTTATCCAAAGCGACTTACAAGTGCGGAATACAACAAGCGAGTCAACCTGAAGAGGCAACTAGACACAATAAGTGCTCATAATACAAGTTTCAGACATTGCTCAGAGTATCATATGCTACAACAAGGGAGAGATTTAAAGGGAAGAGGGATAGGAAATGAAGGGAAAGGATTTTTTTTTATGATGAGGTTAAGTGCTCACGAAAGAGATGTGTTTTCAGCTGTCTTTTGAATATTGCCAGGGATTCTGCATTACGGATGAAGGCAGGAAGATCATTCCACCAGCATGGAGTAGTGAACGAGTCACTTCAGTTGTGACAATGGTTTGGCTCATCAGTGTATATTTGTTTCAGAACTATATTGGCTAGACACTGAGCAGATTACTAAAATAAGTGCCTTTTGTTTCAGTGTGTTTAGTTTTCTGTGGAGGAAATGAAATACAATATTATAATACCATTAAGCTATTACGATGAAGCTATTAAGCTTCATCTTACCAATTAAATTCCATCATTCAAAGACTGCAATTAAGTTACCCTTAGAATTCTTAATTAAACATGATTGAAGTCAAAAAGACAAATAAAATTATAGTTTTTCTCTCTGTGGCTCTTTAGCTTTTGTTCTCCTCAAGCCAGACAACTTTTAAAATTAAATTCATTAGCCCCGCCCAACAGGAAGTTGTCTATTTTAGATCGAAGTTCAGTTTTTTGAAAATTCCATGCTCTGAATTTTTAAATAATCCTCCTAGGGGATTTATGGTAGTGTCACCAAATTTGAAAACTTTGGCAAATATACCAAAGACCTTGAAGATGACATATTGCTATGGCGAGGCAATTCATTTGTTATTAAGTGATTTTGTTCAAACTTGACCTCTATGTTTGGTCTCAGGGGCTGATGACATGGTGGCTATTGTGAGTCACAGTCATAGCGTCATCAACTGGCCAAAGGAAGTATGTCACTTAAAACAACATTTAAGAGTACTTTTAAATTTCCCCAAGTCCTGCATGGTTGGTTAGAAAAAAGAAGAGCCATAGAAATTGTGAGCGCATTGATGATATCTCGAAGTGTGTTGCCATGGCGAGATACTCAAGTTATGGTAATTAATGGAACAGAGAGTATCTCATATGTTCTGCATGTATTGAGTGATTAACATCAAATTTAGGAAATGTGTTTGTTGTTGTGGGCTGATTGCAATGATGATATTATTGTGAGTCAAAATTAAAGTGCCACCAACTACCTGCAGGAAGTGTCACTTATAAAAGACTTAGAACAGACTTTAAAATAGTCCTCAGTTAATATCAGTATTAAATGCATGTGACAACCATGCTTTGTTGTCAGAGAAGCACCAGATGGTGCTGTTGTGCTTGGGCCCGCCATCGCAGCTTGCAGCTATATTTATAGTTTGCTTTTCTTTTGGGTAGTCTTTGATTGTGTCAGTACTTTCATTGTAGTCAACAAGAGATGGAGAAGAATGACAGGCAATGAAATGGCGCTCATTAAACAAGCTAAATTTATGAGTCTGCTAGACAGTGGGTTGTTGAAAAGCGAAAACAATGTAACTGCCCTTTTTACTGTTTTATGTGATAATATATGACGACCGTTATATCAAGGACAAGAGCTGAGAAATTGCCTCTGTTTTAAATGTACCGGGTGAGTGTAGACAAATGTTATAAATAAATGTTATAAAAAGTAATAAAAATAGTAATGATAATAATAATAAATATTTAGCTGCAAGCAGTGATTACAGTGTCAAGCTTAAAAAGCGCACAAAGGAAAAAATATGTTGGCATAGCTGATGATTAATTTGTAAAACAATAAAAGCACTTAAAACACAATAACCAGTAGATGGCACTGTCACCAAATTTCTGAGGTGAACAAGATGTGCTGGTGATTACAGATACTAAGTTTTGTTTAAATACACTAAAGTTTTGTGAAAATTTTTGTTTTTGTAAAGATTCGAGCAATTGATACCAATTCCATAACTACTTTTTGTTGTGTCTCTAGACACTATGGCTGTTTCATACCACTTTCATGCAAATCGGACAATACAATATTTCAATATAATTCAAAATGGCCTCTAGGAAGTAGCATTGACTGGGATAAATTTGGTAATGCATGACTTGACATGACCCAAAAAATCTTAAGAAAGGAGTTGCATGACATTGTTATTGCAATCACTTTATACGAATTTTCATAAATTTTGTTATATCTTTCGACCACTGGGTGGCACCAGCCCCACATTTTGACAAATGATGACATTCATCATTTTTAGACCAAAGTTTTCTAAACTAATAAGCAAAAATAACATGTTTTTTTTTTATATTTCTGGACCAGTAGATTGTGCTGTGACAATACTGTGCATGCACCGTCAGGACATGCCTGTGATAACGTACTAAATTGCGTGTCAGTACACCAAAGCATGGCAAAGATACAGCCTCTTATCCACTTTTATGTGCTCGCTGTAAAATTTGCAGATGCTGTATATGAGAATAGTAAGAGGTTTCGACACAAATTCCATAACTTTGTTAAAAGTGTCTCTAGATGCTAAATACCAAGTTTTGAGCAAACACTATAGGAGGAGTTCGCAAAAAGTAGGTTTTCAAAACAATTAAATGATTGACAGGAAGTAGCATTGACTATAATAAATTTGCTATCATAGTACTCGGCATGAGTCAAAGAATCTATAACTCATATAAAGTTTCGGAACAATACGCAATATATAAATATAGCTATACGCAATATATAAAAAATTCAATATTTTGCATTTGTTAAATACGGCATTATAAAACAAAATTTAAAATGGGTGATAAGCAAAGAGGCTGGCCATGGAACATCAGATATTGTTTGACTCGGCATGCCTCAAGAACTGTAAAGAGACCACTTCCATAATTATTGTCCAAGGCACTCAACAATTATAAGTAAAAAATGTTCATATCTCTGGACTTGTAGGTGTTGTGCCAAAAACTGTGCATGCACCCTCAGGTCATGCCTGTGAGGATACATACCAAGTTTCACGTAGATAAAATAAAAAAAAATCTAAATGGTGGAAAAATTTTATTGTGGAAAAATTATATCATATGGTCTGTTTGAATTGAGCCAACGATTCAGAGGTCAAAACTGAATTAATGCACAAAATTAATGCTCATCAAAATTATGAGCATAAATGTTAGTGAAAATTTGAACTGTTGGTGATGCTAGAGTGTTTGAGGTAGAGACTCCAAATTTGCTATGGTAACATATAGACTGATAGACTGTGCTCTATCTATGCCAGATTTTATAATTTTCCTATGTACAGGTGTATGGCTGCCATAGACTAAAGAGCGGAAGAAGAAGAACACTAACAGATACAACCTGTTTTTGCCCCTTTGGGGCTTGACCCCTAATAAATATGTTACAATTCAATTAGTTTGTTGAGTTTTGTTGGCAACATGGCACCAACGGTCAGTATTTTAAAATTCCTGTAGTTTGAGCCCAGTTTGAGTCATATTTTCTGTTTTGCATCACAGGGTTGTGTGTGTTTGTGTGCAGGTTTCGCTCCCTGCAGCTCCCTTTTTGCTTGCATAAGCACACCCATCTGTAAAATATTTAAAATTAATGTAGCTCACATTGTCAACTTGGCAAAACATTCCACCAGCAGACATCCTGATCCTTTCAAAGAATTAAAAGTGACGGGTTGCGAAAGTGACATAACATCAACCTACATGATGCTCATGCCTTTATCAACTAGTATCAAAGTCAAACATGTAGCTTGACAGTTGTGAAAATATATTGTATTTGGTAACACTTTACAATAATGTTATATTTTTTAACATTTAACATTTTTTAACTAATGATGAACTATACTTCATCAGCATTTATACATTCTAGTTAATGTTAATCTGTTAACATTTGTTAATACAAGAACTAATGCGAACAGACAATGAAAAATTGTATCAGTATAGACGAACATTAAGAGATTAATAAATGCATTAAAATATATTGCTCATTGTTCATGTTCATTAATGCATAAATGGTAATACATTTAACCTTTTGGGTTTAAACAGTTTTTGTTGCTGCTCCACCTTTAGCAGACAGCAAACACAGAAATCAGTAGACCTGCAGGCTAGAGAGCTGCTCTTGTGAGCTGCTCTTCACCACAGGCTTGTATGGTGGCATGTTTTTTTTTTTCAAATAAGGGGAGGAATTTCTCAATTCCATGTGTTCAGTCACCTATTAATAAATAACTTTTCTTTTTGTTTTAGTTTTTGCCATGGTATCGATTCAGTATAGAAATGGTATAGAATATGTGTTACACTGGTGATGTACCGAAGTCATAGTTTTAGTATTGTGACAACACCAAATCCTACACAATTATTTTACAGATAGTATCATTAATCATACTAACATTGCAATAAAACAACATGTTCTACACTGTGATTTCTGTACAGCTGCTTTCCTAGAATGCAAAATTGTGAAAAGTGCTATAGAAATAAATCAAGTTCGAATTGCTCACGTTTTAATGTCACACACATTACTTTTATTTCTATCCAGGATTCTAGCAAAAGATGAGCTTGTTGCAGCTTTACAGGAGTGTGCTGGGATTCTTAAATCAGCCAATTCCAAGAAAATGCAGAATGTTCTCCAAAAAGTGGAAGATTTTGTTGTCAGACTTGAAGAGCTGGAAAGTAAGTGAATCTCTGTTGCTTAAAATCAATTATGTAACAGTAAATTGGACAATTATTTATTACAAAATAAATAATTGTCCATTTCCTTGCATTTGTTTTTCTGGAAAAATATATACTGAGCCATTACATTATGACCGCCCTCAGCCTAAAGCTATGAACACACCTGGTAACCTAATGGTGCCACAGGTGCAGTTCATAGAGCAGTATATATACCACCCAAGGACTGGCTTTCGGTCAGTAGAGTGTTCGGTCTCAGAATAGGAAAAGCTCTTTTTCACAATGGAGTCAATGTGATTGTCCCACTTCAAGTCTTCAGATATGGTGGTGCCCAGGAACCTGAATGACTCCAGTGCTATCCATGATGGTTAGTTTGGGGACTGCTGGGGGCTTTCTTCTGAAGTCCACAATCATCTCCACTGTTTTAAGCGTGTTAAGCTCCAGGTTGTTGTGACTGCACCAGACAGCCAGCTGTTTATCCTCCAGTCTGTAAGCAAACTCATCACCATTCTTAACGAGGTGTCAAGAGGTGTTTATTGTCATTTTCAACCATATACAAATACATAGTGAAACGAAACAACGTTTCTTCAGGAACTAGGTGCTACATAAAAACACAGAACAACACAGAACTACTAGGCTACATAATTTATACATAATGAGGCAGATGTATGCAAACTAAAGATGGTCCAGTAATGTCCTTCAGGTAGGCCAGCACCAGTCTTTCAAACGACTTCATGACCACAGATGTGAGACAGATGGGTCTGTAGTCATTGAGACTGGGTTTTTTTGGTGAATGGAATAATAGTGGAGTGTTTGAAGCAGCAGGGGACCCAGTCCCCAGTGTGATACTTTGAAGATTGGTGCCAGTTAGTGCAGACCTTTATACAGACAGGTCAGATGCCTTCCATGCCTATACTCTTTAAGAGTTATTTTAACACAAAAAAAAAGTAACCAGTAAGTGTCAATATTTAACTCTGTGGTGTGACTACTTTTCTCTGCTACAGTGCAAAGTTAACTCTTAGAGTTTTTTTTTTTTTTTTTTACATTGAATACATGGAATAGAACAAAACAGAAAACAACTTCAACATACCATTTAAAACATTTATTAAAACACTGTCAGGCTTAATAGATGGCTTAATACATTCACAAAAAACATCACATCTGCATAAAATGGCAATAGGGCACTATATGCAGTGCAGAATCTGTTGTACAGAATTTCATTTGAACATGACATGGTTTGAAATAACACAGCACATTAACATTCACTACCTTTTAAACTCAGTCTGGATGCGGTCTGACTGTAAATGCATGGTAATGGTCATCAAAACAGAGTGTTTCCATCAGTGTTCCACATAACAGTACATTTTCATCTTTTACAGCAATAGTCTTGAGCTTACAAAACACAGGCATGTTTTTGAGGAAACTATTGTAGGATTTCTGTCCATATAGTGGTATAGTTCTATGGTGCTCCCAAGTTTGAACTTTCAAAATGCAGTTTAAATTCATCTTTAAAGGTCTCTAAATGATCCCAGCCGAGGAAGAAGGGTGTTATCTAGAGAAACAATTGGTATTTTCTAAACAAATTGACTATTTATATACTTTCTAACCTCAAATGCTAGTCTTGTGGCTCTGTGTCAACTCTGCGTATTCCAGTTCAAAACAGTTAGGGTATGTCATTAAAACTCCCATCTCATTTTCTCTTCCAACTTCAAAATCGTCCTGCATCACTGCAGAAGTACCAACCCACTGTTTACAAAGTGAACATTCAAAAAAGATCAAACGCCCTTTACAAAAAAAAAGGTAAAGCAGTGACGATTTTGAAGTTGGAGAAATAAAATGTCCTTTGCATGAGTTTAAACAACAACAAAACATTTTTTTAGAACTTAAGATCATATATACACCAGGTAATGATTATGAAGATTACCCATTCTTTTCTGTCATGTCAGCTGCCAAGATATGTATGCACAAGGAGACTGACAACAGCCAGTGCCACAGAGAGATCTGATCTCACAATCATCAAGTCTATCTATGATTACATTATGAACCAACAGAAAAAACATGTTAACATATAGACCATATATATGGTAACATATAGACCATATATATGGTAACATATAGACCATATATATGGTAACATATAGACCATATATATGGTAACATATAGACCATATATATATATAAAACTCAGGGCAGGCAGCAAACAGTCGAAAAACAGATAACAATCCGATAAACAGGGCAGGCAGCAAACAATCAAAAACCAGATTAACAATCCAAATCCATATATGAAGGTGGGGAATATATATATATATATTTATTTATATTATAGGGATATATAGGATTTGTTATGATTTGTTTTTGTTATTTGATGGATGTCTACTAATTTTATATTAGAATATACAGTCACACGTTGCATGTGCCCTGATGTTCAAAGTTCATCATCGCTATGTAAAACCTTGTTTGTGAGTTTGTGAGATTCTTGCTAACTTGTAGAGCCTCTGACTATCAACACAAGAAAGACACAGTTGTACAAATACAAAAGGGTTTATTCACTAAACATACAAAGGGAAATAACTACTGGATAATGTATAGAAATAAAACGAATACTACAATTGAGTAATACTTTAGAAAGATTGGATTATCGAATGAAAACAATGACTGGAATAAACACAAAGATGCAATGCTGTTGCTGAATGTGGTGGCAGGAGAATATTCTTAGGCTGTCAACTCCCAGAGGTAACACCTATACTCTCTGCTAAGTAGCACATACAAAGCCTATACTGCGATTACTAGTGCCAAGGTCTTGAAAGAGGTTTCGAATGAAAAAGTATATTTACGTTCCACACTGTCAGGGGATCAGTCCTTTGTTGGAGACGGGTTGTATGGGTTGTGTACAGTCCAAAAAGTGCAGAATCACTCTCAGAGAGTTGCAGTCACGGAGAGGTGAACTCTGCTGCACCAGAAAGATTGTAAGTCCAAGGTGTGATCGAGTCGTTGCAGTTGAGCTGTGAGGCCGGAAGAGCCGTGAGGATTGGTAAAGTCCACCCGTGCAGATGATGGTAAAAATTAAGGTTTACTTGCAAAAGCTTAACCTTAGTCGTACTGTTGTTTCTTCCTAGTTTGGTCAGAAAGATCAGAACAAGGATGGACCTGCTGATGAGGGACTTTTATATCTTTCTGGTGAGGTAGAGACTAATTCAGTGCCCCCCGTTTCCAATAAGGTGATTGATTATCGGGGTGAAGGCTGACCATGCCATATGGCCCACCCTTCTTCAACTCGTTTGCATAGTGTAAAGTCCATTTTAGAAAAATGTCCCTGAACCTTAATCCATACATCTTTCTCTGTCCAAACCGTTGGGTATACATACCCAACACGATGTTGAAAGGCTGGAATAATCATTTGTACCTATATTCAGGGGCTACAGGTGAGGTTACACATGTTATGACGACATTCCAGCTACATTTACACACACAATGACATTTTGGTATGTTCAGCATTTGTAATGTGCAATTGTAATGTGCTTTTTTAACAGTTCTTTCTGTATAAATGTAAAAGGTTTGACTCTCATTGTTTCAATCATTGTGTGCCGCATGGCCAGCACATTAGCATGCTGTATCTGGAGGATCAAAGGAACTGTACTGCCATCCTGGCCTGGGCCCCAGCATCAAAGCAATGGGTGTTAAGGGGAATCCTGTGGACCAATGAAAAAGGGTCCTCTCCTTCCCTGTCTTGACCCAACAAGGGTATCTGACAGTTCTCTTAGCCTCCTTATCTGATGGCACTGGGCATCTGGTTGTGTTAGCCCGCCAAAATCCAGTCGCAAGTGAGCAAACCTTCCTCCGTTGTGGCAGTTAGAGAGGGGCCCCATCATAAACTGGGCCCTGGAATGTCCTTTGTTCTGCTGTTCATTACATCATATCCTTTCTCATTGCTCCAGGCTCAGCTCGGTTATCTTGACAAATTTTTGGACATGCCCAAGTTTCACCTTAACCATGCCCAAGTTTCACCTTAAGAAGTGACAGTATTACACAGATTACAGTGTAAAAAGGTTTCATGCCCAACATATAAGTACAGAAATTCAGTTGCAATAGTTTGCGTAGTCACCTCAGTATTTGTGATTAGTTCTAAGAATTGGTCATAAAAGGCAGCACAATTTTCAAATACTTCAGTAAATACTTAAAGTGGTTAGTGTTTTACTTTTCATCTAACGTTAGTGATGCCATACAGTTTCTGACCCAAGTTAATATTTACCGCTCTGATCATGTCAGCTAATTGTATGTCTAACAGCAATAACATAAAACTATAATACCGATAACATTAAGAAAGGTTCGATAACCAGTTTAGCGGGTGTTTTTTCCTTCATTTGGAAGAGTTGAACCATCGAATAAATGTCCTCACAAAATTCGTTAAATGTTGTTGGACACATTTAATCTGTGAGCTGAACAGTTGCAAAGATATAGTTTATACAACATTACAACAGGTTATATATTATTATCATAATTATTCAGACTATATTTAATATCGTAATACATGCTCGAAATCAACAAAACATACATCAGCAATGATACTACATGAATTACACATTAAACATTTACCTATATGATGCACACATCCACAGCCAAGCTGGAACATCGCAATTTCAACCATGCAGCACAAAAATGCTGATTCCCCTCATTGTGATGTTAGATAATTCAACATTAAAATAACTAAAACATATTAATGGGATATAACAATGCTAATTGCAACTGAAAAAAAAACTAAGTTAGATTAAGAGTCATAATTTAAGCTTTAGCATTACAGTGTGATGAACAACACTCTCCAACGCATGAACTTTCCACGAAGTTGCCTATTCAGAATTTCTGAAATTAAATCAATCAATTAAAAAAAAATTACATCAAAATACAATCTATGCAGTATTATTAGCACATTTATTCACATAAAATATTAAAACTGTACTTGTCGGTTCGAGTTAAAAGAAAATGGCGACCAGAAAACTACTGTACTGTTCAGAATCTTCACAGGGGGTAGATTGAGGGACGAAGCTTAACAGAGTAAAGTTAACAACGCAGAATTTAACTCTGATCATTTTCACCAACACTAGGGTGTATCTTTTACTATTTGTTGTTAAGTTAACTTCTTAGGAGTAAATATACAATAACACTGCTTGATTAACACTGCTGATTTTACTGTGTAGTCTTGTGTTTTGAAGACTGCTCACGTCTTCTGTACAGACTCTAAACATAGGTTGAAGGCCGGGGGTATGTGCGGGTGCTACAGGAGGTATTGGTGTAGGTGTGAATTAAGGGTCAGAGTGGATGTGGTGTTTGAGGCTGGGCTTTTTGAACCTACAGTAAAACTCATTCAGATTGTACAAACTCTAAATTGGCAGCTTTGTGAAATCTTGATTGATTATATGTGTTAATATGACCAAAGATGATAAACATCTTTAGTTTGCGTCAAAAGTAAAACATTCAGGTAGCAGAGTTGAACCAATAGGGGGCATTTCAACAATTTCAACACTGACTGAATGACTGTTGAGAATGAAGTTAAGAGCGTCATGCAGAAAAGATAAGTAGGAGCGGTTCATCAGCAGTTTTTCAGTCTGCAACAATATTTGTTCTGCAGATGGCTAAAGGCTACGATGTAATCTGTCTGATCACTAACTGTTGCCATGACAATGAGGTATAAGTCCCTGATAACTCCACAGAAAGCCTGCATGAGTGCAATAGCCTTGGGCTGTCAAAAGCGATTAATTAAACATTCTGTTGTTAACCACAGCACTCAGGTACCTTTTCTAATGAACGAAAACAAACTTATGTTTATTAATGTTCTTGGGTATAACTAATGCAAACAAATCATTGCACTGTAACTGAATGCTTAGCTTTTTTTATGGTTTATTTTCAGGCATTTGCAGGAAGCTGGTCTTTCAGTTTTGAAAATGCATCATGACAGCTAATGTTAAGTGGTTTAAAATGTATAGTAATGCTAGTACCTGCGTTGTTTCATGAATAACAAAAAAAAATAATTGAAGATATAATTGAGATATAATTAGAAGATGTAATTAAAAATAATTGAGAAACATACAGAAGGAGGGTTGGGCCAGTCAAGGGTCAACGTGTCCTCACTCTTCAAAAAGCATATTGGGCAGTGAGAGTTGTCTTTTGAGATGAAGAGGTCAACCTCCTCCTTGCCAAAGATCTCCCAGATTTTCTGAACCGTCTGTGAGTGGAGCATCCACTCCTCTGAGGCTTCGTGATAGCAAGTCTGCTCCTTGGTTCAATATGCCAGGCACGTGCTGCCCTTAATGACTGAAGGTTGAGATGCTCCCACTCTAAGAGGCATTTCACCATCTTGAAAATGTGTTTCGAGGTGAGCCCACCTTTGCGATTTATATTGAAACCACCGTCATGCTGTCTGTGCGAACTAGCACGTGGTGCTCCCATAGGGCCGGTAAGAAGGTCTGAAGGGCTTGACATACTGCCATTAACCTCGAGGCAGTTGATGTGTAGCCGACCTGTGTCCGACCAGGACACACAGAGCTCCCCAACCTGTGTTGGATGCATCTGTCGAGACAACCTTCTTCTGTAAATTATGCCCATGGTCACACCCTGCTTGAACCACTGGGGTTCTTTCCAGGGGGCCAGAGATGCCACGCAGGCCTAGCTCACCTTGAGACAAAGGTGTCCATGATGCCATGCCTGGGGCAGTTTCAGCCAGTACTAAAGGGGCCTCATCCTTTGAAATGCTTTTGGGAACGAGAGGCTCTAATTATGAAGGAAGCCACAACCTGTTGTATGGCCAGTGCATGTTCTGGCACGGCCACACTGCCATTATGAGGGCTTAGTCGAATACTGCTCGCAGGAACAAGGCCTGTTGGCTGGGGAACAGTGAGCTGTTGGCAAAATTGAAGAGGAGGGATTGGCGGGATGCAAGCTCTGCCTCTGACTAGGCTAAAATGAGCCAGTTGTTGAGGTAACTTAGAATGCGGATACCTTTTTGCCTCAGCCGGGAAAGCGCAACATCTACACGCTTTGTAAAAGTGTGAGGAGCCAGGCACAGTCCAAAGGGCAGGGCCATGTATTGATATGCCACTCCCTCGAAGGCAAATCTCAAGAATCGTCTGTGATGGGGGGTTACCTGGATGTGAAAGTATGTGTCTTTCAGGTCCGGGAAAAAGAACCTGTCTCCTGGGCAGATTTGCACAAGGATCTGCTTTTAAATGGTCATCTTGAACATCTTTATGAGGGTGCAGTTCAGGTGTCTGAAAATGAGGATGGGCCGGAAGCAGCCATCCTTTTGGGGGATGAGGAAGTAATGGCTGTAGAAGCCTGACTCACTCTGGGTTGGCAGGACTGTCTCTGCAGTCCCTTTTATCAGCAATGTCATCACCTCTAAGCGCAGGATGTAAGCTTCCTTGCTCTGCACTAAGGTGGGAACCACACCACAGAATCACGGGGGTCTTCAAGCAAGCTGAAGTGAGTAGCCTTGTTTTATAATCCCAAACCCAATCTGACACTCCGGGAATGGCCTGCCAGGCCTCGGCCCACGTGGCAAGGGGTTGGATTGGTTCGGGTGGCAGATCGCCATGAGGGGACCTGATACTTGTGATAAGTGGAAGAGGAAATAAGCTCTGTACTTGAAGATGTTTGTGTTTTATTTTTATCGCTATCATAGCAGCTGTTTATGTGGGCAGTTTAGCCACAAGTGGCGCTCCAACATCACTAAGATGCCATTGACCAGCCTGAGCCGCTGCCTTCATAGCTCAGAGGGCCAGGACTGTTGCACTGCGCAGCTCTCTAAAAGCTGCGGGATTGGGTCCAGACTCTTCCATTGCCTGGAGGACTTGGAGCACAGCCATGGAGTGCAGAGCCGAGGTTGTCCTACGAGGTTTGAAGTGGTGAGTCACCTTCACTCTCCATTTGATGGCAGTGAGTGGGCAGAGGTGTGCGGCTACTGCCTTATCTAGGGAAGGCAGCTTCTCATAGCCCTTCGCCTCAGTGCTGTCAACTAAGGAGAGCGTTGATGAAGTGGACGTGCAAAGGCAGGCCGAGTAGGGAGCACCTATGACTTCATCAGCTCATTGTGAACCTCCATGAAGAACAGAGAGGCTCGCTGACAAGGGGCTTGATGGTGCCCCGGCAGGAACCATTTGTCCCGACGGCTACGAGTGGGCTCCTCCGGCTTAGACCACTCCAATCCCAAATCCTCCACTGCCTTAGAGAGGACGCGGAAGAGTTCGGTGTCCATCCCTGCCTTGGCGTTTGTTGGGCTTTATAAACGGCAAGGGAGCAGGGTAGATAAACAAGCCT
Source organism: Chromobotia macracanthus (assembly GCA_036877525.1). Lineage (NCBI taxonomy): Eukaryota > Metazoa > Chordata > Actinopteri > Cypriniformes > Botiidae > Chromobotia > Chromobotia macracanthus. The sequence goes on from JAZGTH010000148.1 coordinate 355,355, forward strand.
AATATGTCCTCTGAATCTGATGCCGCTAGAGACACGCTGTCATCTAGCGGCTCGTTCTCAAGAGCACTGAAGGACACCATGTCGCTTGTAGCAGCCAAGGCACGCTGGTCTGGATGCTCAAACAGGACTGGAGTGTCTTCTCTTCACGGCGAGGGCGAGGCACCCATTTCTTTGCACCCTAAATAGTGCATTTGCTCAAAGCTCCTGTAGCTCAATTGGTAGAGCCATTGTGTTAACAGTACAAAGGTTGTGTGTTCGATTCCCAGGGGGGCACATGTACTGATAACACCTGTATACGCTTTGGATTAAAGCATCTGCCAAACGTGTAAATGTAAATTTACTGTCAACTGCTAAGATTATTGATGCTTTACCAACAAAAATACATTTTTTAACTGTTTTCTTAAGGACCTACATTCTGACAGGATTTAAAATGCAGCAAACTGAACATAGGATGTGTGCATGTCACAAGTTATTCTGATTGAAAGGACCTACACATGTAAACACCTGATCGTATTAGATATCTTACATGTTACATGTTTGATGCATAGTCTCCTCAGCTTTAAAAGAATACAAAAGCTTCGCAAGTAATTCCCATTTTCTCCTTTAGTTCTCCCATTAAAAAAAAAACAATAAATTTGCTAAGCTGTTGTCTGTTCATCCTGATGGATGAACTATTTGAGCAGAATCCTAGCACTCTGACTAATGAGATGACAGTTCCTTGCATGTGACTTGTACATTCTGCTCCTTCATTCTGCTCTCCTTTTATACATTCCAGTTTGGAAATGTTGCCTTGGTAAATCAAACTGAACCAAAAAGAAATTGCAGTGTAACAATTTTAGTAACAATTTGTACAAGGTGTACAAATAGGATTAATGAAAAAACAAATTAAAATATAATCCATTTAATAACATTTTTGATGTGTGCAACTTGTCAAAATCTGTGACAATAAGCGCTTTAATGAGATGTAAATGCTATTTACTGCGAATGTGCTGCTCAATGTAAAAGACTCAAAATAGCACTCTGTTAGGATGAATTTTGTTAGGCAGCTGTGTATGCTATATAAATAAAATTGAACTGAATAGAAGGTCAAGGGAATTACGGATTTAACCCAGTCTCAATTCATTTAGGTTGAAGACCGGATTGGAGTGTGTGTTGACAAATTACATTAACCGTAAAAAGTACAACTTACAAGACACAAGATTTACAAGACAACTTGAAAAACACTGTTGATAAACTGCATTTTAAAAACCATATGTAACCCTTGGAAAATTCAGATGCATCACTATGTTTTTAGTGCAAAAACCTGTTGTGATCTCTTAAGTGAGTTTTGCCTAATACATTTCAATGAACAATAGTTTAGTGAATTTTAGTGAAAAAAAAACTTTGAACAGGGATTATCAAAAACAAATTTATATTACAATAACGTAATATATAATAATGTACATATTTATTTCTTCAGGTTCTAAAGCTTAAAGACTTTTGTATGCTAAAATTGGTTGGTCCAGTGTTCACTGTAGCAATTGTAAACAAAGATTTGTCTGCATTACTACAAAAGTTAATAACATTATTAAATAATCTTAAGTAATACATTATTTTGCCTGTCAGGTTTCTCCGCTAAAGATCCTACTGAGGATGATGTCATCTTATCAGGAAAGGATTTTCAGAGAAGAACAGATCTCTTTCACCTTCAGCAGGCAAGTATTTGCTGTATAAAGCTAAAGTGGAATTTATTAACCTCTAACATGTTGTTTTACATGGTCTATGAATGAGTGAATCTGTGAAGCTGCAGTGAGGTGTTCAATCTTGGAAACATTTTATCTACATAAGCCCCAGTACTTTGCATTAGTACCATTCGTGTTAGTGCTCATACCACCCATAAAGTCTCCACAGTACTTGCCTTTATGGTACTTTCAGTAATATACAGCTCTGGAAAAAATTAAGAGACCACTCCCAATTTTTCTTAAATCAGCATCTCTACTTTTATGGCAGCCATTCCATTCCGAAGTTTGTTGAATTCCAACACACACACGTCTCATTCTGTATAATCAAGTACTGATTAAGTGATTACCTGAACCAAATATTATTTAATGAGGAGAAGTACAGAAAACACGGTTGTGGTCATCACTTTTGCAATAGGACCAGCTGGATGGTAAAAACAGTGGTAGTAGAATCTTAAAAGTAAGTGGAAAATTGGGATACAGTGAGCATCAGGTTGCTTCCATTCTTAAAAAGACAGTGGTTCATAAGAACAAGATCAAGCTGCAGACGTTGGGGACAACAAAACTACAGACAGGTAGAGGCCGAAAATGTCTCCACTGAATATGCCAACTCATCCAATATCAGTCAAAGACCGTAGAATGACATCAAGTGACTTACAAAACAAATGGCAGCTGGGGTGAAGTGCACATGGAGGACGGTTTGAAACAGACTTCTTGAGGCAGGGCTTAAGTTGTGCAAAACTTGAAAAAGCCCTTTAATGAGAAGCAAAGAAGAGCCAGGCTGAGGTTTGCAAAATACCATAAGGATTTGACCGTAGAGGACTGTAGTAAGATCATCATCTCTAATGAGGCCAATTTTCAGTTTTCCCCAGCACTTGGTCGTCTAATGGTTAGATGGAGACATGGAGAAGCCTACAAACTACAGTATCGCACACCCACTCTGAAATCTGGTGGAGGATCTGTGATGATCTGGGGGGGGGGCTTCAGCAAGGCTGGAATTGGGCAAATTTGTGTATGAATCAAGCCACATACAAGGTTGTCCTGGAAGAAAAGTTTTTCAACTTTGAGGACTGTTTTTGCAGCAGGACAATGCTCCAAGCCACACAGTCAGGTCAATAAAGGTTTGGATGGAGGATCACCAGATCAAGACCCTGTCATGGCCAGCCCAATCTCCAGACCTGAACTCCATTGAAAACCTCTTTACGCCAGAAGTGGCATAAAATCACCCAACAGCAACGTGAAAGACTGGTGGAGAGCATGCCAAGATGCATTAAAAGTGTGATTAAAAACCAGGGTTATTCCACCAAATATTGATTTTTGAACTCTCCTAAGTTAAACATTAGTATTCTGTTTAAAAAGTAATATGAACTTGTTTTCTTTGCATGATTTGATGTCTATAAACACTGCATGTTTTTTGAATTGCAGGCTTTATTCTTGGCATATAAATGCAATAAATGACTATGTTTATTTGGAATGTGGTAGAAATGATGTCAGTACTTAATAGAATAAAACAAATATCTTAATTTTATTTAGATGCATACCTTTAAAGAGTAAAACCAGAGAAACTGATAATTTTGCAGTGGTCTCAATTTTTTACAGAGCTGTGTTCCAGAGCAACAAACAAGGGCATTAAGCCCTGGGTCTGATACCTGTTCAGTCAAACACAGAAATGACAGAACACCACAAATAATGGCAGAATTATATAGAACTTACAGTAGGTAGTCAACCAGAATGTCTATGTAAATAAAAACCATTTATAAGTGAGACCCATTTGTGACTGCCAGATGGCACAAAGGGAGAGTTTGCATCTTTACCTCAGAACAGCTCCTGTTACATTACAGGATATGTCTACCGCAAAACAATAATTTTCTGATAAGTTACTCACCCCTATATCATCCAAGATGTTTTTGTTTCTTTCTTCAGTCTAAAAGAAATTACATTTCTTGACGAAAACATTCCAGGATTTTTCTCCATCTAATGCAATTCAACAGGTTTCAGAGGTCCAAAATAAAGTTTCAATGCAGCTTTAAATAGCTCCTCTCAACCCTAGCTGACAATTAAGGGTCTTAATTAGCAAAACAGTCTTGGTATTCTATAACTTGGTGTGTCTCTGCAATGCACGTCTCCGAATTCATGCATTATGTAACCATGTTGGAAAGGTCACACTGGACTAAGGCGGAAGAACCACAGAATATCTGCTTGTTTGTATGGAACTGTTTAATCGAGTAAAATGTGTAATTTAAATGGCCAATCATTGTTTCTTGAATATTTGAGCAGTGCTATGGTTTTACAAATCAGTTTATCCAAAGTGCTACTGTAATTATTAAAAAGCTTTGTCTCACCAGGACTGAAATAAGCTGGACAAACAGCCCAACCCATGTCAGGGTACTGTGTAATGAGGGTTGTGTGCTGGTATATGTCTGTGTTGCAAGGTTCATCAGGATAGTTGCTAGGGCAGGCTAGACAGTTGCCAGGGAAATACTTAAAGACTGCTGGTGAGCCCGATTCAGAAGTGCCCCCTTCCAATTTCATGACATTCTGATTCAGATACACACCTCTGAGTTGCTTGAAGGCTGCCCTAACTCAAGATTTTCGTAATCATCTGGTAGCAGTTTACTTAAATAGGTACTGGGAAGGAGGATATTAGACAGTTGTGTGAATTTCCACAACGACAGAGTATTATGTTACGGACATAATAACAGAAGGAATGTTTATATAAAAAGGACTTTGTTGTGTACTTTATAGTAATTAAGGCAAAGGTAATTTTAGGCCAGCAAACCTAGTGCCAGTGCCTTCCTTCCGTGTCTTTTTAGGATTTATATAGGGATTCAGTTGAAAGTGGTCTTTAGATCATCTTGAAAGTGCATATTGTCAGCGTCCTGGCTTCCTTATTTAAGGTTTTTACTAAATTCTCATGCCAGAATCCTGACAGCCCTTTTTTTGTGTAAGAGCATGATGTTTTGATCAGTAGTCAGGATCTAAACTCATGCTTTGTGTCTTCTGTGATCTGTATGTTGCTTGTCTTTGTGCGGAAGCACATGGCAATTGCTTGCTTTGTGCCATGTGATCTTGTTAGTTCATGCCCCTCACCTGTTTGCCCTTGTTACCCTCCTTGTTTGATTCCCTGTTTAATGCCCTTGTGTCTGCTGTCTTGTGCTGGTGTGTTTTCTCTGTCAGTATTTTATCCTGTAAGATGTCTACACATGGGTTCTCTCCCTTACCGTCCTCGACACATACACATACATAAACAGGACAAAGGTATATCTTTATGGTAGTACAATTGCAAAAAAAATACTACTTATAGGACTGCATGAATTTAAATGTTGAAAAGGTAATACATTCAAATTTGGTTGGTGTTTGTTAGGGGCAGTTGCAAACATAAGTAATGTTTCATCAGAATCAAACTAATTATTCCCACACTAAACTGAAGGCTGCCAAAACCTTTTTAAAACCTATGATAAACAAACATATTTTATGATAAAATTAAAAATGGCCAACCTATTGAGTAATGGGTTTAATTCGACTCATTCTGAACTCATGTTACATGCTAAATTGAAACTTTCAACAGTTGGTGCTTCTAGAGAGTTTGTGGCAGAGACTCAAAGTTTGCTACTGTTAATTTCTTTAACCAGTGTGTCAGACTTCACAACATACCTACAAAGAGTTCTGTACTTTATACCAAATGTTGACAGAAATCTGAAATGTTTGAGGTTATAGCACTAAATATTCCAATATCATATAAATGTTTTAAATTATTTTCTGTAAATAAATCTATATGCAATTTTTTTTCCCAAATACCGTTGCATGTACACTTACATAATTCTCTGTATAGACTCTGCTGGAAAAAGAGCCCCAAAGGACAGATAAAATGAGTCCATTTGAAATGCTCCGAAACCAAGTGCTGCAATTTATTGATGAGCTTGTGAGGTTAGTAGACAAAATTATGACCATGGTGTGCCTGACAAAATTGCTTATCTTATAAAATACTTACTGTTGTATTATGTTTTTTGGACTCTCATCAGACAGTACTTGAGTCCTGCAGAGCTTCAACCACTCAATGAAGTATGTTACTACAGTTCCTCTGGGGTCCTGCGACAGAGACTTAATGCTGCCCCTCGCACATCCATCCAAGCTGCTCTCAGTCATCCTTTCTGCTACTTGCAGGTACATGACCACTGATTCTGTGTTTGCTTTCCATTGTTAAAGGTAAGGTAGGCAATTCTGGAGAAGCTTGCAATAGCAACCTAGCTTTGGAAGCATTAGATCCCACCCTCCCTTCAGAGTGCTCTCCAAAGCCATGCTTCCTCCAATACATGAAGGCATACAAAGTTTGAACGCTTGATTGGGCGAACATTTTATGGTCGAGCGTCATCCACAGAAGATATTAATATAAATGTACTGTATTTAGACCTCTTAATGATTACTGACCTCTTAATGAGCAAGATGTGAAGAGTCTTTCAACCAGCATACTACTAAAATACACCTGTATTTTGTGTATATGGAAGTTCAAGTTCACAAATGCTTTTAATATGTGGAAAACAGGCCATTTTGAGGAAACATGCTAAGTTTAATCAATTTCACAGTCATTTTAATATATTTTAAGCCCTCATGCGCTATCAGTGTTGAATTGTTTAACCTCATTTGAAGAACCATAAAATATGTACAGTGTTTTCTGAGTTTTATCATTAGTTTGTAAATAAACATGTATGTGTCCAAGTACAAAAATATTTTGTTTATAAAGACAACACAATTTCTTGTAAACCTCACAACAGCTTACTGGAAAAGGCAGTAAAATTACATACAAGCTAATGCTAAATTATTGTATCCCTCCAAATAAGTGTGCTGTAATATTCTTTAGTGTTTCATGTAGTATTGTTAGGCTAGGCATTTTAAACTAACTAAAATGGTCAAGCACAATTTCACAGGCTAGTAAAGTCTGTATAAAAAACTAGATCTTCAGTCAGCAACATGATTTAAATTATCCATTGCATTTTGTCACTTAGAAGTACATAATTAAACTTTTATTTAATAAAACGCAGAATATTAGTATTTAAATTAGACATTTACTGACTTGATAGTTCCAACTGAAGTGTTTGTAGTTTTTGTTACTTGAGGGATGTTTTAAATGTGTATGTTTAAAGACACATTTCTTCACAGTTCCATATGAAACATGAATCTGCTGCTACGTAAAATAATTATTTTGTACATGCAGTCAAAGGTCGTAAAATTCTGCGTAAAAACTGATTGTGCAGACCAAACTGTAAGTCCTAGAGACTTGGACAAAATATGACCCCAGTTGGTCAGTAGGGGGCGCCACAGCGAACACAAACACCAATTGGCCACTTTGATGGCACTATAATGTAAAAAAAACACAAAAACGACTATAACTAATCCAAAGTTAGCTCAATCAACTAAAAAAAATTACATGCAGTGTCTGTGTCCAAGGTGTCATGATTGTATGTGAGGACATTCAGTTATCATGAGAAACATGGCCGCCATCGACCAATGAAGTTTAAGCACCTTTTAGACAAGGTTAATGAAAGTTAATCGGAATGAAACTCACCTGGGGGTGGGTTAATGATTATTATGTGACTGATGACAAACAGACCAAATATTGATATCATGTTAGAACTCCTCATTTGAAACAATTTTGCCTCTAGAACCACTGCTGTCAATCAAACCAGTCTTCAAATATTTGAGGTTATTTGAAAAACCTGCTTTTGCAAACTAGTCCTAGCTTTATCATTTAAAAAAACGTTGCATTTGGAAAGCAATAACGGCTGTTTTAAAAATGGGATGGTGCACCAAGTGTACCAATAAGTCTATTTTCTAAAGAAAACATTAGCTGATCATGAAACTAAGTAAGCTCATGCATCTTGTTATACTAAAGAAGCATGCAAAATCTTGTGGTGATTGAAGCAATTTTGGAGCATGCAAATTATTATTATTATTATTATTATTATTGCTAGTAATAATTGTACTCTTATTACAATTTACAGAAAGTGTTCCACTTTAGTCTTAGTTCACTTTCTATTGACACTGTTATTTACATTTACAGTGAAATGTTGTAGTGACTCATTTCTTAATGCATGTCAGAAGCTTTTAAATCAACCATGAAATATCAAAACGAGTTATTGACAAAGGCTGTTATAGGGAGAGAGCGGACCAACTACAGAGATGTAAAGTAATTGTTTTATTATTAAATAAAAACAAGAATTTGCAATTGTTTACACAGACGATCACATACTTTGTAAGCATAATAATAATTAATTTTTCAACTCTATATTAAATGTACCAGATTTAATATAGAATCAATCAGAATAAATCAATATTTGGTGGAATAACCCTGTTTTTTAATCGTACCTTTCATGTGTCTTGGCATGCTCTCCACCAGTCATTCCCATAGCTGTTGCGTAAATTAATGCCACTCCTGGTGCAAAATTTCAAACATCTCAGCTTTTGTTTGATGGCTTGTTGTTTGAATTAATCTTCCTCTTGATCACATTTCAGAGGTTTTCAATGGGGTTCAGGTCAGATTGGGCTGGCCATGACAGGGTCTTGATCTGGTGATCCTCCACCCAAACCTTGATGACCTGGCTGTGTGGCATGGAGCATTGTCCTGCTGGAAAAAAACAATTCTCAGATTTGGGGAACATTGTCAGAGTAAAAATCAGAAACCTTTCTTCCAGGATAACTTTGTAAGGGGTGCATGAATCAAGCCACACACAAAGACGAATTTGCCCAATTCCAGCCTTGCTGAAGCACCCCCAGATCATCACAGATCCTTCACCAAATTTCAGAGTGGGTGCGAGACACTGTGGCTTGTAGGCCTCTTCAGATCTCCATCTAACCATTAGTTGACCAGGTGTTGGGCAAGACTGAAAATTGGACTCTAAGAAGATGAGTCCAGTCCTCTATGGTCCAATCTTTATGGTCTTTTGCAAACCTCAGCCTGGCACTTCTTTGCTTCTCATTGATTGAAGGGCTATTTTCTAGCTTTGCATTACATCAGCCCTGCCTCTAGGAGTCTGTTTTAAACCGCCCATGCCATGCACTTCACCCCAGCTGCCATTTGCCATTCTTATTGTAGGTCACAATGTCATCCTACAATTTTTAACTGACATTTGAATGAGTTGGCAGTCATTGAGTGGACAGTTATTTTGGCTAGTGAGAGTGTTTAGTATTATTATCAATATTCATTATTATTATTGGTGCTTACGAAGCAAAGCATCACTATTACTCTGCTGCATACTTATTAGTGGTGCTTGTGAAGCAAATCGACCGGCTTATTGAGGAGAGGTGTGCTATAACTTTTATAAGTGGTTGGGCATGCAATGTTTATGGGTGTGCAAATTTTAGGGTGTACAGAAAAGTGGGCGAAAAATTCCATAGACTTAACATTGGGCTGAATTTTGTGACATTATAGCTCCGCATTAGAATGTCTTAGAGACTTGGGGGTGGGCTCATATTGCTCGGCTTAGTAATAAAATAAATAAGGCATATCTTAGCATTAGCACACTGTAGAGACATGTGTGGGCTTATTTGACTCGGGTGGGCTTTAGGTATTTCCCTGGCAAGTTCTTGACCACATCCTAGCAACCTCCTAACATCATGAATAAGCCATATCATCAGCATCTTGCTAGCTTCGTGTTAAAACATGTTAACATCATTGACATATTCTGACCCGAGTTTTGCCACGGCAAGCACCACTCACATTTTCTTCAGAAAATGTACCTGTCTAGTTATCGGTATTGCTGTAGCGTTTATTCTGTGTAGTGACTGTAAAGCACTTATTTAATTAGTATATTAGTTGATCATTAATATTTAAGGTTTGGGTAGTCTCATACAATTATTCCTTCGAGATAAACTCTCAGGAGCATCATGGAACATCTTTTATCATTATCCTCCTCAGCTGTACTCCTGTCACCCTCAAGTAATTTAATGTAGTTCAGTAATGTAAAATGGAGTTTTAGTCCTGTACAGTAACAGTGCTGTCTTTATGAACTCGTACGTCTTCTTGTATGAACAACCATAAGGGTATAATCAGTTTCTTAACTGTGAGCAACATGACATCCAATACACAGAAAGACTTGTTACAGTTAAACTAAGAAAGATAATTTTAGGAAATACCAAATCCATATGTAATAAATGAGCCCAATACAGACATAACTGCTGTGTACTGTGCAGAAATTTAACTTTTATCGATTATATTATATCAGTTGCATTAACTTACCTGAGGGTGATTTGAGTGTCCAGCTGAGAAGGATCATGATGATGATGCTTTGTGACACTCCTGTGATATGTAAAGGTCTTACTCTCCATGCCCACATATAAAACAAATGCACATTTTTTCTACAATGCAATGGTACAGTGATTCTAAAGTACAATTGGTGAGGTCCTTTTTAAGAATTTAACATAAGCCTGATTATCTTTGTTTTTAATTGTGAACATATGTTGTCCCTAGTCTTCACTTCTAGTCCAAATGACTGAGTAAAAAAAGTATTTTTTTGGATGCTTAGACAGTATTCTTAGACAGTAGATCAGTCCGTCTTGCATACAAACAGAGGGAGACAAGCTGGGTTTTACTGTAACCATTGTTAAAATTGTCAAAGATAATGTGAGTTTACAGGTTGATTCGAAATTATACAACTGTCCATCAGTGTTGTTACTGTGTTTATGTTCTGCAGAATGAAGCCTTGAAAACAAATGCTGGCACAGTCTCTAGTGCTGCTCCAGACCTCTGCATCATATACAAACTTCATCTTGAGTGTGGAAGACTTATAAATCTATATGATTGGCTTGAGGTATGCATTATACATCAAAGTTGAAATACAGTTTCTCATAGGTGGTTTTTCCATACTAACATTGTGTCTGCTTTTTGTCATTATTTGATATTTTTAGGCCTTTGCAACTGTGAGCTCAGCTGCTGGGGACAAGGATCCAAATTTTGATAAGTATGACAAACTTGACAGTCTTAATCAGTATCCTTTTATTTAGATTTTTTTTGTGGATTGTATTTTATAATCATTAGATGTTTTTAAGAGCAGTAGTGTGAAATTAAATGATCTAAGCTTAACCTCTTCTCAGGATGGCTGTGAGAATGTTCTGATAGTTAATGTTCTTAACGATTTTTACAACAGCGCTCGTTTCATTCAGGCTGTTTCTGAAATGGAATTCCTTGGTTTTGTTAAATCAACAAAACAGAAAACTGACCATGTGGCAAGACTCACTTGGGGAGGATGTTAGAGAAACATCTATAATTTCATTTTCTAAAATGGTGTAAGTTTTCTTAAACATGGGAGACTGGTGTCATATTTACTGTCTGACATATTAACTACAAATACTGAGTTACCAGTTTTGCATTGTTATTCATTTTAACTAACCACTAGAATAAAAGAAAATGTTTTGTGTTAATGTCTGTCAGATATTCTCCAGGGTTATTTTGTCACGCTTTAGCCAGACAAGTCTTAAATCTTTATTACCTTAAATTAGTAGTTCACAGAAAAATAAAAAATAAGAATCCTAAGTGTTTTGTAATGAATGGAGGAGATTTTTGAAGCTTCAAAAATGTGGTGCTCGGGTAATAGGTGGCACTATAACATCAAAAATGGTACATTTTCAGACAGCTGCTAAACAATTACTGACAGCTTTAGATGAACAAAGGTCTTGCGGCACTTGATCCCCGATAATCGCTGCTTTCAGCTGTATTTATTTATTATTTTTCTGCCCTAAAACTTACTCGGTGCTGTTACAAAACTGGGAAAAAAACAGGATATTATTTAATGTAACTGACTGTGTTCAGCTGAAAGAAGAAAGTCGTATACACCTATGATGCCTTGAGGGTGAATGTATTATGGGATAGTTTACTTTTGTTCTGTGTACTATTCCATTAAAGGGGGCATTTTATGCAAAATTCACTTTTACATGGTGTTTAAACATAAATGTGTCTGCAGTGTGTACACAACCACCCATTATAATGATATAAATCCACCCACTCCCCATAAAACCTCATCAGACTCATAGAATGAGTGGTTTTCATCTTCTGAGCAATGTCACATCAGAATGCTTACACCTCGCCCACAACTAGTGATAATCTACCTTATTAGCATACATCCTGCCTATTGTTTTTCTTAGGATTGTCATTAGTGTTGCTTGCGAAGCATATAACTCATCCTGCACGTTTGTCGTAGACTTATGAATAAGGTGTGAAATCGACCAGCTTATTGAGGAGAGGTGTGCTGTGACTTTTATAAATGATCAGGTGTACAATGTTTTTAGGGCATACAGAAAAGTGGGCGAAAAATTCCATAGACATAACATTGGTATGCTGTCCTCGCAACTACGTTGCTCTGAAGAAGCTAGACAGCTAGCTAACAAATACACACGAAGCAGTTTATTCTTTCCAGAATGTTTACTTCTGTGCTCGTTTCCTTTTCATTTGTAAAACTGAAATACAACAAGAAATAAAATTACAAACTGTGCATTCATTCGTTCGATATACATATGAATATGAATCTGCATACATGTGTGATGAAAAGCTTGCTCCCACCACCACATCATACATCAGTCACAATCTTCACCCAAGTAACTTTGTCTTAGCACATAACATGAGTAGCGCTAGTAAAGAGATCAGCTGACAAGATCAAATCATTTGTCGCTCTCAATCTCTGTACTATCATATAGTCATGATTCAGAATAGAAATTCTCGCAGATACCATTTCTTTTGAGGAATGGATTTCTTTTGAGGAATATAATGAATTAATAGTATTATCTAGAAGATCTATAATTTTAGGAACCATCTCCTTGAACAGCCTGGTAGGTATACGATCTAGCATACATGTTGTTGAATTAGATTATTGTTGATTATTTTTGACAGTTCATCCCAATCTATAGTGGAAAATGACAGTTTTCCCTGGGCAAATTATGATGTGCCATCTAATGTGATTGTGTTGCAGGTATTTGCATGTTTATGATTTTTCTCTAATGGTATCTATTTTGTTATTTAATCACTATTTTGTTAATTACATCACTGCTATGATATTTACAACTGTCAGAAACAGTAGATGCTTTATTATTAGTTAATTTAGTTTGGGGTCAGAATTCTTGCATAATACCAAATAAATAAAGATCAACAAATTAATGTAGAGAATTTCACAAATAGAAAATAAATTCACAAATAAACAGAATGAGATCCACAAATACATATTAGAATTTGCACAAAATGAATCCAAATCACAAATAAAATGAGATTTGCAAATGTCAAAAACACAACTGATTGTACAAACAAAACATGATTGGTTGCATGATTGTCATGCCATGATTGGTCAGCGCAATAGGGCTGTTGCCCAATTAGCTTGAGCAGATGGTGGGTGGAGTCCACCAATTTGTGTTTGTGTGCATGTCTGGACATCAGAAATGTTTCAAATACACAAATGCACAGGCAGCAATCTAGAAATATATGCAAGACAAAGCTGTGTTCATCTTTAGTGGCAGAAGTTATTGTTCTACTGTATTGTAACAAGGAGCTAATTTTGGATTTTGGAACCATAGGCAACGAGTGGGTCCTGACACATTGTGAAACCTAATGGTGCACCCCACATCTAAGTTATGATCTGTGATCATATCATCAACAGAAAGTGCTTTTGTAGAGACACATCCAATATTCTGCAAACCAAGCCTTATTAATTGTTTGTCTGTCTTATGTATGCCATGACTCACCTTGTTTGTTGATTTATTCCGACTTATCACAGTTGTTTGATTATAACGAACTGTTATCTATAGTGAATACAGTCAAAAGCTAACGGTATCTGATTAATCCAATATGATATTGGATTAATCAGATACAGCTACAAATTACATTTAACAATTTAGACATCAAGGAGTAATGAGAAAAGTAGTGAGAAAAGAGATGTGTCCTTGTGTCCTTTTACCACTGCTAAGTTGGAAGCATACTGTCCCATGGCATTCTAGTGTGGTATGCTGGCTGCAGTGTGACTGCAAAAAAACTCTGCAGAGATTCATTAACTCTGCACAGAAAATCACTGGTGCACAGCAGCCTTCACTTGAGGACATCTATAGCACCAAATGCATACGACGGACTGATATGCAGTATTTATTTTTAATATATTTATTCACTTACTGTTCATATTGCTTACATTGCACTCGCCCTATTCTGCCATTTTGTATATACATATATCTGTCTACATTTGCACAATGTTTATCTTTCATTGTATGCCATTGTTTACATTTACAATTTTGTATGTGTGGGCACTTTCAATAAGAGACAAAATTTAGTTGTACAGCTGTACAATGACAATTAAAGTATTATGTTCTATTCTATATGTTATTTCATTTTCCAGAATTTGCATTTAATGACAAACTAATGTGCACTTGCCAAACACTATTTCGCATTAGTTTTTATGATACAAAACTACAACACTAAAACAAATAGAAAAACATTCTTTCTGCATTCATGTTCCTGTCATTGCAGTTACAACACCTGCCAATCCTTCTCTTTTCATTAGATTTGTGTTTCTTACATAGTACTGCTCTATAACACTAAAACTATTTGCAAAATGTCCTTTTTTGCTGAAAAGAAAATGTACTTGCCAAACTATAATCATTCTTTTAATCACTAATCACTCTTTTAATCACACTTCTAATCATTCATTTAATTAATTTAAAAACACACATTTAATTTTATACTAATGCATAATTTGTGTTGACAAAAGCTTTTATCTGTACATTCCTCTGCATGCTCTTTCTGAAAAAGCTTTGTTCATTCCTAATGTCACTTGTCAGCATATCTGAAATCTGTTGCAAAAACACATTTTCTTCATGTTCCTGACTTTAGAATAAATGACAGCATTAACAGCAGCTTTTTTAAAACTGCTTAAACTTGCAAAACGTTCTTGCACATTTCATGTCTCAGTTGCATACCATTAAAGCTTACTAATCACATTTTCTATCTAGAAAATCCTCCTTTACATACAATGCATATATTGTTGTTCACTTTCTGTCACTGTTGTAGATAACATATAAGAATTCCTGTTCATATCAAGAGAAGTGTTTGTGGTGTTTGAAGTGAAGATTAATAGGTGTTTGGCATGTTCAGGTATATATAACATGTTAACCTAACTATGATCTGGAGTAGTTCATGGGTATAACATTGTCATTCTATAGGGCCATTTGTAGCTCTTCTTCTACAGGAGGTGTTGTAGAAGGGTATATGTTTGTTCTCAGTTCACAAGTTGACTGTAGATTTTAGATTTTACAGATTTACAGTTTTTATAAGAATGCTTTTCAGTCCAGGAGTGGTGTTTTATAATAATGTAGTTTTATATGGTGCATGCATCTTTGAGTTCTTGTCGTGAACGGTGTATTTGGTTAGCAAGAGATTAGCATGTGTTTCCTGTCAATTCACAAGTCGATTATAGGTTTATGAGTAAAACCGCCGTTTGGTAATGATTCGGCTACAGGTATATTGGAATGAATCTGTCTGTTTTGGTCTTTCATTTATGAGGATTTATCCAGGTGTTTTCATTGATTAGTCTTTTTTTTTTTTTTTTTTAAAAAACCCCAGTGTTTCCTATGTGTGTTTGTTGGTTAATTGTCTACTGTTACATGCCGTTTCATGGTTCCCTGTCTTACCAAGGATTATTACTCATGTTTTGGATTGCTGTTCTTGTTTTGGATTCATTAAACCACATCTTTTATCTGCATTTGGATGCAGTCTTCATCTTGTGAATTTTTGTATAGCACATTACAGAATAATTGAATGCTAACATGGATCTAGCCTCATTGAGGCAATTTAGAAATATGTTGAGGACATCTTGAGTCTATTTTAATTTGTACCCTGGTACAATTTTGAAGTTTGTTTTCGGAACAGGCTTGACAATCTTCTCGCTGAACTTTTACCATCTCATGGTAACTCCCTGCTTGCTCACCAAGTGTGTATCTTCTTTTATCGTGGGTGAGATTGCCATCAATGAGGAGGCCCAGAGCATGTGTAATGCCACTAAGCAGTGAGAGTGCTGAGGCACAGAGCACTAGCATAGTGTAAAGAAAGCAGTCTAATATAAAGCACATATAAACACAAGTAAATCCAGTTTTCTAAATGCTGAGAAGATTGGGAGCAAAATATGTACCTGTAGTCTGTGAGTGCTCCCACAGACTCCACTTTTCAACCAACTATATATCCTTGTAGCTAATCCTCAGAAGGGACTGACCTTCAATATTGACCCATATACTGCTCTTTAGCTGAGTACACCCACAGTCTCATTTATTGTTAGACTACTAGAATACCTGTAGCCTACACCCGCCCAAACAGAGATCTATATACTTTTAACCAACTACACATTCCTATGCCATCTGATGACCTGTATGCAGGCCCCAAAAACTGCAACATTGACCTCCTATATAAAACAAAAACGTGTTCCATTTTAAACCATTAGGCAACTTCTGATCTGAGAAAACATTGTCATTAAAAGGTACTCTACATACATTTAGCCTAACCCTGAGCAGACAGTGGCTTTCAATAGTGACCCATATAGTAATCACCAGCTGAGTGCATCTACAGACTCATTTACTGTTAGACTACTATGTATACTGTTGTGGTATGTATACATACAACACCACAACAGTACTACAGATAACTACAATACTACAGATAACATGGCCTCAAGATTCCCAGTGATAACCTACTATATACACTACTATACACACCTATAGTGTACTCCTATTAACAATACTAGACTACTTCTGATCTGAGAAAGCATTCTCAAGTAAACTATATACAGGTTGCCAATCCTGATCAGAGTGACCTACAATACAGACCAGATCTATATTTATTTATTTATTTATTTGATACATTTGAGTAATATGTGTATATATATATATATATATATATATATATATATATATATATATGATGTTAGTACAATTTTATATAATTTCAATGTAATTTTTGTTGTTAGCAGCCAATAAGAGCGCAGGATAGAGGGGAACGCCTTCAAAACTCTTTAAAAAGTTTTTTTTCTCAGGGTGGTTCCTCAAGAAACTGGGTGATGGAAAATGTCAAGAAAATTTTTGATAAGTTTTGTGAAACTTATTTTATTATTTTATTTATATATTATCTATATATCTATATCTATCTATATCTATCTATATCTATCTATCTATATATATCTATATATCATATATATATATAGATAGATAGATAGATAGATAGATAGATAGATAGATAGATAGATATATAGAGAGAGACTGAGTTCACATAATTGCCAATAACAACATCAAAAATGACCTGTTAGGTCAAGGACAGGCTGACATTTATAGGTACCATCCGCTTATAATAGCTGGTATGCCTTTATCTTCCACACGGCAGTCTAGCAAACAGCTTACCAACTGTATATCAGGCTACCATTAATAATGCAATTAGGTGTAATAAATATTTATAATGTTAACATGTAAAAGTGTGTGTATATATATATATATACACTTTTACATCAACAGTAGCCAGAGCCTGCTGTAGGTCCCAAGATGACATTTTAGGGTTTTTGGAGACCTCTTTTAGCATCTTGCGGTCTGCTCTTGGGGTGAACTTGTTGGGGCGACCAGACCTGGGCATGTTGACAGTTGTTTTGAAAGCCCTCCACTTGTAAACGATCTTCCGAAAAGTGGAATGGCTGATTACAAAATCTTTTGAGATCTTTTTAAATCCCTTACCAGACTCACAGGATGGTACAATTTTTTTCTGAAGGCCTCTGACAGCACTTTTGCTGTCACCATGGTGCTCACTCTCACTTCAACAGTCAGGAGCACACCAAACTAAATGTCTGAGGTTTAGATAGGGCAAGCCTCATTCAAAATGCTGAGTAACAATCTACTAATTATATGCACCTGGTGTGATACACCTAGAAACCGACTATACATGTGAGGGTGTCCTAACTTTTGCCTCAGTTAGAATTTGCATTTTGTACATTTTACAGAAATCCCCTCTTCAGTTTTAATTGCTTATTTAATATTACTTTAATCTCTCTGTATTGTTAAAATTTAGATTAAATATCTATATATCCAAAATGTTGCAAAAATGTTTTGAAAAAAAAAATACACAGGCTTTCATAGGGTGTCCTAATTTTTTCACATGACTGTATGCAGTACCTTTTATTGCAGTACGTTCTTAGCTAGTTCTCAGTAGTTTAGAGGTTTGCATATAGGAGTACATTTTAGGTATATATAGGTATAGGTATATGTATATAGGTTAAGATTGGAGGTTTTGAGGTCTGCATACAGGCAATTGCCTTCTTCCATGGAATTTCTTTAAAGCTGGATGGAGAATGATAAAACTCTCCTGGTCAGCATCAACAGAGAGAGGGGCTAGGATGAGGTAAAAGGTTGCTTAGAGACATCTTTAGAAGGAGGCTCTGATCAGAATCCTTGCTTTAATGTTCATCTCTAGTGAGTTGGGGTTTTGTGACCTGATTGTCATGTAAACAACTTTTGATCACACCAAGCATTACATGAAGTTGGTTAATAATTACGTTTTGGGTGCACTCAGTTTAAGATTAGTATATAGATCAAAACTGTAGCTCAGCTATTTCTCATCAGCTGGCTACCTGTATATTTAAAAGTTGTTTTATTGGAAAACAATTATTAGAAAAAATTGTATTGGTGTCAGTTAGTTCTTTGTCATGTACAATATATTTGGTTAGCAGGAAGTAAGCATTTGCTGTCAAGTTACGAGTTGACTGTAGGTTTATAAGGAAGACCACGGTTTGGTAATGATTAGGCTACACGTACCGTATATATCAGGTTAACAACACTGTTATTTACATAGTGCTTCATATAATACAAATGGTTTTAAAACAGTTTTCAGTTCATTAATTATGAAACTGCTATTAATTAAGCAGTCGTCATTGCCCTCATCTGGAAAAAAGCTTTTGTGTGAATAACAAAAACCATATGGAATAGTAATAGCTTTTTAGAATTCATAGACCAGATGGTTAAGTGCATAGGATAAATTCTACATTTCATTGGGTTCAATTTAGCTATATTAACAGCTCAAAAGAGCTTAAAACCGTGTTTTATAATTGACCAATTTTACACCATTAACAAAGTTAAGAGGACAGTGGTGTCATAACTCGAATTGAGCAAAATTTTGTTCTCATTCATTAGTGTCAGTAGAGTCAGTAAAATATTATGATTAGGAATATTTTAAACACTAACTAATCAGGTTAAAGACGACAGTGGAAAGGAACCAAAACTTTCCAGGTGACACAAATGGAGAAAAATCCTTGGGAGAAACTAGGATGAGTCAGGGGTGAGTTCTCCTTGGGCCAAACTAATTACATAGTGTTCCAGAATTTCTGGCTACATCACAAGTCAAATTGTGGATCAGTGTTGTTTAAAGATTTTCATTTAGGTCTTTGTGCTTAAAGATGGGGATAAATCACCAGGTTTCTTGTGCCTTTAGTCAGTAATAGATAGCTTATCAATGACAGTATTGCATTATGGTCCTTGCAGGTACAGGCATAACATGTTCATAGCTGGCCATAGGAATAGGGATCTGTGGCAGGGGTTGTGTGGTCATCCCTGGTCTCACTATCTTGGCTCACTATCTAGTGTGGATATGGACTGGACACAGATCATTATAGGTAACCTAAGGTGTGACTGTTGTTGTGGTCTTCCCTGGCACATAATAGCATTGTGGTAGTCTCTGGAAGCTGGTTCATCACATGGTCTGGATACAGACCAAATCCTGAAAATTACAGGATTACTACAAAACCACCAGAAAAGGAAAAGACAGACTAATATAAGAGTAGACTATTCCAGAAAGGCATCCATTGTTATGGGCAGTGTTCCATTTTTAATGATCAGTAACAATCTTTTAAGAGATTTGAATTTTATATCTGAGGACTGTGGATTATCTCTTATGACAGTGAATCTGCCTCCTGGACACCAACAAGATATTAACAGTGATATTAACAAGATGATAAAATGTATACAATGCTTAATACACAGCCAATGTAGTGCTGACAGAATCAGGATAGTTAGTATTCTGGGTTGTTAGATGTGGAAGTTTTAGATCCAATAACTAAAACTTCTGTTCTATCTGAAAATCAATGGAGACTGTGACTATAAATGAGTATATGGGTTAATTCTGTAGGTAACTGTCTGCTCAGGCAGGCCTCCTGTACATGTAGTAGGTTTATATTAGAAGGTAGGTTTATTATATAAGGAGTACTCTAGAAGTTTATAAAGGAGGTTTGCTTACAGAACAGGTGGTGTTTACTGGTATTTAAACTTGGTTACCAATAGAATATTATATTTTTGCTCAGAGTTCACAAGTTGACTATAGATTTTTGGTGGTAGGCCACTAAGTTAAGAGTAGTGGAGTTTATGTGTATACTCTACCTAAAATTAGTATACTGGTCAATTTCGTAGGTCACACTGCTCAGGAGTAGACTGCTTGTACAAATAATTGTAGTATTTTAGTAGAATGCTTCATAAAAGTTTCATATGTGTATGTGTCAGGAAGTTCATTGGAATTTTTTATTTAAACCGGTTTAGGGCATAACAGTTGTGTGGTTCAGACAAACCCCATCTGTGAATAAAGCAAAATGAAAACGAACTAGACAGTAAAGTTCGAAGATTTTGGCTTGACAAAGCCCAGCCTGAAATGTGTATAATGGTTAGAAATAACTAACACAATAACTTTAATATGTTTTAGTATGTTGTTAACATTTTAATAATCTATTATGATTTTAACATTTTAATCATGATGTTAACATGTTTTAACATGAATCTAGTATGTTTTGGCATGATGCTAACAAGTGTTTAAGTGTTTAATTTATTATTCTGCAGTTGGTTAAGAGTAGAAATGTACCTATGAGCTACAGATTTGCTATATGCAGTCCCCATGAACTCCAAAGTTATTTTATAGACCTGAAACATACTTCTTTTCAAACTACTACAACCCCAAATCAGAAAAAGTTGGGGCAGTATGGAAAACACAAAAAAAGTAGTGATTTCTAAATTTACTTTGACTTGTATTTCATTGCAGACAATACAACAGCACATTATTTAATGTGTTCCTCATGATTTTTATTTTAAGTCAAAGTAAATTTAGAAATCACTACTTTCTTTTTTGATTTGTGTTTTCCATACTGTCCCAACTTTTTCTGATTTGGGGTTGTTGATTGATTTTGATCTGTGTAAGCATTCTCCTATAAATATATTCTTTATACAGGTAACAGAGAATGCACTACAATATTGACCCGTATAGTAATCTTCAGCTGAATGCACCTGCAGACTTGAATACTGCAAAAGTGTCTGATTGTAGTCTATACCACTAGACAATTATGATCTAAGAAAGCATTGTCATTAAAAGGGACTCTATACACAGGTAGCCTAATCCTGAACAAAGAGTGGCCTGCGATATTGATCCATATACTAGTCCTGAGCTGAGTGCACCCACAGACTCAACTGTTACAAGAATACTCTGTATACCTGTAGCCTAGACCTGACCAAAGAGAGGTCTACAGCATAAACATATTAGACTCCTGGAATCAGATAAAACATACTGACATACTGTTCACCAGCTAAATATATCTATGGGATACCAATGCCTGTAGGCAGGCCTCAAGAAGTCACACTCCAGTGTGAACTTACTATATTTTCCTAAACATACTCCTATTCAAACCACTATATTTTCTATGTTTTTTTTTTGTTTTTTTAAATGGAAGTCAAAGGGTACTGCTAGGGTACTGTAACTGGCTGCTGGCATGGGTATGAAGTTGAAATGTCACCATTTATTGCTGCTTACTAAGCCGAGTGATATAAGCCCACCCCCAAGTCTTTACGACGTATTATGCTATGACGTCACAAAGATCTGCCCAATGTTAAGTCTATGGAATTTTTCACCCACTTTTTTGTACACCCTAAAAACACCATACACCCAATCACTTCTAAAAGTCATAGCACACCTCAATAACACAATTCTCAATAAGCTGGTCGGTTTTGACCTACGACAAACCATGTGGGACAAGTTACGTACCAAAGTTTTGTCAAGAAAAAAAGTATGCAAGAGAGCAATACCTCCAAACTCGCTTGGAATAAGGAAATAACTCCTCCAGAGTTAAAGATCTTCTGCACAGCATCCTCTACCAAATGTTTCCAGCTCATCCTCAAAATCTATTTCAGTTTTCCGTGTTTGCCCAGCAGTTTCTCCTACCATGGTATCCAACTCACCACCAGGTGCTAATCAGTTGACATCTCCCACAGCTTGAGATAAGTGCTCCCACAGACTCCACTTAAGTCACCATCACCAAGCATAATCAAAATGTATACAGAGAACAAAAAACTACTCTTATGCAACTATACATAACTATGAACTCCTGTATACTGGTATGTATACTGGTAGCCTAGACCTGACCAAACAGAAGTCTATAACATAAATGTGGAGAGCAAAATTATACTATTTACTATGTATACTATCTAACTATGCATACATGTGACCTACTCACCCGTATTCAGGTCTCATGAACCTTCTAAATATTCCTGAAGGGTACTAATTCGCAAACCATTTTCTAATCTTGAGCTGAGTGCACCCCCCAACTCAACTATTGCTAAAATACAATGTATACCTTTAGCCTAGACCTGAACAAACAGAGGTCTACAACATACACATGGACTCCTAGACTGAGAGCAAAATTAGACTATTCTATTGTGAACTAACTTTACATATCTATGAGCTATCAATGACCTCAGACCTTTAGAATTACAGTTATACCCTACTATATAAACATCTTATGCTTGCTTCAATCATGAAAACACAGAATCATCCTCGAAAAGTGAGCTCCCACCTGACGATCTGCCACTCACTTTCCACCAGTGACGTGCTCCAGCCTGAGCAGAGTGAATGCACATAGAGTTGCGTGCCCTAATGGCACCCCTGGCCGAGTGCTCAGGGCCTGTGCCGAACAGCTGGCTGATGTCTTGACAAACATTTTCAATCTCTCCTTAGTCCAGGCCATTGTGTATTAAGAGGCTTGTCCTCTCCCGTCACTTAACCTATTTTAGTTTGACTAAAGCCCAACAGGTCGACTGATGATGCAATTGGCTCAGTACTGCCTTGTATCCCCTGGATGAAAGCAACATATATGTCAGAAAGCTTTTCATCAATTTTAGATCTGTCTTCAGATATAGAAAGGGCAAAACGATTACCCCAACCACCAAGGACAGATTGACATATGCCCTGCCCAACCTACTCAGCACACCCATAAACACTAAAGATCTACATAAAATTACTAGCAGCATGGACTCTAGTTCACGAGTATGCTAGATACTGTCGCACCTATCAAATTAAAAAAAATCAGAGAAAAGTACTCCCCCATAGAACAATAGTACAACTCTCACTTT
Organism: Chromobotia macracanthus; assembly: GCA_036877525.1. Taxonomy (NCBI): domain Eukaryota; kingdom Metazoa; phylum Chordata; class Actinopteri; order Cypriniformes; family Botiidae; genus Chromobotia; species Chromobotia macracanthus. Next base: position 378,493 of record JAZGTH010000148.1, read on the forward strand.
AAAGAGAGAAACTCTTCAAGTTAGCAGTTATTAAGTCTCTCATAAAGAAATCAAAACTAGATTCAAATGAATTGCCAAACTATAGACCCATTTTAAATATCCCATTTATGTTTAAAATATTAGAAAAGGTTGTGTCCACACAACTGTGTGCCTACAGAAACAATATTTATGAAAAGTTCCAGTCAGGATTCAGACCACATCTTAGCACAGAAACTGCACTGGTCAAAATTATTTACTTCTAGCTGTGGACCAAGATTGCACCACATTGTTAGTTTTACTTGATCATTTGACACTATAGACCATGTCATGCTGTTAGATCGCATTCAAGGACAGGCACTGCAGTGGTTTTGATCCTACTTGTTTGACCCCTACCATTTTGTTCATTTAATGCTTTTATGACCTGCAGACTGGACAATTGTTATGTACTTATAGGTGACTGTTCAGGATCCCTAATAAACAAGCTACAGTTAGTCCAAAATGCAGCAACTAGAGTTCTTAAGAGGTCCAGAAAATATGATCATATAACCCCAATTTTGTCATTTTTACACTGGTTACCTGTTATTTTCTGTATTGCTTACAAAGTATTACTGCTTACTTATAAAGCCTTAAATGGGTTAGCCCCTATGTTCTTAACTTCTCTCGCGCTACAAGCCAATGCGCTCTTTACGCTCACTGCCATGTATCTAACTCACCACCTGGTGCTGATTAGTTGACAGCTCCACTTCTCTCTTCACCCCTGTCCAAAACATAACATGGCAAAACAAAACAAAACATATTCTTAAGTCTGATGATAAAACATCTCGATTACGTATGTGAGGACAGGACAAGGTAAACCACTACTGACTGCACCATAATTCCCCTTAAATACCAGGGCAGAGACTGGCACTCAAATTCCACTTGTCAATTTTCATTGGTCTTTTATATAAAAGATCAGAGGCGAATGGGCTCCCAAGAATGAACCCCTAGTGTTGTCATTGACACAACGCCAAGTAACTGACAGAAAGGGAACATATGTTCTTGCTAAAAGGATGTTCCTGTCATTGCATTCTATTAAACTGCCCTTGATTTACACTATTTTTTTAATCTTCTAAAAAAAGCACTGTTTCTTACTACTGAGCAACATTTTTTACATTACTCAGTAACACTGCTATCAGCTGCAAAATGTAGTTTCCTGTTACTTTCATGTTTCAGAATTTGAATGTAACAGGTTTAGTGCTCATTCCAATCACTTTTGCTCACTGTATTTTTTCTTGAACAAAACTGCTCACAGACATTGAACCCTATTGCAAAACGTGCAAAAAGTTCTTGTGATTGCATTCCATAAAAGAAGCAAACAGCACTTGCTATACACCCTCTCTCACTGGATTAATGAATTTATTATGCTCAACACCACGTTAGTGTTTTCCTGCTGAATTCATGTTACTGTCATTGCATACCAGAAAAAACTGCACATCGTAAACTGCAGTTGACAATCACTTCATCTCACTAGATTTGGTAATTTTTTCAGTAAAACACCAATAATACTAACAATACCAATAACAACACTGACAGAAACATGAATACAGCAAGAACATGTTTTGTAATTTGTTCATTGTCGTTGTTTGAAATAAAAAGAGATGCCCTTTCAGAACATTGTCATTGAATGCAAATTCTGGAACATGAAATGAACAAGTTCAGTGCACATCCCAATAGCTTTTTCTTACTAGCTTTGTTTATTTATTCTTTTTAAAGTTCATAACAGGAATACATTAAAAAATAACATACTTTAAAAGAACACACATATGTATGAATTAAATGTTAAATTAAATGTTTCGCTGTTTAAATGCATTTTATTTGTAATTCATTTCAGATTTTATTAACATTAAAAAAATAGTTGAAAAATTAAAAGAAAATTCCGTCATCTGTCTGTCAGTTCTGTCAGTGTTTTATTTTTATACCATCATTTACTCACTCTCAAGTTGTTTAAACCTAAATGAGTTTCTTTCTTCTGTGGAACATAAAAGTTATATTGAAGAATGTGGGTAACCCAACAGTTGCTGGTCAACAGTGACTTCCACAGTATTTTCCCCCCCTACTATCAAAGTCAGTGGGGACCAACAACTGTTTGGTTACCCACATTAATCAAAATATCTTCTTTTGTGCTCAGCACAAGAAAAAAAATAATACAGGTTTGGGACAACATGTGAGTGAGTAAATATTTCCTTTAAAAGACAAGCGGCAGCACGTTTAGTTCTGTTGCTTTAAGAGCTGCACACATTTGTTTCTCAACTGTTTACTTTCATTTTAGACATAACTCACTGTGTATATATGTAAACCTTGTTTGTTTCTGACAGTATTAGATGCAAAATCAATCAGACACGAAAGACAACTCAGTCTAGTAATCAGGCGCTGTTTGACAGGCTTATAGTGTGAGCACGCTTCAGGTGTACTCAGAAAAAAGCGCATGCTCAGAAAAAGCACGTCAGAACAGAACGTGAATTAAATGTTTAACCAGCAAGGCTTTAAAGCAGATGCAAATAATTTACTTTTGTGATTGCCAATATGTGCAGTGTCCTGTTAGTGTAACTCTGCTGCTGAGTTAACAGTTGATGTTAATGTCGCATTGTATTATATATTGAGACGGATGCGCCAGACCGGCATCTGATAGAAAGTGTGCTGTAGCATGATACTAAGATATTTCTTCAAAAGCAGAACGTGGAGATATTTTAATCATCCACGATCAGAAATCGTCACGTCGCACACCCCTAACACTGCCTATAATGCAACATTTAATGTTAATTTTCAAAGTGTATCTGTGCATGTTTATCCATACCATTTCTTCCTTCATGGCTGCCATCTTTCAGGGTTTTCACTACGTTTGGCAACTCTAGTAATACAAACATGGAGTACATTATATTGGTTTTGATCTCATGTTCTTCATCTATAAAACAAACTACACTTCATTTTACATACCTTTCAATGCTCTGGCAACTCTTCATCAAGCTTTGGTTTCTTTTTTGGGCACTGTGATGACCTATCATCCTCACTTTCTGTCACGTTTCAGCATTTGCTTTAATACTGTTTATTTATTGCAATACATTTCTTACTGGTTCCTGCATGGGAGAAGATTCTGCATCAATAGCTGTTGCGTCAGAGTCTGAGCCATTAAGTGGTGGGGCTGTGTTAGGATCAGGTAATTTTTGTTTTCTCAGGTCCTCCTTCAGAGCATCAACCATGTGTGTGGCTGCCTGTTTTGTTAGTCTTATAACAAAAGAAATAATGAAAAGGTCAAGATTTCAAGACAATGTATCACTAAGTAAGAATTTTGTTACTCCATTAATTAAAAGAAATACTTCACCCATAAATGCAAAAGCAATCATAAGGTTTAACAAAGACTATAGAAATACAAAGACGGTTCACTCTAACATTTATCAATGGGAGTCCCGCCTTCTACATGAAAGAGCTAATCGCTAATTGGTAAAGTCAGTGCATCACTGCAGCGGCCATTAGAAGCTCAAGTTGGAACTATGCATGCACATTGGCTGGCCTAGCCTGAATAAAGTTAAGAGCTTTTTGAGTAGAAGAAACAACATTCATGGTGAAGTTCATTTCAGACTGTGTTGCTTATTTGAATTATGAATATGTAATTTAGTTGCGAGTTCAGGGAGATGTTTTTGATATTTCAGGATTACCCCATTCATTTAGATAGGACTTGGTTTTGTATGACCTGCCCGGAGACGTTGCAAATATGGCCATTGAGTGAACAGCCTTCCTTGAAAGGGACTTAAAGTTAAATCATTATCTACAGCTATTGTATTGAAAGGAATAATGATGACAGTACATATATATTTCATCTGTTGTTGTGACATAAATCAATACATTTAATTACAGATCTTGTTGAGTCTCTATTGTGTGCTTGCTTTGGTTCAGTGGATAAATCTATCAATTGCCTGAAATGTAAAAAGGTAAAAAAAATAAAAGTGCTAAAAAGAATACACACACACACATATATATACTGACTACTCATTTAATAGGGTGAACTTATACTAAGGTTAATACTTATAAGTGTATTGATTTCAAATTAACTATGCACATACCTTTGCAGATTTCTTTAGTTTGTAGGTTAGTGGCTTCCATACATGAAGTTTTGAAAAGAATGTTAATTAGAAGCAGTTGTAATGTAAACATAATGCACTGGAATGACACGTTTGACAATTTACATGTTTAGTGACATATTTCATGACATTTCACATCTGTATGTTCTTTGTATGCAGGGCTAAAACAAATTATGTCCGTTAACGTAAAAAAAAAATATCCTGACATTTTACAGTGTTTTTTTACTTCTTACATTTTTACAGATTTTACCCCTTTTTTTCCCCAAACTTTACCCACAAATCCAAGAATTGCACACACAAAAATGCCTCACATCTCTTGCAAAATTAAGCACTGCATTTAAAATATCAAACACATCTCAAAAGCAAACATTTGCAAACATCTTTGTCATTATATTAATTCCTGTTAGATTTGTGTTTTAGGCCTACACAGACAATTGTGTGTTGTGTTTTGCAAAAAGTGTTTTATGAAATTGAAAACTGAGTCAAAGGCTAAGAATTAGTGTATGGTTTTTCAGATTTGATGTGTGTTGTTTGAAAAAAGAAGGGTAAATGAACTCATTCCTATTAAACAACTTTGTTCTGTATTCATACAAATATTACTAATTAAAAAATATTATTGAAAATATTGTTAGTATGATTAGGGCTACTCTCTAAAATAACGTGAAGGCAGAATAAGGCAAATTAAGCTAGGCCTAGCAGGTGATGGTACACATCTTTCAATACAGAAACAGAACATTAACTTAAGCACTCACTTTGACAACCTTTTTAATGTCAAGTTATCAACTGTACTTCAGTAGAATATGTTTGTGTCCAACATCTTAAATGTTAGCTAAAGTTCTGAAAAGACTTTTCATCTTAAATGGTTAACGTTACATAGACATGTAACGTTACAAGCAACAATGCGGGGGAGGGAGAAGGGGTATATAAATATCAAAAATTTAGCATTAAAGCATTTGACTAACCTTTCCTTTCCTCTGAGTCTTGCTCATTATGTTAAAACAGTTTACTGGTTTGCCACAGGTTTCTGGAAATCAAATCGAAATCGTTTCAGTAAATGCAGTGCAAGTTGCACTTAACAGAAATCGAGTAATGTGCTGACGTCTTTTTCTTTCACATTTATCACTGTATCAGAATTTCTAGTAATATTTACCTTAAAATGTCCGTGTTGCCAGGATTCAAATTAAATGCCCACATTCGTCGACAGTTCGTTGTTCTGTCTCAACTTGACCAATTACGTAACGTTTGCCCGGACGCAATCATGTCATTGGCAGATTTGTATTCAAACTTTGACCGGGATATCTGAACACCGATGTTGCAGCAGTAATTACAGGAGAAGTTACAAATTGTTAGCACTAAGTTACCAGCTGATTATGAATTGTTCAAAAAGGAAGTACAAAACATACATAAGCAATGATGACCCTGACACCAAGTATTTACAAACAAAAAAGGTAGGTAATTATTACTTAATTATAATTGTTATATTTATATTGTATGTAATATAATATAATATATTTAATATAATATTTATAATATTATTTTCAATTACTTATAATAATAATTAATTTTTACTTATTATAATAAGATTACAGTTATTATTTTGTTGTTGTTTTTGTTGATGATGATTGTTTCATCATCATCAACATCAACTATTATTGTCTATTATCAACTATTATTGTGCTAATAAAAATAATAATAATGATTATTATTATCACCATTAGAAGGCTAAATGATTTTAGTTGAGGTTAAAGTAGGTATAGAGTGTGTAACACTGATTAACATCTAATTTGTTATGTCAGGTTTCACATAGAAGGACCTATAAAGTTTTCTTAGAAAAAGAGAACATAAAACAACATCTAGACTTTCTGCACACAGTCAAAGGTAACCCCCCCCCCCTCCCTCTCCCCCTCTCATAGGCCTACTTTTGCTGCTGCTCTTCTTCTTTCATATTGTTATGCAATTAGTACAATGCTCATGTTAATAATTTAAAAATGCAAAAAAGTACTGTATAAATGCATACAAACACAAAATAGGTATATATTTTAATTTATGAACCTGATAATGTACTTTATTTTTGTTTTAGGTAATAAATCAGTCTGATGAGGCAATGAGGCAACCCTTACCACATGTAGAAAACCAGGTGAGTATGTTTCTAATTTTAAATATCTTAAATGCAGTTAAAACAAAATTGCATCTCATACAGTATGTTTCACAGTTTATGTCTTTTTATATGTAATACGTTTAGAGGGTTTTGAATAGGTTCTCACATTCATTGTCTGAATTTCTTATAGGTTTGTACATTGCTAATTTTATGAACTTTTCCATATATTCAATCATACAGGCAGCCTTCCTCGCTTCAGGAGCCGCTCATAGGAGGGGGGCTATGTTACGATGGAGGCTCCCGCACCATCAGAGGGAGCCGTCTCCTGAGTATTTACGAGAGTACGAGAGCACTTTTGTGTATATAAACCCCGGACTTTCCTCAGTTCCTTGTTTTGCCCCGGCTACATTACTGAGTGTTTATCATACTTTCTGTGGATTACCTGTTACCGTTTGGATTGTTTATCTGGTTTCTACGATTGTTTGCTGCCTGCCCTGCTTACTGGATTGTACCCATTTTCTCATTGTTTGCTGCCTCGACCCATGCTTGTACCACGTTTACCCTTCTGCCTTCTGTTACTCAACCTTGCCTGTCTATTCCTCTAATAAATGCTGCAAATGGATCCCCGTGTGCCTCCCGCTTCATTTCAATAACAGTGATGAGTTGCTGTATCCTGGATCATCTCTTACCAAAGGCCAGAGTTTGCTGCTGTTGATGTCATATGTGTTGCGACATAAGGGAGTTGCCTTAGAGCATCTTTTAAAAACGTTTAATGAACATTTTTCAGGGTTGGTACCTGAAACTGTATACCTGTTTAACAAACGTTATGGTGACTTTGGACATTATGAACCTCATTTTTACTGTCATGTTGTAACTACTTAGGTAACTACTGTCATGTTGTAACTACAGATAGGTGGAGGTCCTTATCCATTTAGAAGACCAGAGCCTCTTCTCAGATCAGAAACTGAACTGTGAATTATGAGCATGCTATGGCAGCTACCATAGAACTGCCAGTCAAGGGTGTTAAAGGCCCATCAGAATTAATGCAGTTACAAAAGTTTCAAATGATTAACCTTTAACCACAGAATACCAGCATAGTGGTTTGGGTGTCACTCGACAATTGGCAACACTTTGGCTGGACTCTACCAATCACAACAAAGAGTGGTACATAGGCACAAAAGCAGATGTAATTGACCAAAAACTGTTGGCTATAAAACCTCCTGTAGAGATAACCAGAACACCCAGGTCATTACAAGACAGGAAATATTGGAAAGCATCAGAATGGCGGTCATTTCTTCTTTTCTATTCTTTGCCTATTCTAAATGGTGTTCTAATAAAAAAGTATTGGAACCACCTGTTTATTTTAGTTTTTGCTTTGCATATACTTCTTCAGCAGCAGGTGAAACTCTGTGCAGTCAGTATAGCGGAAATGGCGCTGAAGAAGTTTGTGATTCAGTTTGAGGTGCTATATGGCATTAAGAATATGTCATTTAATGTACACTTGTTGACACACCTTGCAGAAAGTGTTAGGAACTGGGGTCCTTTGTGGGTAACATCAACATTTTCATTTGAATCTTTCAACAGCACTTTATTGAAGTACTTCAGCGGGACTACACATGTACCTGTTCAAATAGTAAAGACATTCCTTAGGTGGAAGAGTCAGCAAATAAGGGTGGAAATAGGCTTAATCAACACAGACAATAAACTAAAAGACCTGTTCTCCCAACTGCAAAATAGTAATTCCATGAGTTGTACAGGGAAAAATCTGACTGGAAATGTCAGTGAACGAGGAAAGGTCCTCGTTCTGACACTGTATGTCTTTGCCACTAAAGAATTGAATGGTGGTAAAGTGTCTAACTGTTCATTCTACAGTCGTTTCCTAATTGGTGATACACTCTGTCATGCAGAAGGTAACAGCAGGTTAAAGAAAATAAATAATTCTATTGCAGAATTAAAAGATGGTACCTTGTGTAAAGTTTTGAGCTTAGTTTTTTTTTAAACTGCAGTGCCTCAGAGTGATGGTCGAAAAAAATGCCAAGAAAAATAAAGTCAAGAAGACCATTGTTGAATGGTTAGGGACATTCAGTTGAATATTTCATCCAAGTTTGTGCATGAGGTGTCTGAAACCAATCATGTGTATGCTGTGAAAATTGACTCATTTAAAAGAAAATGTGTAATGGTAAAATTACAGGACAATACATTTGTCATACCTCCCCCAAATAATGTAGAAAGGGACTGAATGGTGTGTTGTACAGTATAGCCTAACTGGGTAAGAATAAAAGAGTTATACACACCTAGGTTTACACCATCTGAAACATGCTTTTTATAAGAATGAAGAATTGAAAATGTGCTTTAAGCTAAATGCTTTCTTGTGCTGTACATAAATGTTACCAATTATACCAAACCTTTGTATACTGTAAGCTTTAGATATGCAATGAAATCAGTAAATGGATGTCTATATTTTCTTAACACAATATGTAACTGAGATCATTAAAAAAAATCTGTATATCAAACAGCTGTCTTGTGCTTAAAGATTTGGAAATTATATTGTACACAGTTAAATATAACACATTATTATTACAAACTGTACTGTGACTAAACACGTTTAAAATACATTAACGAATGTAATTTTGGACAACACATTTAAGTTGAAATTTAAATCAATTATTTTACATGTGTTTAGTATATTGATAAATATACCAAAATAAGTATACTTATTTAAAACACAATAAAATCATAATTATGTAAAATGTATGTTTAAAGTAATAATTATACATTGTTATAAAGGTGCAATTTTGAAAAGGGCACTCAAGTATATTAAGAAATATTGTCATTAAAGTGTATTCTCTTTAAGTACACTTAAGTGGCTTTTAATTTAAATTATATTGTATTATCTGCAAGTACACTTTTTTAAAAAGTATACTTTTAATATTTGAAGTACACGAAAGTACAATTTAAATGCAATTAAGCACACTTCTTTTTCACAAGGGCTCTTGCAAAATATATATTTTTCAGACTTTGCATTTAATGACAATGTGAACTGCCCTTGCAAATGACTTTTTCTCACTGCATTTGTTAATTCCTTGTGTAAGACTGCTCAACAACCAGCAAAACATATGCTTTGGTGTGCAAACAAAAACATTCCACTCAGTACCCAGAAGAGCAAGGAGCTATTGTTAAAGCATACAGCTGTTATATAGCGCTTACAATTTTTTATGTTAAAATATGGACCCTTAATCAAATATTGAAATTAATGCTACCACAACAATGTTAGAATACTACTCATTCATTTCAGCACTATGGTTCATGTGGCTCACTGATCTTGGCATCAGCCCCCCCTCGTTGCAATTGAAGTCTTCCTCACTAACTTGTGACAGACCACTGTCTATTAAAATTGACAACTGCTGCACTCTCACATTGAACAGTGAATAACAGTGAGTAACAGTGCTGTATGCTTAGCCCAGTCCACTACTCACTCCACCCATGACCTGAACATGGCCAAACTTCAAGTTTGCAGATGACACCACCATGGTTTGCCTGATCAGTGGCAGCAATTAGGCAGCCTACAAGGATGAGGTTCAGCACCTGACACTGTGATGTGCCAACAAAAACTTTGCACTCAGCACCCAGAAGAACAAGGAGCTATTGTTGAACACTAGTAGACTGGAAAAGGCCACAAACACACATTCCCATCTATATTTATGGGGACAAAGTGAAGCATGTGACTTGGGTGTCTGGGATCCCTGAGGAGCTTTCCTGGGCCCTTAACACTGCCACTGTAATTAAAAACTTGCAAAAGTTGACATGTTTAAAATGTTTTTATGCCTCAATGTTTTACATTCCCTTTGCACACCTGAAACATTCTCCATTCAAAACACTAGACTTCTGGATTTTGGAAAGTATTGTCATAAAAAAACACTCTTACAGGTAGCCAAATCATATTTCGTGACTAACAATATTTACCATGTTAATTCTGAACCACACATACAATGATCAATGTCATAAACAGACTCTTAGACTGAAAGCAAACACACCATTTTACAGTGACCCACAACACATGACCTATTTTACTCATGACTTATTTGCAGACCTTAAGATCTTCTCTGACAGCCTACAATATACATATGACCCATATCCCTATTCAAACCACTACCCCGCCTCTGATCTGAGTTTTCTTGTAAGACTATATAAAGCGTAATCCCAATTTGAGAGTGGTGTACAATATTTTCCCATATACTTTTACTGAGCTGAGGGCACCCTACGATTCAGTAATTGTTCTACTATTTTGTATTTCTTTGTACCTGACTAAACCTGAAAACACAGAAGTCTACAAAATAAACATATTAGTTTATTATTATATTATATGAGTCCTGGACTTGCACTTGAGAAACAGCAGGTTAGTGCAAACATGCACTTACCTGCTGTTAACCATTTGCACATTTCCATGAACTACCCACCATAACAACCTGAATCATACTCCTTTTCAAATCAGTAGTGATATGAGAAAACATTCTCATATACAGGTATTCTAAACACAGGCCTAATCATAAACAGAAGGTGGCCTACAACCATATAACACTAATCTTGAACAAAGTGCACACATAGACATTCTTGCAAAGCAATTGCAAGAATACTGTTTGCCTGCAGCATAGACATATTGGGCTCAACATATTATTCATATGACATTCATATGACGTTATTGTTCAAACATTATAAACATAGACTTTTAGACTGCCGCAACGTTCTAATCTACTTCGAACCATCTTTAAATTCTAATGAGCTACCTCTTATCTGTAGACAGGCTGAGAACCTCTGTCATATTCTGTTATATATTCCTGAAGCATCCTGCTCTATAAACAGCTAAACTTCTGAGAACTATTTATTATCTTGAGTAGGAAGAGACCCCAAAATTGACATATAAAAGTTTTGATCTAAGGGCTTCAACAGACACATGGTTGGACAATGTATACCACTGTTATCAGCATTCATATTATCAGCGAATTATGAAATAAGCCTAAATTCAACACACTCACCTACTGTTAAACAGGTAAGTATTCCATTTGATAAATCACTGACACGTTTGTAAATATCAGAAAAAAAAAGTGTCTCTATTTTTAGAAAAAAATGTGACAATAATAAATGTGTCATCTTTATTATTCAACATACTATGTTCAAAAACTGTATTCAACACCATCTCAATAGATTTGCTTCGAATGGTTTTAGTCTTGCATTGTGCACGTCAGCAGCACTGAAATTACATGTGAGAAATAGTTTCATGCTAATTTCACGTTCTTGTCTTTTGCAATAAATTAAAGCGCTAATTACATCTTTACCTATTTTTTCCAGGTATTTGTGTTACCTGGTCAACAAACTTTGTTGAGCCTTTAACAACATTTCTGTTGAAAACCCTTATCACATTATGCTTTTGTTAATATCATGTTTTTCTCCTGTGCACTTATTGACAAATTTAATTGTATTTGACAATGGCAATCACGCTAGATTTCATCATTCCTTGTGTACAACTACTCGAAAACAGTGAAACATCTTACAAAACGTCTGAAAAAAAACAAGCAAACTTAAAGGCGCATGTTCATGCGTACGATACTGTTTTGTCATGGCTTTCAAAAATAGAGAAACGGCAAACGACTAGCTTTTTAGTTTCATGTTATGAAACTGCTCAACAAGCACTGAAGAACATATTGACCAGGCCCGATATCATGTTGTTGTGACAGCGTAGAGGGCACGTTCCAATCCAGTTGTCATACTGGGATTGTGCATTTCTTACATCGAAATCCTCCCTTGCAAAACTAATTTTCTTGATCGGAGCATGTCTTTTTGAATAAGAAAAAAGCATGTTCAATCGTTCAAACTGTTTCAACAAAGTGAAACCACTTTTCAAACGTTTTACCGCACCAGATTTATTAATTTCTGCAAAACAGCTCAGCAACACCGACATTTTTTTTAAAAAAACAAATGGTTTTGCAAAGTTAATTTCTCGGTCATTGCGTTCAATGAAAGAGCAAACGGCGCTTGAAAAACTCTCTTATTTGAGTAGCTTAGTGCGTTTATTACATTGCAATGCTCATCCGCAGTGAAACAAACACGCTTGTTGTTTTGTGCTGAGGTCACGTTCCTGGGATTGCACACCACGGAAATAGTAAACCGAACATTCCAATCGCTACAGTTACAGTTATGTAGTCCATTTGACAAACCACTGACCCTTTTGCAAATATCAGAAAAACAGTCACACTAGAATCCATTTTTATTCAACATACTATGTTAAAAAACCGTATTCAGATTTGGATCAAATAGCATTGTGCACGCCAGCAGCACTGAGACATAGTTTCATGCTAATTTCATGTTTTTGTCTTTGCAATAAATAAAAATTCTAATTTTTCCATTATATGCGTTACTGGGTCAACTTTGTTGATCCTGTACCAATGTTTAATATGTTAAAAAAAAACTATCACTCTATGTTCTTGTAAATATCATGGTTCTACCAGTTGCACTTATTGACAAATGTTTTTGTACTTGCCAATCGCACTGTATGTCACATATGCTCAGGGTAGCGCATCCATCATTGGTGGAAAGTATGAGCATCAAGATCATTGGCTGGAAGTTTACCTTTGGAATTTGTTTTTTCTCAATTGAAGTGACAATGAAAGAGGTTTTTATAATATCTCCACTGGAATTGTTAGAGACCATATAGGTCACCGACAGCTCAGAGGAAAGTTAGTTCATAACAGAATATATATAATTTGGCTCTCAGTCCAGGAGTCCATGTATATTTTGTAGACCTATGTTTAATTAGGTCTAAGCTATGGGTATACACTGTATTTTAGCAATAGTTGCGTGTGTAGGTGCACTCAGCCCAGGACTTATATTAGATTCCAGTACTAAAAGTTGGCCCACAACACTTTGCTGGGACATGACCTTTTTGCAGACCTTAATATCTTCTCTGACAGCCTACTATATACATAATTAATACATAACCCAACTACTATATACATAACTAATACATAGCCAATATTGTTTACCACTCTCTTTTTAAATTCAGCGACCAGAAAATAGTGAATATTTTCTCAGAGGTATGAATAAGAGCCTAAAGCCTAAAGGCATCTATAGAATGTTAATGTTGGAGTCCTTGTCCCTGGTCTGCAGCTGAGGAGGAGTTCAAAAGATTGACATAGTTGCTTAACGGTTTGTTTATGCTTTCAATATACATTTTAATTATGTTTGCTGATGGTGGCTAAAAGTATATATAGTTGGTTACATGGAGTCTGTGGTAGCACTCATTTCAATATATGATTATAGGTCCAAATTAACAATAGTTTCAGCAGTCAGCGAACTTAAAATTTACAGGTGTATATAGCACTATGCTACTACAATAGCCCATTGCTCTTTGGGTGCTGAGTGCAAGGTTATTAACACATCAGACTGTCAGGGCGCTGAACATCATCCCTGTAGGCTTGTCATTGTTGTGACTGATCAGGCAAACAATGGTGGTCTCATCTGTAAACTTAATCATGGAGTTTGAGCCATGTTCAGGTCATGGGTGAAGTAGAGGACTGGGCTCAGCATACAGCAGTTACAATCATGTTCAGAGTGAGAGTGGAGCAGTTGTTAATCCTAACAGACTGTGGTCTGTTAGTGAGGAAGACTTTAATTGCAAAGGGAGGGGCTGATCACAAAATCAGTGAGCTTGGAGATCAGCCTGAATGGATCACAGTGCTGAAAGCAGAACTGAAGTGGATGAATAGTATCACAATATTGTTGATTTTATCCAGGAGATTCAGGTCAGATTGAGACAATGTCATCTGCAGCTGACATGTTGGGTTTGAATGTGAACTGAAATGTTGTGCTGAGGGCTGGCATGTTTTCAGATGGGAGAGGGTCAGCCGCACAACACACCCAGCCACAGGGCAGAAGTTGCTGAGGGCCACTGCAGCACCATGTTTTACTGTAGTTAATGGTGGCAGCTTTAATGCAGGTAGGGACAATTAACTAGGCAAGGAGTGATTAAAAATGTCAGCCAGCTGTTCTACACAAGCACTGAGCACTCAACCAGGAGTGTCATCCAGGCCTTTGGCCATTGGTGTAATGTATGAGCAAAAGTGACAGTGGAAAGAGACCTTCATATAGGTCATCGATAACTCATAGCTTTCTGCTTTCCTATGAGTTCTGCCTTCAGCACTGTGACCATCCAGGCTCTGATCATCAGCCACTCTCGTTGCAATCAAAGTCTTCCTCACTACTTTCCTCAATAACAGATCACCGTCAGATAAGATTAACAATTGCCCCACTCTCACCTTGACAATGTGTAACACAGTGCTGTATGCTGAGCCCAGTCCTTACACCACCCATGGCTCAAAATTCTTGATCAGCAGCAACAATGAGGCAGCCTACAGGGTTGAGGTTCTTAGGAATCAGATTCCAATACTGATAATAAAAGTTGGCCCACAACACTTTGCTGTGACATGACCATTTTGCAGACCTTAATATCTTCTCTGACAGCCTACTATATAAATAACTAATACATAACCCTATTCAAACCACTTCACTTGGAACAAAAACGTTTGTTCTTAGTTCATTTACTATACTGTAAATTTGCATTTACTGTAGTGTAAATTTTAATGTCTCTGACAGCCTAATATATACATAACCCTTTCAAACGGAACACAAACTTTTGTTGTTAGTTCATTTACTGTAGTGTAAATTTGCATTTTATGGCGTGTGAATTACCTTTGCCAATTTTTGTGCCTGTATGAATAGCCAAACCCATTTAAATATGAATGTTTTTGCTTCAGATCATATTCTTGCTTTCAAAAAAATACAACGTACGACGTTTGTTGATTGTCTTTAATCACTAGATGTGTGCTTTAAATACACCGTGCGACTCAAATACATGTAAAACCACATGTTCGGTAGAATTAATGTTCCATTCAATGCATAACATATAGAATCAAAAAAGTACATTTGGCAATTGCTTAATCGCTGTTGAGATTTTAACATTGTTCTGCAAAATAACATTGAAATCTGCACAAAACGCATGAAATTACTAATGTCATTAAAAAGAGTTACTCAACAGCTCTGAAAACATACTGACCGTTATCGAGATCATGTTGTTGTAACTGCATTCAAAAACAGAGTAGGACACTTTCCAATCGACAAGTTATACGGGGATTGTGCTTTTCTTACATCGAAATGCTCACTTGCCATACTCCGTTCCTAGATCGGATCATTTGGCAAAGTTAATTTCGTTTTCATGGCATTCAATAAAAGAGCAAACTGAACCTGTAAAACACACTGATTTAACAGCCTTGTGCTTTTAAATATACATTGCAATGCTCATCTGTAGTGAAAGAAACACGTTTGTGCTTTCTTGCTAAGGTCAAGTTCCTGGGATTGTGTATCAAGAAAATAGTAAAGGGAACTTTCCAATCACTTAACTAGAAACATTTTGTTCTTACACGTATTCACGTGCATATGGTGTTCTTACCTGTATGACACCTGAACCTTCTGTTAGACCGTTTCATCACATTTGCACGCTGACTAGTTTTGTGCGATTCTGACCTCAAACCGCTCAAACCAGTGTTCATGGCGCTGTCGTTCATTTGTTCACGCAATGCTGCTTAACGGTAATAAATTGACTTGAAAATCGTGTTTCAGAATTTGGATTAATGGCGAAGTGAACTGCCTTTTCTTGTTATTTCATCTTCATAAATTGCTGTTCAAAACAGCAAAACCCACTTAAAAACGAATGTTATTCATTTCATGTTCTTGTCGTTGCTTTCAAACATTACGGGTAACGGCATTTGTTGATTATCAACTGCCCCTTAAATTGAACGTGCGAATTGTGAAACCACTTGTAAAAGATATATGTTGGGCGAATTAACTTTGATTGCAAAGCTTATAGAAGCATAAATTACATTTGCCAATTGCTCGTTCTCACATTGTTGGGATTGTAATATTGTTCTGTAAATCAACCCGAAACGCATGAAATTGTTAATTTCATTTAGAAACTGGACGTAGCCGTTGCCAATCGCATTTTCAATAAGCGTCATCGTTTTATGATGTTGAGCAGTTTCTTAATAGCTTTGAAAACATACTGACCGTTATCGAGATCATGTTGTTGTAACTGCATTCAAAAACAGATTAGGACACTTTCCAATCGACAAGTTATACGGGGATTGTGCTTTTCTTACATCGAAATGCTCACTTCGTTCCTAGAGCGGATCATTTGGCAAAGTTAATTTCGTTTTCATGGCATTCAATAAATGAGCAAACTGGACCTGTAAAACACACTGATTTAATAGCCTTGTGCTTTATACATTGCAATGCTCATCTGTAGTGAAACAAACACGTTTGTGCTTTCTTGTTAAGGTTAAGACCCTGGGATTGTGTATCAAGAAAATAGAAAAGGGAACTTTCCAATCACTTAACTAGAAACATTTTGTTCTTACACGTATTCACGTCCATATGGTGTTCTTACCTGTATGACACCTGAACCTTCTGTTAGACCGTTTCATCACATTTGCACGCTGACTAGTTTTGTGCGATTCTTACCTCAAACCGCTCAAAACATTGCTCATGGCGCTGTCGTTTATTTGTTCACGCAATGCTGCTTAACGGTAATAAATTGACTTGAAAGTCGTGTTTCAGAATTTGGATTTAATGGCGAAGCAAACTGACTTTTCAAGTTATTTCATCTTCATAAATTGCTGTTCAAAATAGCAAAACCCACTTATAAAGGAATGTTCCTTCATTTCATGTTCTTGTCGTTGCTTTCAAACATTACGGGTAACGGCATTTGTTGATTATCAATTGGCCCGTAAATTGAACGTGCGAATTGTGAAACCACTTGAAAAAGATATATGTTCGGCTATTTAACTTTCCTTTGATTGCAAAGCTTATAGAGCATAAATTACATTTGCCAATTGCTCGTTCTCACATTGTTGGGATTGTAATATTGTTCTGCAAATCATCGGCGAAACGCATGAAATTGCTAAGTTCATTTAGAAACTGGACGTAGCCGTTGCCAATCGCATTTTCAATAAGCGTCATCGTTTTATGATGTTGAGCAGTTTCTCAATAGCTCTGAAAACATACTGACCGTTATCGAGATCATGTTGTTGTAACTGCATTCAAAAACAGAGTAGGACACTTTCCAATCGACAAGTTATACGGGGATTGTGCTTTTCTTACATCGAAATGCTCACTTCGTTCCTAGAGCGGATCATTTGGCAAAGTTAATTTCGTTGTCATGGCGTTCAATAAAAGAGCAAACTGAACCTGTAAAACACACCGATTGAATAGCCTTGCGCTTTATACATTGCAATGCTCATCTGTAGTGAAACAAACACGTTTGTGCTTGCTTGTTAAGGCCAAGATCCTGGGATTGTGTATCAAGAAAATAGTAAAGGGAACTTTCCAATCACTTAACTAGAAACATTTTGTTCTTACACGTATTCACGTGCATATGGTGTTCTTACCTGTATGACACCTGAACCTTCTGTTAGACCGTTTCATCACATTTGCACGCTGACTAGTTTTGTGCGATTCTGACCTCAAACCGCTCAAAACAGTGCTCATGGCGCTGTCGTTCATTTGTTCACGCAATGCTGCTTAACGGTAATAAATTGACTTGAAAATCGTGTTTCAGAATTTGGATTAATGGCGAAGTGAACTGCCTTTTCTTGTTATTTCATCTTCTTAAATTGCTATTTAAAATAGCCAAACCCACTTAAAAACGAATGTTCCTTGATTTCATGTTCTTGTCGTTGCTTTCAAACATTACGGGTAACGGCATTTGTTGATTATCAATTGCCCCTTAAATTGAACGTGCGAATTGTGAAACCACTTGTAAAAGATATATGTTGGGCGAATTAACTTTCCTTTGATTGCAAAGCTTATAGAAGCATAAATTACATTTGCCAATTGCTCGTTCTCACATTGTTGGGATTGTAATATTGTTCTGCAAATCATCGGCGAAACGCATGAAATTGCTAATTTCATTTAGAAACTGGACGTAGCCGTTGCCAATCGCATTTTCAATAAGCGTCATCGTTTTATGATGTTGAGCAGTTTCTCAATAGCTCTGAAAACATACTGACCGTTATCGAGATCATGTTGTTGTAACTGCATTCAAAAACAGAGTAGGACACTTTCCAATCGACAAGTTATACGGGGATTGTGCTTTTCTTACATCGAAATGCTCACTTCGTTCCTAGAGCGGATCATTTGGCAAAGTTAATTTCGTTGTCATGGCGTTCAATAAAAGAGCAAACTGAACCTGTAAAACACACCGATTGAATAGCCTTGCGCTTTATACATTGCAATGCTCATCTGTAGTGAAACAAACACGTTTGTGCTTGCTTGTTAAGGCCAAGATCCTGGGATTGTGTATCAAGAAAATAGTAAAGGGAACTTTCCAATCACTTAACTAGAAACATTTTGTTCTTACACGTATTCACGTGCATATGGTGTTCTTACATGTATGACACCTGAACCTTCTGTTAGACCGTTTCATCACATTTGCACGCTGACTAGTTTTGTGCGATTCTGACCTCAAACCAGTGTTCATGGCGCTGTCGTTCATTTGTTCACGCAATGCTGCTTAACGGTAATAAATTGACTTGAAAATCGTGTTTCAGAATTTGGATTAATGGCGAAGTGAACTGCCTTTTCTTGTTATTTCATCTTCTTAAATTGCTATTTAAAATAGCCAAACCCACTTAAAAACGAATGTTCCTTGATTTCATGTTCTTGTCGTTGCTTTCAAACATTACGGGTAACGGCATTTGTTGATTATCAATTGCCCCTTAAATTGAACGTGCGAATTGTGAAACCACTTGTAAAAGATATATGTTGGGCGAATTAACTTTCCTTTGATTGCAAAGCTTATAGAAGCATAAATTACATTTGCCAATTGCTCGTTCTCACATTGTTGGGATTGTAATATTGTTCTGCAAATCATCGGCGAAACGCATGAAATTGCTAATTTCATTTAGAAACTGGACGTAGCCGTTGCCAATCGCATTTTCAATAAGCGTCATCGTTTTATGATGTTGAGCAGTTTCTCAATAGCTCTGAAAACATACTGACCGTTATCGAGATCATGTTGTTGTAACTGCATTCAAAAACAGAGTAGGACACTTTCCAATCGACAAGTTATACGGGGATTGTGCTTTTCTTACATCGAAATGCTCACTTGCCATACACCGTTCCTAGATCGGATCATTTGGCAAAATTAATTTCGTTTTCATGGCATTCAATAAATGAGCAAACTGGACCTGTAAAACACACTGATTTAATAGCCTTGTGCTTTAAATATACATTGCAATGCTCATCTGTAGTGAAACAAACAAGTTTGTGCGTTCTTGTTAAGGTTAAGATCCTGGGATTGTGTATCAAGAAAATAGTAAAGGGAACTTTCCAATCACTTAACTAGAAACATTTTGTTCTTACACGTATTCACGTGCATATGGTGTTCTTACCTGTATGACACCTGAACCTGACCGTTTCATCACATTTGCACGCTGACTAGTTTTGTGCGATTCTTACCTCAAACCGCTCAAAACATTGCTCATGGCGCTGTCGTTTATTTGTTCACGCAATGCTGCTTAACGGTAATAAATTGACTTGAAAGTCGTGTTTCAGAATTTGGATTTAATGGCGAAGCAAACTGACTTTTCAAGTTATTTCATCTTCATAAATTGCTGTTCAAAATAGCAAAACCCACTTATAAAGGAATGTTCCTTCATTTCATGTTCTTGTCGTTGCTTTCAAACATTACGGGTAACGGCATTTGTTGATTATCAATTGGCCCGTAAATTGAACGTGCGAATTGTGAAACCACTTGAAAAAGATATATGTTCGGCTATTTAACTTTCCTTTGATTGCAAAGCTTATAGAGCATAAATTACATTTGCCAATTGCTCGTTCTCACATTGTTGGGATTGTAATATTGTTCTGCAAATCATCGGCGAAACGCATGAAATTGCTAATTTCATTTAGAAACTGGACGTAGCCGTTGCCAATCGCATTTTCAATAAGCGTCATCGTTTTATGATGTTGAGCAGTTTCTCAATAGCTCTGAAAACATACTGACCGTTATCGAGATCATGTTGTTGTAACTGCATTCAAAAACAGAGTAGGACACTTTCCAATCGACAAGTTATACGGGGATTGTGCTTTTCTTACATCGAAATGCTCACTTCGTTCCTAGAGCGGATCATTTGGCAAAGTTAATTTCGTTGTCATGGCGTTCAATAAAAGAGCAAACTGAACCTGTAAAACACACCGATTGAATAGCCTTGCGCTTTATACATTGCAATGCTCATCTGTAGTGAAACAAACACGTTTGTGCTTGCTTGTTAAGGCCAAGATCCTGGGATTGTGTATCAAGAAAATAGTAAAGGGAACTTTCCAATCACTTAACTAGAAACATTTTGTTCTTACACGTATTCACGTGCATATGGTGTTCTTACCTGTATGACACCTGAACCTTCTGTTAGACCGTTTCATCACATTTGCACGCTGACTAGTTTTGTGCGATTCTGACCTCAAACCGCTCAAAACAGTGCTCATGGCGCTGTCGTTCATTTGTTCACGCAATGCTGCTTAACGGTAATAAATTGACTTGAAAATCGTGTTTCAGAATTTGGATTAATGGCGAAGTGAACTGCCTTTTCTTGTTATTTCATCTTCTTAAATTGCTATTTAAAATAGCCAAACCCACTTAAAAACGAATGTTCCTTGATTTCATGTTCTTGTCGTTGCTTTCAAACATTACGGGTAACGGCATTTGTTGATTATCAATTGCCCCTTAAATTGAACGTGCGAATTGTGAAACCACTTGTAAAAGATATATGTTGGGCGAATTAACTTTCCTTTGATTGCAAAGCTTATAGAAGCATAAATTACATTTGCCAATTGCTCGTTCTCATATTGTTGGGATTGTAATATTGTTCTGCAAATCATCGCGAAACGCATGAAATTGCTAATTTCATTTAGAAACTGGACGTAGCCGTTGCCAATCGCATTTTCAATAAGCGTCATCGTTTTATGATGTTGAGCAGTTTCTCAATAGCTCTGAAAACATACTGACCGTTATCGAGATCATGTTGTTGTAACTGCATTCAAAAACAGATTAGGACACTTTCCAATCGACAAGTTATACGGGGATTGTGCTTTTCTTACATCGAAATGCTCACTTCGTTCCTAGAGCGGATCATTTGGCAAAGTTAATTTCGTTGTCATGGCGTTCAATAAAAGAGCAAACTGAACCTGTAAAACACACCGATTGAATAGCCTTGCGCTTTATACATTGCAATGCTCATCTGTAGTGAAACAAACACGTTTGTGCTTGCTTGTTAAGGCCAAGATCCTGGGATTGTGTATCAAGAAAATAGTAAAGGGAACTTTCCAATCACTTAACTAGAAACATTTTGTTCTTACACGTATTCACGTGCATATGGTGTTCTTACCTGTATGACACCTGAACCTTCTGTTAGACCGTTTCATCACATTTGCACGCTGACTAGTTTTGTGCGATTCTTACCTCAAACCGCTCAAAACAGTGCTCATGGCGCTGTCGTTCATTTGTTCACGCAATGCTGCTTAACGGTAATAAATTGACTTGAAAATCGTGTTTCAGAATTTGGATTAATGGCGAAGTGAACTGCCTTTTCTTGTTATTTCATCTTCATAAATTGCTGTTCAAAATAGCAAAACCCACTTATAAACGAATGTTCCTTCATTTCATGTTCTTGTCGTTGCTTTCAAACATTACGGGTAACGGCATTTGTTGATTATCAATTGGCCCGTAAATTGAACGTGCGAATTGTGAAACCACTTGTAAAAGATATATGTTGGGCGAATTAACTTTCCTTTGATTGCAAAGCTTATAGAAGCATAAATTACATTTGCCAATTGCTCGTTCTCACATTGTTGGGATTGTAATATTGTTCTGCAAATCATCGGCGAAACGCATGAAATTGCTAATTTCATTTAGAAACTGGACGTAGCCGTTGCCAATCGCATTTTCAATAAGCGTCATCGTTTTATGATGTTGAGCAGTTTCTCAATAGCTCTGAAAACATACTGACCGTTATCGAGATCATGTTGTTGTAACTGCATTCAAAAACAGAGTAGGACACTTTCCAATCGACAAGTTATACGGGGATTGTGCTTTTCTTACATCGAAATGCTCACTTCGTTCCTAGAGCGGATCATTTGGCAAAGTTAATTTCGTTTTCATGGCATTCAATAAATGAGCAAACTGGACCTGTAAAACACACCGATTGAATAGCCTTGCGCTTTATACATTGCAATGCTCATCTGTAGTGAAACAAACACGTTTGTGCTTGCTTGTTAAGGCCAAGATCCTGGGATTGTGTATCAAGAAAATAGAAAAGGGAACTTTCCAATCACTTAACTAGAAACATTTTGTTCTTACACGTATTCACGTGCATATGGTGTTCTTACCTGTATGACACCTGAACCTTCTGTTAGACCGTTTCATCACATTTGCACGCTGACTAGTTTTGTGCGATTCTGACCTCAAACCAGTGTTCATGGCGCTGTCGTTCATTTGTTCACGCAATGCTGCTTAACGGTAATAAATTGACTTGAAAATCGTGTTTCAGAATTTGGATTAATGGCGAAGTGAACTGCCTTTTCTTGTTATTTCATCTTCATAAATTGCTATTTAAAATAGCCAAACCCACTTAAAAACGAATGTTATTCATTTCATGTTCTTGTCGTTGCTTTCAAACATTACGGGTAACGGCATTTGTTGAATATCAATTGCCCCTTAAATTGAACGTGCGAATTGTGAAACCACTTGAAAAAGATATATGTTCGGCGATTTAACTTTCCTTTGATTGCAAAGCTTATAGAAGCATAAATTACATTTGCCAATTGCTCGTTCTCACATTGTTGGGATTGTAATATTGTTCTGCAAATCATCGGCGAAACGCATGAAATTGCTAATTTCATTTAGAAACTGGACGTAGCCGTTGCCAATCGCATTTTCAATAAGCGTCATCGTTTTATGATGTTGAGCAGTTTCTCAATAGCTCTGAAAACATACTGACCGTTATCGAGATCATGTTGTTGTAACTGCATTCAAAAACAGAGTAGGACACTTTCCAATCGACAAGTTATACGGGGATTGTGCTTTTCTTACATCGAAATGCTCACTTCGTTCCTAGAGCGGATCATTTGGCAAAGTTAATTTCGTTGTCATGGCGTTCAATAAAAGAGCAAACTGAACCTGTAAAACACACCGATTGAATAGCCTTGCGCTTTATACATTGCAATGCTCATCTGTAGTGAAACAAACACGTTTGTGCTTGCTTGTTAAGGCCAAGATCCTGGGATTGTGTATCAAGAAAATAGTAAAGGGAACTTTCCAATCACTTAACTAGAAACATTTTGTTCTTACACGTATTCACGTGCATATGGTGTTCTTACATGTATGACACCTGAACCTTCTGTTAGACCGTTTCATCACATTTGCACGCTGACTAGTTTTGTGCGATTCTGACCTCAAACCAGTGTTCATGGCGCTGTCGTTCATTTGTTCACGCAATGCTGCTTAACGGTAATAAATTGACTTGAAAATCGTGTTTCAGAATTTGGATTAATGGCGAAGTGAACTGCCTTTTCTTGTTATTTCATCTTCTTAAATTGCTATTTAAAATAGCCAAACCCACTTAAAAACGAATGTTCCTTGATTTCATGTTCTTGTCGTTGCTTTCAAACATTACGGGTAACGGCATTTGTTGATTATCAATTGCCCCTTAAATTGAACGTGCGAATTGTGAAACCACTTGTAAAAGATATATGTTGGGCGAATTAACTTTCCTTTGATTGCAAAGCTTATAGAAGCATAAATTACATTTGCCAATTGCTCGTTCTCACATTGTTGGGATTGTAATATTGTTCTGCAAATCATCGGCGAAACGCATGAAATTGCTAATTTCATTTAGAAACTGGACGTAGCCGTTGCCAATCGCATTTTCAATAAGCGTCATCGTTTTATGATGTTGAGCAGTTTCTCAATAGCTCTGAAAACATACTGACCGTTATCGAGATCATGTTGTTGTAACTGCATTCAAAAACAGAGTAGGACACTTTCCAATCGACAAGTTATACGGGGATTGTGCTTTTCTTACATCGAAATGCTCACTTCGTTCCTAGAGCGGATCATTTGGCAAAGTTAATTTCGTTGTCATGGCGTTCAATAAAAGAGCAAACTGAACCTGTAAAACACACCGATTGAATAGCCTTGCGCTTTATACATTGCAATGCTCATCTGTAGTGAAACAAACACGTTTGTGCTTGCTTGTTAAGGCCAAGATCCTGGGATTGTGTATCAAGAAAATAGAAAAGGGAACTTTCCAATCACTTAACTAGAAACATTTTGTTCTTACACGTATTCACGTGCATATGGTGTTCTTACCTGTATGACACCTGAACCTTCTGTTAGACCGTTTCATCACATTTGCACGCTGACTAGTTTTGTGCGATTCTTACTTCAAACCGCTCAAAACATTGCTCATGGCGCTGTCGTTTATTTGTTCACGCAATGCTGCTTAACGGTAATAAATTGACTTGAAAGTCGTGTTTCAGAATTTGGTTTTAATGGCGAAGCAAACTGACTTTTCAAGTTATTTCATCTTCATAAATTGCTGTTCAAAATAGCAAAACCCACTTATAAAGGAATGTTCCTTCATTTCATGTTCTTGTCGTTGCTTTCAAACATTACGGGTAACGGCATTTGTTGATTATCAATTGGCCCGTAAATTGAACGTGCGAATTGTGAAACCACTTGAAAAAGATATATGTTCGGCTATTTAACTTTCCTTTGATTGCAAAGCTTATAGAGCATAAATTACATTTGCCAATTGCTCGTTCTCACATTGTTGGGATTGTAATATTGTTCTGCAAATCATCGGCGAAACGCATGAAATTGCTAATTTCATTTAGAAACTGGACGTAGCCGTTGCCAATCGCATTTTCAATAAGCGTCATCGTTTTATGATGTTGAGCAGTTTCTCAATAGCTCTGAAAACATACTGACCGTTATCGAGATCATGTTGTTGTAACTGCATTCAAAAACAGAGTAGGACACTTTCCAATCGACAAGTTATACGGGGATTGTGCTTTTCTTACATCGAAATGCTCACTTCGTTCCTAGAGCGGATCATTTGGCAAAGTTAATTTCGTTGTCATGGCGTTCAATAAAAGAGCAAACTGAACCTGTAAAACACACCGATTGAATAGCCTTGCGCTTTATACATTGCAATGCTCATCTGTAGTGAAACAAACACGTTTGTGCTTGCTTGTTAAGGCCAAGATCCTGGGATTGTGTATCAAGAAAATAGTAAAGGGAACTTTCCAATCACTTAACTAGAAACATTTTGTTCTTACACGTATTCACGTGCATATGGTGTTCTTACCTGTATGACACCTGAACCTTCTGTTAGACCGTTTCATCACATTTGCACGCTGACTAGTTTTGTGCGATTCTGACCTCAAACCGCTCAAAACAGTGCTCATGGCGCTGTCGTTCATTTGTTCACGCAATGCTGCTTAACGGTAATAAATTGACTTGAAAATCGTGTTTCAGAATTTGGATTAATGGCGAAGTGAACTGCCTTTTCTTGTTATTTCATCTTCTTAAATTGCTATTTAAAATAGCCAAACCCACTTATAAACGAATGTTCCTTCATTTCATGTTCTTGTCGTTGCTTTCAAACATTACGGGTAACGGCATTTGTTGATTATCAACTTGTTAAATTGAACGTGCGAATTGTGAAACCACTTGTAAAAGATATATGTTGGGCGAATTAACTTTCCTTTGATTGCAAAGCTTATAGAAGCATAAATTACATTTGCCAATTGCTCGTTCTCACATTGTTGGGATTGTAATATTGTTCTGCAAATCATCCGAAACGCATGAAATTGCTAATTTCATTTAGAAACTGGACGTAGCCGTTGCCAATCGCATTTTCAATAAGCGTCATCGTTTTATGATGTTGAGCAGTTTCTCAATAGCTCTGAAAACATACTGACCGTTATCGAGATCATGTTGTTGTAACTGCATTCAAAAACAGAGTAGGACACTTTCCAATCGACAAGTTATACGGGGATTGTGCTTTTCTTACATCGAAATGCTCACTTCGTTCCTAGAGCGGATCATTTGGCAAAGTTAATTTCGTTTTCATGGCATTCAATAAAAGAGCAAACTGAACCTGTAAAACACACCGATTGAATAGCCTTGCGCTTTATACATTGCAATGCTCATCTGTAGTGAAACAAACACGTTTGTGCTTGCTTGTTAAGGCCAAGATCCTGGGATTGTGTATCAAGAAAATAGAAAAGGGAACTTTCCAATCACTTAACTAGAAACATTTTGTTCTTACACGTATTCACGTGCATATGGTGTTCTTACCTGTATGACACCTGAACCTTCTGTTAGACCGTTTCATCACATTTGCACGCTGACTAGTTTTGTGCGATTCTTACCTCAAACCGCTCAAAACATTGCTCATGGCGCTGTCGTTTATTTGTTTACGCAATGCTGCTTAACGGTAATAAATTGACTTGAAAGTCGTGTTTCAGAATTTGGATTTAATGGCGAAGCAAGCTGACTTTTCACGTTATTTCATCTTCATAAATTGCTGTTCAAAATAGCAAAACCCACTTATAAACGAATGTTCCTTCATTTCATGTTCTTGTCGTTGCTTTCAAACATTACGGGTAACGGCATTTGTTGATTATCAATTGGCCCGTAAATTGAACGTGCGAATTGTGAAACCACTTGTAAAAGATATATGTTGGGCGAATTAACTTTCCTTTGATTGCAAAGCTTATAGAAGCATAAATTACATTTGCCAATTGCTCGTTCTCACATTGTTGGGATTGTAATATTGTTCTGCAAATCATCGGCGAAACGCATGAAATTGCTAATTTCATTTAGAAACTGGACGTAGCCGTTGCCAATCGCATTTTCAATAAGCGTCATCGTTTTATGATGTTGAGCAGTTTCTCAATAGCTCTGAAAACATACTGACCGTTATCGAGATCATGTTGTTGTAACTGCATTCAAAAACAGATTAGGACACTTTCCAATCGACAAGTTATACGGGGATTGTGCTTTTCTTACATCGAAATGCTCACTTCGTTCCTAGAGCGGATCATTTGGCAAAGTTAATTTCGTTTTCATGGCGTTCAATAAAAGAGCAAACTGAACCTGTAAAACACACCGATTGAATAGCCTTGCGCTTTATACATTGCAATGCTCATCTGTAGTGAAACAAACACGTTTGTGCTTGCTTGTTAAGGCCAAGATCCTGGGATTGTGTATCAAGAAAATAGTAAAGGGAACTTTCCAATCACTTAACTAGAAACATTTTGTTCTTACACGTATTCACGTGCATATGGTGTTCTTACCTGTATGACACCTGAACCTTCTGTTAGACCGTTTCATCACATTTGCACGCTGACTAGTTTTGTGCGATTCTGACCTCAAACCAGTGTTCATGGCGCTGTCGTTCATTTGTTCACGCAATGCTGCTTAACGGTAATAAATTGACTTGAAAATCGTGTTTCAGAATTTGGATTAATGGCGAAGTGAACTGCCTTTTCTTGTTATTTCATCTTCTTAAATTGCTATTTAAAATAGCCAAACCCACTTAAAAACGAATGTTCCTTGATTTCATGTTCTTGTCGTTGCTTTCAAACATTACGGGTAACGGCATTTGTTGATTATCAATTGCCCCTTAAATTGAACGTGCGAATTGTGAAACCACTTGTAAAAGATATATGTTGGGCGAATTAACTTTCCTTTGATTGCAAAGCTTATAGAAGCATAAATTACATTTGCCAATTGCTCGTTCTCACATTGTTGGGATTGTAATATTGTTCTGCAAATCATCGGCGAAACGCATGAAATTGCTAATTTCATTTAGAAACTGGACGTAGCCGTTGCCAATCGCATTTTCAATAAGCGTCATCGTTTTATGATGTTGAGCAGTTTCTCAATAGCTCTGAAAACATACTGACCGTTATCGAGATCATGTTGTTGTAACTGCATTCAAAAACAGAGTAGGACACTTTCCAATCGACAAGTTATACGGGGATTGTGCTTTTCTTACATCGAAATGCTCACTTCGTTCCTAGAGCGGATCATTTGGCAAAGTTAATTTCGTTGTCATGGCGTTCAATAAAAGAGCAAACTGAACCTGTAAAACACACCGATTGAATAGCCTTGCGCTTTATACATTGCAATGCTCATCTGTAGTGAAACAAACACGTTTGTGCTTGCTTGTTAAGGCCAAGATCCTGGGATTGTGTATCAAGAAAATAGTAAAGGGAACTTTCCAATCACTTAACTAGAAACATTTTGTTCTTACACGTATTCACGTGCATATGGTGTTCTTACCTGTATGACACCTGAACCTTCTGTTAGACCGTTTCATCACATTTGCACGCTGACTAGTTTTGTGCGATTCTGACCTCAAACCGCTCAAAACAGTGCTCATGGCGCTGTCGTTCATTTGTTCACGCAATGCTGCTTAACGGTAATAAATTGACTTGAAAATCGTGTTTCAGAATTTGGATTAATGGCGAAGTGAACTGCCTTTTCTTGTTATTTCATCTTCTTAAATTGCTATTTAAAATAGCCAAACCCACTTATAAACGAATGTTCCTTCATTTCATGTTCTTGTCGTTGCTTTCAAACATTACGGGTAACGGCATTTGTTGATTATCAACTGCCCCTTAAATTGAACGTGCGAATTGTGAAACCACTTGTAAAAGATATATGTTGGGCGAATTAACTTTGATTGCAAAGCTTATAGAAGCATAAATTACATTTGCCAATTGCTCGTTCTCACATTGTTGGGATTGTAATATTGTTCTGTAAATCAACCCGAAACGCATGAAATTGTTAATTTCATTTAGAAACTGGACGTAGCCGTTGCCAATCGCATTTTCAATAAGCGTCATCGTTTTATGATGTTGAGCAGTTTCTTAATAGCTCTGAAAACATACTGACCGTTATCGAGATCATGTTGTTGTAACTGCATTCAAAAACAGATTAGGACACTTTCCAATCGACAAGTTATACGGGGATTGTGCTTTTCTTACATCGAAATGCTCACTTCGTTCCTAGAGCGGATCATTTGGCAAAGTTAATTTCGTTTTCATGGCATTCAATAAAAGAGCAAACTGAACCTGTAAAACACACCGATTGAATAGCCTTGCGCTTTATACATTGCAATGCTCATCTGTAGTGAAACAAACACGTTTGTGCTTGCTTGTTAAGGCCAAGATCCTGGGATTGTGTATCAAGAAAATAGAAAAGGGAACTTTCCAATCACTTAACTAGAAACATTTTGTTCTTACACGTATTCACGTGCATATGGTGTTCTTACCTGTATGACACCTGAACCTTCTGTTAGACCGTTTCATCACATTTGCACGCTGACTAGTTTTGTGCGATTCTGACCTCAAACCGCCCAAAACATTGCTCATGGCGCTGTCGTTCATTTGTTCACGCAATGCTGCTTAACGGTAATAAATTGACTTGAAAATCGTGTTTCAGAATTTGGATTTAATGGCGAAGTGAACTGCCTTTTCTTGTTATTTCATCTTCATAAATTGCTGTTTAAAATAGCCAAACCCACTTAAAAACGAATGTTCCTTCATTTCATGTTCTTGTCGTTGCTTTCAAACATTACGGGTAACGGCATTTGTTGATTATCAATTGCCCTTAAATTGAACGTGCGAATTGTGAAACCACTTGTAAAAGATATATGTTGGGCGAATTAACTTTCCTTTGATTGCAAAGCTTATAGAAGCATAAATTACATTTGCCAATTGCTCGTTCTCACATTGTTGGGATTGTAATATTGTTCTGCAAATCATCGGCGAAACGCATGAAATTGCTAATTTCATTTAGAAACTGGACGTAGCCGTTGCCAATCGCATTTTCAATAAGCGTCATCGTTTTATGATGTTGAGCAGTTTCTCAATAGCTCTGAAAACATACTGACCGTTATCGAGATCATGTTGTTGTAACTGCATTCAAAAACAGATTAGGACACTTTCCAATCGACAAGTTATACGGGGATTGTGCTTTTCTTACATCGAAATGCTCACTTCGTTCCTAGAGCGGATCATTTGGCAAAGTTAATTTCGTTTTCATGGCGTTCAATAAAAGAGCAAACTGAACCTGTAAAACACACCGA
This sequence comes from Chromobotia macracanthus, assembly GCA_036877525.1. Lineage (NCBI taxonomy): Eukaryota > Metazoa > Chordata > Actinopteri > Cypriniformes > Botiidae > Chromobotia > Chromobotia macracanthus. Next base: position 408,951 of record JAZGTH010000148.1, read on the forward strand.
TTGAATAGCCTTGCGCTTTATACATTGCAATGCTCATCTGTAGTGAAAGAAACACGTTTGTGCTTGCTTGTTAAGGCCAAGATCCTGGGATTGTGTATCAAGAAAATAGTAAAGGGAACTTTCCAATCACTTAACTAGAAACATTTTGTTCTTACACGTATTCACGTGCATATGGTGTTCTTACCTGTATGACACCTGAACCTTCTGTTAGACCGTTTCATCACATTTGCACGCTGACTAGTTTTGTGCGATTCTGACCTCAAACCAGTGTTCATGGCGCTGTCGTTCATTTGTTCACGCAATGCTGCTTAACGGTAATAAATTGACTTGAAAATCGTGTTTCAGAATTTGGATTAATGGCGAAGTGAACTGCCTTTTCTTGTTATTTCATCTTCTTAAATTGCTATTTAAAATAGCCAAACCCACTTAAAAACGAATGTTCCTTGATTTCATGTTCTTGTCGTTGCTTTCAAACATTACGGGTAACGGCATTTGTTGATTATCAACTTGTTAAATTGAACGTGCGAATTGTGAAACCACTTGTAAAAGATATATGTTGGGCGAATTAACTTTCCTTTGATTGCAAAGCTTATAGAAGCATAAATTACATTTGCCAATTGCTCGTTCTCACATTGTTGGGATTGTAATATTGTTCTGCAAATCATCGGCGAAACGCATGAAATTGCTAATTTCATTTAGAAACTGGACGTAGCCGTTGCCAATCGCATTTTCAATAAGCGTCATCGTTTTATGATGTTGAGCAGTTTCTCAATAGCTCTGAAAACATACTGACCGTTATCGAGATCATGTTGTTGTAACTGCATTCAAAAACAGAGTAGGACACTTTCCAATCGACAAGTTATACGGGGATTGTGCTTTTCTTACATCGAAATGCTCACTTCGTTCCTAGAGCGGATCATTTGGCAAAGTTAATTTCGTTTTCATGGCATTCAATAAAAGAGCAAACTGAACCTGTAAAACACACTGATTGAATAGCCTTGCGCTTTATACATTGCAATGCTCATCTGTAGTGAAACAAACACGTTTGTGCTTGCTTGTTAAGGCCAAGATCCTGGGATTGTGTATCAAGAAAATAGTAAAGGGAACTTTCCAATCACTTAACTAGAAACATTTTGTTCTTACACGTATTCACGTGCATATGGTGTTCTTACCTGTATGACACCTGAACCTTCTGTTAGACCGTTTCATCACATTTGCACGCTGACTAGTTTTGTGCGATTCTGACCTCAAACCGCTCAAAACAGTGCTCATGGCGCTGTCGTTCATTTGTTCACGCAATGCTGCTTAACGGTAATAAATTGACTTGAAAATCGTGTTTCAGAATTTGGATTAATGGCGAAGTGAACTGCCTTTTCTTGTTATTTCATCTTCTTAAATTGCTATTTAAAATAGCCAAACCCACTTATAAACGAATGTTCCTTCATTTCATGTTCTTGTCGTTGCTTTCAAACATTACGGGTAACGGCATTTGTTGATTATCAATTGCCCCTTAAATTGAACGTGCGAATTGTGAAACCACTTGAAAAAGATATATGTTCGGCGATTTAACTTTCCTTTGATTGCAAAGCTTATAGAAGCATAAATTACATTTGCCAATTGCTCGTTCTCACATTGTTGGGATTGTAATATTGTTCTGCAAATCATCGGCGAAACGCATGAAATTGCTAATTTCATTTAGAAACTGGACGTAGCCGTTGCCAATCGCATTTTCAATAAGCGTCATCGTTTTATGATGTTGAGCAGTTTCTCAATAGCTTTGAAAACATACTGACCGTTATCGAGATCATGTTGTTGTAACTGCATTCAAAAACAGATTAGGACACTTTCCAATCGACAAGTTATACGGGGATTGTGCTTTTCTTACATCGAAATGCTCACTTCGTTCCTAGAGCGGATCATTTGGCAAAGTTAATTTCGTTTTCATGGCGTTCAATAAAAGAGCAAACTGAACCTGTAAAACACACCGATTGAATAGCCTTGCGCTTTATACATTGCAATGCTCATCTGTAGTGAAACAAACACGTTTGTGCTTGCTTGTTAAGGCCAAGATCCTGGGATTGTGTATCAAGAAAATAGTAAAGGGAACTTTCCAATCACTTAACTAGAAACATTTTGTTCTTACACGTATTCACGTGCATATGGTGTTCTTACCTGTATGACACCTGAACCTTCTGTTAGACCGTTTCATCACATTTGCACGCTGACTAGTTTTGTGCGATTCTGACCTCAAACCAGTGTTCATGGCGCTGTCGTTCATTTGTTCACGCAATGCTGCTTAACGGTAATAAATTGACTTGAAAATCGTGTTTCAGAATTTGGATTAATGGCGAAGTGAACTGCCTTTTCTTGTTATTTCATCTTCATAAATTGCTGTTTAAAACAGCAAAACCCACTTAAAAACGAATGTTATTCATTTCATGTTCTTGTCGTTGCTTTCAAACATTACGGGTAACGGCATTTGTTGATTATCAACTTGTTAAATTGAACGTGCGAATTGTGAAACCACTTGTAAAAGATATATGTTGGGCGAATTAACTTTCCTTTGATTGCAAAGCTTATAGAAGCATAAATTACATTTGCCAATTGCTCGTTCTCACATTGTTGGGATTGTAATATTGTTCTGCAAATCATCGGCGAAACGCATGAAATTGCTAATTTCATTTAGAAACTGGACGTAGCCGTTGCCAATCGCATTTTCAATAAGCGTCATCGTTTTATGATGTTGAGCAGTTTCTCAATAGCTTTGAAAACATACTGACCGTTATCGAGATCATGTTGTTGTAACTGCATTCAAAAACAGATTAGGACACTTTCCAATCGACAAGTTATACGGGGATTGTGCTTTTCTTACATCGAAATGCTCACTTCGTTCCTAGAGCGGATCATTTGGCAAAGTTAATTTCGTTTTCATGGCGTTCAATAAAAGAGCAAACTGAACCTGTAAAACACACCGATTGAATAGCCTTGCGCTTTATACATTGCAATGCTCATCTGTAGTGAAAGAAACACGTTTGTGCTTGCTTGTTAAGGCCAAGATCCTGGGATTGTGTATCAAGAAAATAGTAAAGGGAACTTTCCAATCACTTAACTAGAAACATTTTGTTCTTACACGTATTCACGTGCATATGGTGTTCTTACCTGTATGACACCTGAACCTTCTGTTAGACCGTTTCATCACATTTGCACGCTGACTAGTTTTGTGCGATTCTGACCTCAAACCAGTGTTCATGGCGCTGTCGTTCATTTGTTCACGCAATGCTGCTTAACGGTAATAAATTGACTTGAAAATCGTGTTTCAGAATTTGGATTAATGGCGAAGTGAACTGCCTTTTCTTGTTATTTCATCTTCTTAAATTGCTATTTAAAATAGCCAAACCCACTTAAAAACGAATGTTCCTTGATTTCATGTTCTTGTCGTTGCTTTCAAACATTACGGGTAACGGCATTTGTTGATTATCAATTGCCCCTTAAATTGAACGTGCGAATTGTGAAACCACTTGTAAAAGATATATGTTGGGCGAATTAACTTTCCTTTGATTGCAAAGCTTATAGAAGCATAAATTACATTTGCCAATTGCTCGTTCTCACATTGTTGGGATTGTAATATTGTTCTGCAAATCATCGGCGAAACGCATGAAATTGCTAATTTCATTTAGAAACTGGACGTAGCCGTTGCCAATCGCATTTTCAATAAGCGTCATCGTTTTATGATGTTGAGCAGTTTCTCAATAGCTCTGAAAACATACTGACCGTTATCGAGATCATGTTGTTGTAACTGCATTCAAAAAACAGATTAGGACACTTTCCAATCGACAAGTTATACGGGGATTGTGCTTTTCTTACATCGAAATGCTCACTTCGTTCCTAGAGCGGATCATTTGGCAAAGTTAATTTCGTTTTCATGGCATTCAATAAATGAGCAAACTGAACCTGTAAAACACACCGATTTGAATAGCCTTGCGCTTTATACATTGCAATGCTCATCTGTAGTGAAAGAAACACGTTTGTGCTTGCTTGTTAAGGCCAAGATCCTGGGATTGTGTATCAAGAAAATAGTAAAGGGAACTTTCCAATCACTTAACTAGAAACATTTTGTTCTTACACGATCACGCATATGGTGTTCTTACCTGTATGACACCTGAACCTTCTGTTAGACCGTTTCATCACATTTGCACGCTGACTAGTTTTGTGCGATTCTTACCTCAAACCGCCCAGTGCTCATGGCGCTGTCGTTCATTTGTTCACGCAATGCTGCTTAACGGTAATAAATTGACTTGAAAATCGTGTTTCAGAATTTGGATTAATGGCGAAGTGAACTGCCTTTTCTTGTTATTTCATCTTCTTAAATTGCTATTTAAAATAGCCAAACCCACTTAAAAACGAATGTTCCTTCATTTCATGTTCTTGTCGTTGTTTCAAACCTTACGGGTAACGGCATTTGTTGATTATCAATTGGCCCGTAAATTGAACGTGCGAATTGTGAAACCACTTGTAAAAGATATATGTTGGGCGAATTAACTTTCCTTTGATTGCAAAGCTTATAGAAGCATAAATTACATTTGCCAATTGCTCGTTCTCACATTGTTGGGATTGTAATATTGTTCTGTAAATCAACCCGAAACGCATGAAATTGCTAATTTCATTTAGAAACTGGACGTAGCCGTTGCCAATCGCATTTTCAATAAGCGTCATCGTTTTATGATGTTGAGCAGTTTCTCAATAGCTCTGAAAACATACTGACCGTTATCGAGATCATGTTGTTGTAACTGCATTCAAAAACAGAGTAGGACACTTTCCAATCGACAAGTTATACGGGGATTGTGCTTTTCTTACATCGAAATGCTCACTTCGTTCCTAGAGCGGATCATTTGGCAAAGTTAATTTCGTTTTCATGGCATTCAATAAATGAGCAAACTGGACCTGTAAAACACACTGATTTAATAGCCTTGTGCTTTATACATTGCAATGCTCATCTGTAGTGAAACAAACACGTTTGTGCTTGCTTGTTAAGGCGAAGATCCTGGGATTGTGTATCAAGAAAATAGTAAAGGGAACTTTCCAATCACTTAACTAGAAACATTTTGTTCTTACACGTATTCACGTGCATATGGTGTTCTTACCTGTATGACACCTGAACCTTCTGTTAGACCGTTTCATCACATTTGCACGCTGACTAGTTTTGTGCGATTCTGACCTCAAACCGCTCAAAACATTGCTCATGGCGCTGTCGTTCATTTGTTCACGCAATGCTGCTTAACGGTAATAAATTGACTTGAAAATCGTGTTTCAGAATTTGGATTAATGGCGAAGTGAACTGCCTTTTCTTGTTATTTCATCTTCTTAAATTGCTATTTAAAATAGCCAAACCCACTTAAAAACGAATGTTATTCATTTCATGTTCTTGTCGTTGCTTTCAAACATTACGGGTAACGGCATTTGTTGATTATCAATTGCCCCTTAAATTGAACGTGCGAATTGTGAAACCACTTGAAAAAGATATATGTTCGGCGATTTAACTTTCCTTTGATTGCAAAGCTTATAGAAGCATAAATTACATTTGCCAATTGCTCGTTCTCACATTGTTGGGATTGTAATATTGTTCTGCAAATCATCGGCGAAACGCATGAAATTGCTAATTTCATTTAGAAACTGGACGTAGCCGTTGCCAATCGCATTTTCAATAAGCGTCATCGTTTTATGATGTTGAGCAGTTTCTCAATAGCTCTGAAAACATACTGACCGTTATCGAGATCATGTTGTTGTAACTGCATTCAAAAACAGAGTAGGACACTTTCCAATCGACAAGTTATACGGGGATTGTGCTTTTCTTACATCGAAATGCTCACTTCGTTCCTAGAGCGGATCATTTGGCAAAGTTAATTTCGTTTTCATGGCGTTCAATAAAAGAGCAAACTGAACCTGTAAAACACACCGATTGAATAGCCTTGCGCTTTATACATTGCAATGCTCATCTGTAGTGAAAGAAACACGTTTGTGCTTGCTTGTTAAGGCCAAGATCCTGGGATTGTGTATCAAGAAAATAGTAAAGGGAACTTTCCAATCACTTAACTAGAAACATTTTGTTCTTACACGTATTCACGTGCATATGGTGTTCTTACCTGTATGACACCTGAACCTTCTGTTAGACCGTTTCATCACATTTGCACGCTGACTAGTTTTGTGCGATTCTGACCTCAAACCAGTGTTCATGGCGCTGTCGTTCATTTGTTCACGCAATGCTGCTTAACGGTAATAAATTGACTTGAAAATCGTGTTTCAGAATTTGGATTAATGGCGAAGTGA